>JANRMT010028174.1:93931025-93975761 GCA_026402145.1 Polypterus bichir lapradei
CTGCTTGATATGATATCCCTTGGTTTCCCTGTATCTCACAATAATTAGTGGAGACGCTGTCTTAAAAGGCCCAAGTTGGATTAGAAAATCACCAGAGTGGGTATGGAAACTTAAATTTACACATTACTCTGAACAATAATCATAGCCTTTTCCTATGTGAAGTGAGCATTATGATGTCAGACATGATTTGAGGATTCACAAGAGCATAGGCACAGATTGGTTGGATAAACCATGAGAATGTATAAAAACGTAAAGAGCACAACAGGAACATAGTCCATTTTTAAGAGTGGTTTATTTTGCAGGTACCTTCCTGGATTGTAAATATTTGTTGTTGGGAAGAGATAAATACAGTTTATTTTTGCTTTTTGTTTGCTGTGTAGCTCATTATAAAGTTGTAAATAGTTAATTATTTTTTCATTTTTACTTTCATTAGTGTCAGTGCTGGTGGACTGTGTTTAAGTGACTAAAAAAGGCAATGTACCAGAACTTTTGATAGTGGCACTTGCTGCAGTAAAGAACAGCTATGTGCGCTATTTTTCTAGTTTGTGTCTCTTGCTTGCCCACTGGTTAGCTTGGTTATGAACTACAAGATGCACAGTGCATAGTTTGTGGAGGCATAACAATTCACTGAGGATCTCATGTATTTTGGTATACATATCGAGACCTGACACTTTTAATTTAGACACTCTTTGTCACAAAATTGCTTTGGATGGTTTGAAGTGAGTGTATATTACTTGTGAGCAGTGACTTTTGTTCGTTTCTTATGGGCAGATATGCACAAAGTCATTCCGTTTTGAAGGAGGGCACTGTGGACTACTGGTCTAACTGACTTTTGAAGAGGTTAAAGTTGGGACTTTCACAGGGCCACTCCAGGGTATTTTCCTTTTAACACCAGAGTAACACTAATGTTTGCTATGGTTTTGTGCTGAAGATCAAAAACAGATAGACTATATACAATATATTTTTAACTTCTGAGCTGGACAAATAACTACAGTATAATAATGTTTTTATATTCTAGGAAAATATAGGTTGCCACTACCGTGTGCCAAGAATTGAGACATCTAAACTTGAATAGAATTCAATTTAGTTTGAATTTTTAAAATGAAAATTTAAGGAATTGAGTTTGAAGCTGGATGTTAGAAGACAAAAAGTGCAAAGGAACCATAGGAAGAAGGAAAACTCAATTCATTGAGTGTTTTTGGTCTTTCATAATAATTCCTATGTGTTCTGCATGTGTGACCAATGTGAGCAAATGTTTTTTACTGCACTGGCCTTTGTGTGGTAAAACCATTTTTGTTAATAATAACATGATGTTTGCAAAAAATAGCAAGAAAGCAATAATAATAGTAACAATATGTGAAGTCTTATCAGGTAGGTGGTGTATGATTTGAGGTCCAAATACCAATCTACAGTATTATAAAATACTGTATATTTCAGTAAATCATTTAAATTAGTAGATGATTCTAGAATGCTAAAGAAAAACAACCTGTGTCTGAGGTGCAATTCTGTGCAGTGTCTAACCACTGGGCAAACTAGTAAAGTTTCTGTCCATCATGTTTTAAAATGAAATGTCTCTGCAGCAACGCAAATTGTATAAACTATAAAAGAAACAGAGATGCAACAACGAAAGAGAGATATAATGTGACACATTTAGTCAAAAAATAAATAGTCAGCTGGCTTTCACACTTTAAAACACAAACATTTAACCAACCACCTGAAAAAAGTATGAAAATGCTTGGAATGTACAGTAGTTTACTTATAGAAAACAGGAGAGGTCATTTATGTTCATTATAAAAGTTTAAAGGATTCTAGTTGTAAAGATCAAGAATGCACATCTGCATAATAACTGCATAATATAAAGGTATCAAAACCTTTACTTGTATGGACCCCTTTGGATGAAGATTGAGAGACATTATTTATCCACAGGTCATAAACTTGTTGGCCAGTCATAACATTTACACTATCTACTGCAGTATACAGTAGATTCAGAAAGTATTCAGACTGCTTCACTTTCTCCACACTGTCATGCACGTATGCAGGAGACAGCCTAAGGGCTCTGGTGATTGTATTTCCCTACCGCTCCAGAGGTTGATGATGTGTCCTAATGCCTTTTCTCTTTGCCCTTCTACAGACTGGGAAATTGGTGAGTATGACACCACTGACATCACTTGAGGTATCCGTATACCTGGACCTGCTTCTTCCTCCCGGAACGATCTGACAGCTTGAGGCAGTTCAAATGGGAACTCACATCTGGAAAGATGTTTATGCAATTATTGCGTCTTTTTTTTTTTGTGATTATTTCTTTTTAATTATGCAAGGTTACCAGGGTGGTGTCCCATCTCTTTATCGTGGTCTGTCTATTCTCTTACAATATTTGAATGTGTTTTAGATTTAATTTAAATGGAAATTTTTACTCATCAATCTACACTCAGTAATCTAGGATGACAAAGTGAAAAAATGTTTTCAGAAAGATTTACAAATATATCAAAAATCAAAACTGAAATCTCATTCATTCCTTGTTAGTATTGTATTATTGTCGTTATTGTAACACTAAGGAGACATGCAAGTAAGAATTGTGTCCACTATGTACACAAAACAGTAACTGTGAAATTGAGTACATGTAATTATGCATGACCAGCAAATGAATTTCAAGGATATTTAGAAGATACACTATTTGATGGATGCCAGCATGATTAAAGAGATAAACCAACACAAAGGAACATTTTAGTACAGGCTATGCTTACGTTCTGCACAGCAGCGGAGATAGCAGTCTGAAACAGTCTCCTAAGGAAGTACTGGAGTCCTCTTAAGAGCTCAAATCGCTTGAATAAATGTAGACTGACATACTGCAATACTCCACACTCTACAATAAAAGACTCTTTTATAGGCTTTAAAATTCACAATCAGTTTGGTGTCTGTTTGAAACCCAGAATCTACTGTGAAACAAACACGTGACTACTGAGTCCTTCACAGGGATTCATATCCAGACATAGACCATTTATTGGGGGAGATTCTATACTTTGTTGTTATTGGAGGGAAGAATCAGATGGACGTTAGGAGTAGTGACCTTTCAAGATAGACCTGTCTCTTATTCTATAGATAATGGGGACCAGAGGATTGAAAACACCCCATAAATCAATTTCAGCCTTGGAAGAACCAGGTGGATCTTCGAAAGACAGCTAAACCAGAGGAGGCATATGGTTGTCATTATCTCTACACATGAAGAAGCTCAGATGTGTGTGTTGCTGGCTAACTTAGTAGCATTTTGTGTGAGGTGATCTGATAAAGAAGAAGGTTGAATATAGATGTCGTAATCATTTTCTTTTTCAATGTAATAGTTCTCAAGATATGACAATGAATTCCATGTTTCTGTTGTATTTGATAAACATTGAATAACCTTCTGCTTCACACTATTTTCTGTATATGCTATAGACTATGTATGCATGTGGAAATTCTTTCTATTTCCATTTATTGTCTAACATCTTCCCTTTGTATCATATAGGTTTCATTGCTCTAGCCTTTTATTGTGTTTTGTCATTTGGTTATTCTGGTCTTGTTCTTAATTACTCTACATATTTGCCATCGTCAGAAATGCTTCATCTTGATGCTGAAATCTTGAAAGGGTGTAATCATTTAATAAACACAACATCACTACCAATATTTCAAATAATTTTCTATACATGTTTGGAAGTATACTATCATTCTTAATTTTATAAAGAAAAATAAGAACCATATAGTCATGTGCATGAAGAAAAGATAACTGGCAGGAGAAAAAGCAGAAATCCCTTCAATCATAATCTTAAAACCCTCTTTCTGTATTCTACCCAGTTATTCTGAAATAGAGCTGTGGTCAAAATGTCATTTCTAACCTTATTTTCTTTTCACAGCATGAATTCACCGATATGTTGTATTCATTTTCAAGCCTCATGCTGACATCTCTCACTTCCTTTTTCATATGCAATTTTACACTGAAATGTGTGATTAATGTGCTGAAACACCTTTTAAACAGACTTTATACCTAATATTGACTGTATATTGAAATACAGATCTTGATTTTTATATACTGCTAATGTGTCTGATATATATACATATAATATATATAGGTTTTTTTTTTTTTCTTTGCTTAGTGAAACTAAAGTCGGTCAGTTGCAATAAATACAACCAGTTTAATAAAGCAGTGTTATTAAAGGATTTACTTATACTGGTATATTTCTCTGCAATTGCTTTATGTAATCCTAAGAAAAACACTATTGTAGTGTTCAGGGAGAATGAAGTATGGAACAGAAGCAGACCAGTATGAGTGAACCAGAATACAGGAAAGGAAAAGCATGGTGGAGACTAATGCCGCGCATTTGATTAAAGAGTGAAACCTTAAAGTCTGTTTCCCTGAAACCTTACAAATGGCTGCAGATTCCCAGAGTTTAAACAATGTGTCAAGATCAGAAAAGGATTTTCGTTTCAGTGAAAGCCTAGCTCTATCACTCTGGACTAGCTCCTATTGAAAATGCCAGCTAATACTCAAAGGAGATTCACAAGTTTCTAGGTTAATGGCATTGCTTACTGGCAGCCTCTGACTCTCTCTTTCTCTCTCATGCTTTCTCGAAAGCTGGTAAAAGTCTTATTGAGTAAACTGCATTTATGATTATTTATTAACCCAGTTCTATTATAATTCCAAGCTATCAAGAGCTGTCGTGTAGTAGGTTTTACAATAATTATATTTTGTAGCTATGGTGAAAGAGGTCATTTTTTATAATATCATAAAAGTTTGAAAAAAATCCCCTTTCCATTAAAATCCAGATGAATATTAAATAAGCTTTGTGCTAAAAACATCAGAGTTCTTTGTTCTAAACAAACATCCATTTTCTGATTTTTTTTTTTCAAGCACATTTTTTTAGGGAATAGGGTAAATCTAATTTATCAATCATCTTAGCCTGGTTATTTCAGGTGAGGATCATGAGGAGCAGGAGTGCGCTTCCACAAGGCAGGAACCTAATTGTCAGTCAGTCAGTCATTTTCCAATCCGCTATATCCTAACACAGGGTCACGGGGGTCTGCTGGAGCCAATCCCAGCCAACACAGGGCACAAGGCAGGAACAAACCACGGGCAGGGTACAAGAACACACCACTGCGTTACCGTGCTGCCCGGAACCCAAATGTTTTGCTTTTATTTAGCAAAAAAAAAATCTACTAATGTGATAAGGAAAATGTATTTGACAAGATTTCTTAAAATAAGCTAAATAATCTTAAGTGCAAAGTTCTTGATAAGTGAATAAATCTTACAATAAGGAAAACAAAATTTAATGGCTTGATACAAAAAATTTCACTTAATTAAATTTACATTTTTTCAGTGTTATGCACTCACTATTAAAAATAATGGTTCTTTAATGGCATTTTATAGTTCTTTATTTGGTTGTGTGGTTTGTCATACAGGGTGGTCCACATCTAATTATGCAGATCCCGATCGTCTGGATGACTTTGATTTATGCGGGGACGATGCCAGTTCAGCACGAAGACGATTCTTCATGCCGTCAGTTCGCACACTTCTCGATGGTCCGGGATTTTTCGGGTAATTTTCTATGTAATAAACTTAAGTTATCGTGTAATGAAAATTGCATAATTAGATCTGGACCACCCTATAGAACTACTGCTTGACAAAACACCATTTCATTCTAGGAAGGGTTCTTCACCTATAAAGTTGGTTCTTTGTGCTTTGAAAAACTTATATGTGGAAAAAAAATTGTAATCATTAATGTGTGGTAGGCTGTCTGTCAGAACACTAACAAATTAAGAAAACTTGGACTTGGGACATTGTATGCAGAGTCCTTATAAAATCATGACCCAAATCTGTTGCCAGCTATTCAAGGTTATTTACTATATGGAGCCTGTTACAGATCTAAATAAATGAATGTTTCTTTCTGGACCTTCATGTGGATGTGTTCCCCTGTAGTATCACTCTAAAGAACTCCTCTGGCAAATTTATTTTTAAGAGTGGACTCTTACTTATATAAAGACAATTCAGAATACCAATCAACCCGTTTTCCCAATCTTTTTGGCTGTTGAAGTAAAACCTGAGTACCTGAGAAAGCATGCAAACTTGGCACAGACAGTAACCAGACTAGATTTGAACTCAGTTTCATAAAGATGTCATCACCATGCTTTATTAAATCTAATAACCAGTTATTTAACCATTATCTGTTATACAATAAAACACTAAAGT
The DNA here is from genome assembly GCA_026402145.1 of Polypterus bichir lapradei. Lineage (NCBI taxonomy): Eukaryota > Metazoa > Chordata > Cladistia > Polypteriformes > Polypteridae > Polypterus > Polypterus bichir. The sequence continues at coordinate 93,937,243 of JANRMT010028174.1, forward strand.
CTGTGTGTCCAGTGCCTCAGAGCAATCACATTGGTCAGTGTGACTTTGTTGTGATTGGTCAGTTTAGCCAATGATGTGATGAAAGACAAGTGTGTGTGTGTGAGACGCACAAGGAGGAGTTAAGGCGCATGCTGAGAGAGTTGCCTTCAGAGACAGAAAGTATAAGACTGGAGGTGAGGAGGGAGCCTCAAAATTAATGACAAAGTCTGAGAAGCAGGTTTTACAGGAACATGCTCAAGAAAGGGAGTGCCGGTGAAAAAAGGTTCAGACACACACAAATGCTCTGAAAGTACACATAGGGCTAGTGATAGCAAATAATTAAATTATTTAATTGCCTGCCTTTGACAGGTACAATGGCTAAGTTAAATAATAAATAGCTTCTAATACCTTGTAAAGTTTAATTTCAAATGTTGTGCTTAACTGTTGAGTCACACACTTGTATGTGGAAACCTATTCTTATCTTGCAGTCTGTATGATAGCAGTCATATCTTCTATAAGATGAACTCATGTTAATCTTCTTTATTTTTTGTTTAAGCATGTGTCATTTTCCTTTTCCTTAAAAAAGATTTAAATGGCTACAACATGAATTTACGAAGTAAGGAGGCCTATAGATAACATGCCTAAAGCAATGGATTTTGTGCGAAACATCTAAATTACCAGTAAGGATAACTTCAATATTGACTGAAAATGTAATGAGTTCTTGAAATCTGGAGACAGTATTGACAAGCTAAACTTAACTTAATCAATAAGTAGCTCTGACAAGACAAAGACTCAGAAATGGAAAGACTTGAACTGCATTTTGATCAATTATAAATATGACAGATTATGGCGATCAGCTTACTGATAAAACACTAGTTATGAGTGTTTAAAAATTTGAAGTGTTTAGTGATTTAACATACTTAGCTGCCAGATATTATCATTGCCAAATTGTGAAGTAATTTGAAAGTCTGCAAGTTATTGCAATTATATTTTATTGGAGTAGATTTATTACAAACAATCTACAAATTGAAAAAAATGAGTTTGACTTAATTAAGGTTTTAAGAATTGAAGCTACAATTTAAAGAAGAAGCTTCACTGCAGTCAAGCTGTTCTAAACATCTGATGTGAATAAGTTAATTGATCTGTTGAGGAACAGGCATTGAGGTGAATAGAAATTGGCAATACTTCAGATAATAGTTGGAAGCTAGAAATGGGGTGAATTTATTGAAGAAACCAATATAGAAGGAATTGGCACTCAATCCAGGGATGTTTCCTCACTTGTGCCCAATCCTTTTGAGGTGGGCATCAGCTCCCAGTGGTACTGAGTAGGATTAAGCAGGTTTGAGAATGTTGTGTAACCTTTAAGTATAGGCTGAAAGATGGATAACAAGTGTTCAAAACTGCAAGAATGTCGGACTTGTGCAAGAGTAGTAATTATAACTGTTGAAGAAACGGGCTGGAAGAGGGTAATTCATTTGAGAGCAATGAAACCTTTATACTTCTTTAGTGGGTAAACACATATTTAATTATAGAGCTGTTATATTATGTCCTTGACTAAAGATGCCTGAAAGAAATGTCAAGGCATTTGAACAAGACAAGTAGTAATAACAGAATTAGCAGTCCAGATGAGTGTCTTTCTTATGGAAGTTGTACAGTACAGAAGTGTGTAAGTTTAATGGGACAGAAAAGGAGACATGAATAGTCTAGAATGAATGGAAGTGGTCAGTTTAGGGCCGAAGGGTCAAGGAATGCAGGAGATAAGTAGACCTCTTCAGGCTAAGATTCATTTAGCAAGAGAGGAGAGCAATGTATGGTCAAAATCATTGGATAAGATAACTGTCCAACAATGTCTTTTGAAGTTTCTGATAAGTTTTTCAATGCAATGTGGGTATGTAGACAGGTTGTCTGTGTCAGTCTGAAAGATGTAAACAATTCTCATATCTAGTACTCCATACATTGGTCAAATTTCCAAAAAACAAAATAAAATATAAAATTTTCAAACTTTCTTTGTCCAATTTTGGCCTGTGGGGAAGGACCAGAGTTTATGCTGAGACCATTTTGTGTAAAGCAGAAAACTGCAATTGGTATGGTTCAAACCATGACAGGGCACACTCACACAGAAGCATTAACCACACAAAACTAATTTATTCACCAGCTAACCAAACACAAACACATTTGAGAAGTCACGCTGGTCTCATTTAGGCACAGGATTTGAATCTCAAGAGTTGACAGCAGCAGCAGCCACTGCACCATTGTGCCACCGCAAAAAAACGTGATTTTTTTTTTTTCCTTCCTATGCATTTATTCAAGGTGACTTATAACCTTTGAGCAACACTACTAGTTACATTTCTTTTGTTTTATCAATGAAGAAAAAACGGTTGCGATAACCTACTCGCTGTTATCGCTCCTTTCCCTGACAGTTGCATTCAAGCATTTTGTAACCACCAGTGTATCTCTCAAGGGATAGTCTAATTAGTTAATTTACAGAGCATAGGCATAGTAACAGAGGACTATTAAAATTACATGTTCTTTTGATATACATTACCAACCTTCGTTGAAAGAACTGAAATTTGATGGAAATAAATCACAACTAAATCTATCATGACTACCAGAAACATTTAAAATACAGTATAACATGTAAACCAACCATGTCAGACAACAGCAATAAGTTTGTGTGCCTTTAAACTCCTGCATTCATTGCCATGTTTTTATCTGACGTTTTTGCAGGTTTCTTTTTCTGGTACATAACTGTAGCAGTGCAGGACTTAAATGAACTTGTCCAACACAATTAATACCAACTCATTTTCCTAGTCCCAGAGGCAAAGTTGACCAGCTGTCGCTTCGGTAACGTAGGAGGACGCTGGCAGACAAATTGTTTTAAGTAATTAGTGTCAGCTGTGTGTTATAATCATTATCTGGGAAAGGCGAGTGATTAATCAGAAGAATGCTAATAGAGGAAGAGATTTCCTTTTCTACAAATAAAAATAAAGTGGAGGATGTTGTCAGGGAGCTAAGGGAAAAAATATTATTTTAAAGTAGATAGCACAAAACCATCACCCATATAAGACAAAGGCACCCCATGTCATAGACTATGTACAGTGGACTCTGCAATGCCATGTAGATCGATCAGGTGGTGACCAAGAATACTTACTGCAAGACATCCAGTATCTAATACATAATAAAACACTAAGGTCTGTGTGTGTGTGTGTGTTCAGGCCAGGAAAGCAATCTGATTGGTCAGTTTGGTTTTGGTGACACTATCGAAAGTGGAAGTGCAAGAGGGAGACATGTGAGGAGAAGTAAAGGCATAGGAGTCATGTGTCGCTACTAGGTAGCACAGATCAGGTAGTGACAGGCACACTGAGGACTGCCTTTAAAGACAGGAAGTATAAAAGTGGACAAGAGGCGAGCAAGGCACCTTGAAACTAATGACAGAGTCTGAGAAGCAGGCTTTACAGGAATGTATTGGTCAGGGGATGTTCAGACACCCACAGATACTGAGGAAAGGCAATGACGGTACATGTAGGGCAAGAGATATCCAATACTTTTAAATTTATTCTATTACCTGTTTTTAACAGGTCACATGATTAGTCACTAACAAAACCTGAGCTAGTTTATGATCCACAGCCAAAATATTTATGAACATGCCTCAGTCACAGTCTTTTCTTCCAAGACCATGCTTGCAGCCCTTGGGATATTCACCAAAGATAAACATCTATCCTTTTGTCTAGTCCATTTATTAATTAGAATGCTGAAGAGCATGCAAGTTTTTGATTCAAGGCGAAAATCAACCCTGTGTGGGAAAGCAATCTGTCCAAAACCACAATCACGAAAAACAAGACCTACACTCGCTAAATTATAGCAGGAGAAGCATACAAAAGTACCTCATGAAAGCCCATGTGGACACCGATAGTGACCAGGACTATAACTAAGCCCTGGTCACTGTAGTTGTGATGCAGCAACATTAAGTAGTGATGCAGTTAACTACATATAGGGTTTAGAAAATGGCTGTGTCATCAAGTATGTCTTTTTGGCAAGTAAAATTTCAGCTTGAAAAGCATGTTGTAGCTTTTGGTAATATATTTTGTGCATGCATCAAATTACATGAGTTTTATAACAATCTCTAGATTTGTAACAGTTTAGTTTAAGCAGCATTTATGTTCATAGAAACTGATGGATATTTCCAATGGGTTGTCTCAGTTCAAAAGACAAATGTGGATGAAGCTTACCAGAGAGCACCTTTGCCTGCTATAAAAAGTAGATGATGAGAAGTAATCATACCAAGCTTCTTTGAGAGGAACACATTTTCAACTAAAGGCTAAAAATGGGTGAATCCTTTCTTTTTGCTAAGTTTCATTTCAACTCAAATGAAAGGAATAGGACAAACTCCTCTGCTAAAGGAGATAATTATCTATTGATTTTGTTTTTATTCTCCATAAACTATTATAATTATTCTTTGAGTAGAGAATAATATTTGTGAAATTGTTATATAGTTCAAAAGATGGTACCAACTGGCTAATGACTCAATACTCAGACTATTCTTTTTGTATGTTATCATTAGGATATGTCATTCTGAAATACGATATGATATTCATTTTCATTTGTATTCAGGTAGTGCTCAGCTGGATTTCTCAATAAAATAAAATATTTCTTCTGTCATACCATTCATTTACTGCTTTAGAATGAAGAAACAAAAAAAACTGTGAAATTGTAAAACATAGTTTGTCATTCCATTCAGAAAACAAAGCAAAAAAAAGTTTTTTTCAGGATAAAAATCAGAAAAAAGTGGGTTCAGTGGGTTAAAATTCTGCAAATATTAATCCAGTACTGACACTCTTAATCTACATTTTGTCTAATTTCAGATGCAATTTACTTTTGATACTGAGCGTCCGTTAGAAATTACATATCCAAAGCTTATTTACTGCATCTGCAAAATTTAAGTACTTTCTGAAGAAGCAGGTTGGTGAAAAATCAGGCTAATTTATTTAGTACAAACAGAATTTACTATAGTATTTCTTTATTGTCAGACTGGTTAAACCCATTAGTTACTATTTCCCAGTTCATTGAAAAGCATTTGTAGTTATCATTAAGTAGAACTTGGAAGTCAACTGTACACAACTAGTCCTTTATACTTTATTGCTGCATAAATTAGAGCCTATTTTAATATCATCTTTTTAAAACAGTATACAAAGATTTTGGTCCTCTTCTCCTAACAGAACTTAATCACATATTAATGCTCATACTCCACATGATGCAATGGTATAAAGGTAAGTTAAAAATGTCTGTGGGAATCTTTAGCTATAAAGTACCCAAAACTATGAAATGATTTACCTACCAGAAGTAAAGAGGCCCCATCAGTCTGAAAACGATGTAGCTCAAAGTGCTTTACAAAAATAAGGAAGAAAAAAGAATATTATAAAAATAAGATTAGGAAATACTAAGTAACAAAGAATAAAGTTAGGCCCAATGGCAAGGAAGATAGAAAAAAAAACAAAAAAAAACCATGGGCTGGAGAAAAAAAAACAATCTGCAGGGGTTCCGAAGGCATGAGACCACCCAATTAAAAAGTTCATTCTAATTGTGTTCCTATTGCACCTTTTACTTTGCAGTAAAACCTGTGATTATCTGTTACAAAGTCTCTTTATGCAGTCTCTGTCTTGTGGTGGCAGTTGACATCACCATTTTTTTTCTAGAATGACTAACTGCGTACATTACCAGTATTAGACCTTTAACACACTTAATGTGGTACACCTTTTGAAGAAACACCACTCTTTCACAAATACCTGTACCCATATACTCATTAATGCAGTTTCAATGTAATATTCTGTAATGGAAGAAGACAACAACATCACTTCTGCATTGTTCTGTATTTCATTTGCCTGATGGTTTCTACTACAGTCTATAGCACTTCTGACTGTTAGTTTAGTTCTTGTTTCTCTTCTGCTTTTACTTGTTGAGGTAGCTTGCTGTGTGGCAATTGTACCCATACTCAAACAGACAGATAATTACTCAACAAGGTTTCATCCCCTGTAAGTTGTTTTCGATAAAGGCCTCAGTTAAAAGAATAAATATATTACAGGAATTCCCAATGTAACTGGATGTGTGAAGGAACACACATCTTTATTAAAGCCTCAAGCATTAACGAAGGAGACAGTTTCGTTGTTGTATTGGCTCCAGCGGACCCTCATGACCCTGTAATTAGGATATAGCGGGTTGGATAATGGATGGATGGATGTTTTATAGAGCACAGACAACAGAATCAGGCTGAAATTTTCAAAAGGCAAGTTGCCATTCAAACAGTGGATACTTTTCCAAGTCTCCTTTTACAAATTTGTACATCATAGTAATTACTCTTGAGTCTCTTTTGGCATGTGCTGTAATTGCAGGACAATATAAGAGTAAGTGCAGTCAGGATAACATTCAACATCTCTAACAGTGACGACTAGAAAAACTCAGTGAGTTGCACTTAAACCCATGGCTCTTGAGCTTTTTTGATGTCATTAATATTGCAAAAACAGAATGCAATGCTTACTTCAGGGTATATAACATTTAAAGTAAGGTAATATTGTCAGGTACATTTTCCACTATACAATAGTTTACAGCACCAAGTTTATATGGATTTCACTGATTAACTGTTTTATGCATTCGCTCCATCAGTGATATTCCACTACACTATCTCCCTTTCCTTGGCAGCATTACACCGCATTTGAAGGATATGCCGATAATCTTTCTTCAATACTATGAGCACTTCTTGCTCTGCTGGCATGAAGGTTGTTGTGCTCTGTTTCTCAGTCTTGTAGTTCATGTTTAGTCAACTGTTTAGTACTTGACACATAAAGGTTTGTAGACTTTGGCGTGAACTCATGTTTGTGCGGATCAACCAACCTGGGATGGAGTAAGATGATTAAAATCCGGTGTTCTGGAACTGGCTAACCCACTGGTGTAAAATTGCACTATTACAAGATGGGATTCATTTTGAGATCCAGGATTATTTATTTGCTGTTTCCAATACAAATCCCCAGTACTCTGTTTTCCAGCTACAACCCAAAGATGTGCTTGTTATGTTGAGTGGTAATAGCATGTGCCCTGTGATGGACTTACACCCTGTCCAGGTTTGGTGATTGTGTTTTACATAAGCTCTGGTCCCCTACCACCCTGATATTAAAAAAAAAAAAAAACAGGTTCAGAAAATGGATTGATAAATATGAGTTTTTTTGTATTATGTGTTGTGTTGTCGCTTTATTCATATTATTGTATGTTTGATTATAATTAAGCCATATACTGGAGACTTAGAAACAGAAGTACACTAAGACAAAAATGTGTTCTGCTGAAGTGTTTTACCATTGAGGTTGAAGTATAAAGTTTTCATTTCATTGGCTTCAAATGTTAAGTGTAACTTGTGTGTGTGTGTGTTTTATATTGCCTACTTATTTTATTCTGAGTACCTTTTTGTCAGCAAAGCCCTTTCTGTGTCAGGTACAACATGACCCTTAGGGTAAGCTAATACTTCAAAATCTCAACCAGCAGTAATGGCTGAAAAGATGACTTCCTGACCTAAGGTGAAGAGATTAACATCCATGTTACAAGCCTTGCACCACCTTTCCATCCATAGCTCCAAAAACACTCACTGCCTGCTTCAGCAATGTCATATTGCCCCATCTTCAAAGGGCAATTCTCCTTTAAATTGGCATCTGTTAGCATTTAATCTCTCCAAAATTTAGTCAACCAGGTTGACATTTTTCTGGCATCCACTTAGTAATAATCATTAAAGGGACAGAGTATAAGGTTATGCTGTTATGTTTTTGGATGTCACTATGGCCTGGTGATAAGAATTTTTCAGTTTAAGAAAATTTTGTAAAGTCGCCTCTATCCATGTGTGTTTTGTTATGTTGCATTGTTTTCCTCCAGAAAAAGTGAATCGAACCACTATTTGTTTTTAAAGATCACCTTATTGAAAGTTTTAACACCTTATAGATAAATGCTTTAGACCTAACATAATGAAGGCATAACTCATGAACTATAGGGTGGTCCAGATCTAATTATGCAATTTTTATTTAGCTATAACTTATTAAGTTTATTACATAGAAAATTACCCGAAAAATCCCAAACCATTGAGAAGTGTGCGAACTGACGACATGAAGAATCGTCTTTGCGCTGAACTGGAATCATCCCCACATAAATCAAAGTCATCCAGATGATCTGGATCTGCATAATTAGATCTGGACCACCCTGTATACCAACTACTTTACAATGACATTTTAGTCATCACTGTACTAACATCTTTGTCAAAAGCATTTAAGTGTATAGAGTATACACAATATTATGTAGCTGTTATTTAATTAATAAATTAATTTCATTTTTTATATGCATATTTTAAACAGTAAACCTCCTTGTTCAAAAATCAATGGCAGGGTGGACATTTTTAATGATGATCATGCAGATAACACAAATAGGTATCTGAAGTCCTTCCAAGATGGTTGTTTATCCTACTGTCTACATTGATCTCTATAAGGATAGTGAAAAATGTCAAAGATACTGTAGAAGGGAGAAGAATTGCAGAGTGAGTCCAGAGAAGTACTGGAGTTCCAGTCAGATCACCCTTTTTTATCCTTTATACAGGTTTAAACAAAGCAAGTTCCAGAGGGTGCAAAATAAACTTAACAGAAATCAAAGTAGCCTCCTTGGTTTGAAGTTTCAGTCTGGAGCACAGAGCACCATCCTCTAGCAAGCGTGGGTCCAACTGAGACACTGTCACTGGGGGGCAATGGGTTTTTATTGGTCTTTGATTGGAAGGGATGGAGTCATTTTCCTTCAATGGACATGTTCTTGGTGCTGTGGAGAAGAGAAGAGGTAATACCATTGGAAACAATGCCCCTTCTTCCCTGGCAGGGTATTGCCTATCTTAGATGAGCCGGAAAGATGCTCCTCTGTCTTGCATGTGTAACAATACTTAATGTAAGCTGAACAGGTTTACTTTATGTTGACATTTTTGACATTAGTGAAAATGGAGACAGCAGTATCATTATGTGTTAGCAGGGAGTTTACACCATAACCTAAGTATTTCAGTTTTTGCTGTTGGGGCAATTGGGAGACCTTAAATGATAAATAATACTTGTTGAAAGTTTGGTCAGCTATACAGTAGTCACTCTTTCAGTTTAATCAAAGGGCAAAGGCTTTGTTTGCAGAAATTCAGCTTTACTTTAAATTAATAACAAAAATAATAATATTTTATTTATATAGCACCTTTTCCATGCTCAAGGCGCTTATCATTTGCAAAATCTCAGGCAGCATTTGTGTATACTTAGTGTTCAGGTGGACTTTGACCTAAACATTAAAGTTTTAATTTCTTTCAATTTTCTTTATTGAATGTTACCACTTTTTTGTTATCTGTAACTTTATTTGTTTTTCACTAATTGAATATATTTTTATGTTGGAGTTAATGATTTTTACACATTTTCATTAGTAATAATGACTTCCAAAAACCTGAGCAGTTGAGTCCTAAGTAGTAAAGGAGAGAAAAAGGTTGATTTTTGTAATGAATGGGGAGGATGAAGCAGAAGGGAAAAGAAAGATGTGTCCGCTTACAGTTCTCTAGTGCAGACACGCTGTTGCTGCAATGAGATAATTTTCTGTGTGAGGTGATGGTGGTAACGACACTGCGAGACTGAGGCTGAGGATAACGAGAGTTGAGCTGAGAGAGGATGACTAGAATATAAGGAGCACTTAATAGTTTCTGGATAAGTGTTGTTGGGACTTTGATGATTTTTATTATTAGTTTACAATTTTAAGAAGACAGCATTTAGGCAGAGTTGATTTACTTGGAATGCAAAGTCCCAGCTGAAGCGATCTAAAGATAAGTTAACATCGGATGAATGTCGAGCACTTGCTGGCAGTGGAAAGAAGCTGAATTGCTTCAAAGAGTTAAGTATTGATTTTATGAAAGAGCCCGTCCATGAACAGTGGAGAAGGCTCTTTTTTTCTGGTGTTGTTGGAAGCAAATGACTTGTGGCCAAGTGACTGTTTTGTTTACCAGAAGAGGTTACTGGACCTCAGATTTCTGATTTTTATTTTTTTAGAAGGGGTTCATTTTGTTTTATGCTGTTTAATAAATAACATGTTTTGTTCAGTGCTCTGTCCCTGGTGATTCTGGGAAGTAGAGGCTTTTCAATATCGTAGAGTGCATACACACTATACACATACACACTTTCATTTGCACATCATTTGTACATCTATTTTATAGTTGCACTATTCTGCAGTTGTTTATAATGTATGTCGTTTAACTTTATGTTATTTGTATGTCATGTTGTGTTAAAGCTAAATTCTTATACATTAAGTACTGGCAAATAAAAGTGATTCTGATTCTGGTTTGTTCTCATAATTTGGAATGCATGGGATAGACAAGGTGGTAAAGAATTGTTTTTCTTTGGGTTATTAGAGATAATTAGGAGCCTGGTTGTGACATGTACAGTACATAATTCAATGAAATTTATACTTGCATCTCTCCTCAGGCAGTTGACAAAAATGCAATACAAATAAATAAATAAAAGTAAACTTAACATGCAATATATGTATATACTAGCTGTGTAAGCATCCTAGAAGCTACTGAAATCATCAGGAAAAAAAACTGAAATGTAGAGATGTCAGATAATTGAAAGGAACTACACTGGGCATGTCTCCCCTAGGAGGATTCGTTTTGCTGACGTGCTGGAATTGCTTGTGCATTAGCGGTGGGAGGAAAAGTAAAAGGGATACCGGTTTAGTGATATTAGCGGCTAAGCGACTTTGTCTTTCTTCTGAGGTTTTGTTTTGCTGACTGGCTGGCCTCGCCTGTGTTATTAGCAGCTAAGCGAGTTGTCTGTTTTCTTGGAGGAGGAGCTTTACCTTAACTCCACCTCTCATTTCCGGGCCGGACAGACACACATACTTCAACATGTAGACGTTTATATATAAGATAATTATATACAATATATAAATATTTATTTGGAATCATTATATATTTATACATAATGTTTGCTATGTTACAATATTTTAATTCTTATGAATGATTGTTCAGCAAATTTATGACTCATGGGTAGAAACTGATTCTACTGGCCCTGTGCCATTTAGCAGAAGGTATCAAAGAAGTCAGTTCTTCATCCTTAACAATTTAAGGAATTTAAATAGAGGCAATAGAACATCATGTAGCCTAAATAAAATGTACTTAGTAAACTCTTAACACTGTAAGATGGCCTATTAAAAATGTGACATTGCACACCTTAAGGAGTCCTACCCTGGGTTTACCTGCAGCATATATACTTATTTGAAGCCGGTTGGGATTTCCTGGTACGTATCATTTTGTTTTGTTAATTCTATTGCAGTATTTGCGTGCTTGCTAGACAGAAGACATGACATATTCATTGGATCAGTGTATTTCATGGAGATGTATATTTGTACAGACTCATTCAAGTTAACACATAAGGGATTTTTAGAATAATATTCCATTATGAAACCCACAATTCAGCAATTATTGGTTTGCCTGTGCAGACATTCAAGTATGAATTTCCTTGGTATACTTGACAATAAATATGACTTGCCTTGATTCCTACCAGTTCTGTGAGCAATATACTAAAACTAAGAAACTAATGCAGAGGTTGTCTCAAATGTTGTGGATCCTAAGATAAGATGTTGATACTGTAGTTATCACCACCTCTGAGGTCTACTTTAATGATCTTGATAGAAGCACATCAAACATTGCATGTCTGCTGGTAGAGAACATTTTCAGTGCAGACTTTACAATGCTCAGTCAATTTTTTTTAAATATCATTCTCTAAAAATAATAAAACAGCAAAAAAACTTTACAAATGTAATATACTTAACATTTATTTTTCTGTTATTACTAATACAACTTCAAATGACATTGACTGTAAGACTGGGTTACCTTTTTGTGCAACATCTTGTTTATTAACCCACCTCAGAATGTAATTAGCTTATGACAAGAAAGTCACAATGTTGAGAGACCCTTCAGGCTTAATCTTCTGTTATTTCATAAAACATGAAACAGTGCATTCATTTGCAGCTATTGACTTCAAGTATTCCGGGAGGCCTGTCATATTTTACATTCTAACTAACACAGAAAAAGCACCCTTCCTTATTTTTTTCAGCCCCAAATAATGAGCTCCACTTTATTCATGGCATCTGATGCTTATTCTCATCTTTGCTTTCAAGCACATCTAATTGGAACATGAAGTTCGGTGGCAGCTTCTTTGTTTCAGTGCACAACACAGAACAAAAGATGCTGCCCACATCTACTTCAAACTCCAAGATTTCCTAATTAATAAATTAAGTGTGGAATTATAGCATTAATAGTTTAAGCCGGCAGTCTTTAATTAATCCCATTGCAGCTGAGGAAAAATAAATGATGCTTTAAATGCAGAAACGCAAATGAATTGTGGCCAGAGCAGTGTCTGAAACAACAAATATGCCACCATACGATTGCATGCTTAAAGCAAGTCCATCCATGGCAAAGAAAAAATACAACTAGGCAGCCTATATAAAATAGCCTTTGACACTCTAAATCAATTTATACAGAAATGTTTATTTTTATGTCTCCTTTTATTTTGACTACATCGCAAAACTATAATGTAAAAAGCTGTAGCACACAACAAAAGGAGTAAAGCAGTACATGGAACATTTGTATGTGGACTGTTAAGTCAACCACCACAGTACTATAAGTAAGACAAAAGGAAAAAGGAGAGATTAAGGTGAAGACCTTAATCCTTTTTTTTAAATCCTTTTTTCAGGCACCACTGAAACTGACAAATTAAAACTATGAGAAACACAGGTGATGGGGATAATATATAAAAATAAATCCCATTTATGCAGGTGTAGTGTGACTTTAAAAATGTTGGAAGACTACAGAAAGCAAGATATAAATATATGTTGTGAGAAGAGTCCTTCAGTGTTATTTTTGGTACACATTATATGTTATAACAAGCGTGCTTGACGTTTACAGAGAAGAGTTCAAGGGAACTTGTTAAAGAGCAAGCATTCCATCTGGACCTGCCGTACACACAGTGTCTGTTCTCTCCTGAGCAGCAACCCAAAAGATGAAGTCTGCTTGCTTTCCTGCCTCTGTCCACCAGTATACCTTTTAACACAGTAATCCTACTAACTACTCCTAAAGAACGATCAATGTTTTCTTTCATAAAACAGGAAATAAATGTTGTGACCTGGCTGGTACCCTAAATTTGTATAAGGAATAGAGACATTGATTTAATGCCTAGACTTTTCAGTGTATGGAGTTTCAATTTTCTCATATTATATCTATAGGGTTTTTCTTAATGTTCCTGTTTCCTTACCATACCAAAGATATGTACATGCAGTTTATAAATGTTAAATTTGCGCAGTATGTTTGTGTGCAGTAATATGAACTACAATGTTCTACCAGCCAGCAAAGGATTAGTTCCTGTCTTGAGGCCCAGTTTCATGAGGGTACGGTCCAAATCCTTTACAAGGCTACAGTTTCATTAAATAGAAGAATGAATAAATGTGTGTTTGAAGTCTTTTACAGAATGTCTTTGTATAAAATGCAAATACACATGCAAACTGTATTATTAGAAATCAGCTTAGATAAGCATGTTTTTAAACAGATCAGCTGGCTTATTTAAAAGTCTACTTTTAACAAAGTCTTTGTATACCAAATTGAAAGAACTAGCTATGTTAGCACATAAAAATCTCTTTTTGTTGAATTTAATTGAGCTTGAAGACCATGTTACAATAAGTAAAAAAAACACTATTCAATCTAAAATATAACCAATACAACACTACTGTTAAATTCTAATCAACATTTAACCGCTACCTGATTCAGAGAATTACATGCTAATAAAGTCCATTAAAAGTTCCTCATTTATATTTAACCATCATAAAGTAAATGGAAGAGAGACAGATGTCCACCATGTTTGTTTTAGAAGAGCACTAAAGAATTCTTTAATTCTTGAACCAAACCGTCAATAAACATGTACCAAGATGAGCTGGACAAAGAAGAATACACATCCAGCCAAAGAGTATGTGCAAAAGTATCAGTGCTATTATTAAAAACAATCAAAACAAAGAGTTCAAAAAAGGCAGTGCAGCAAATCTATATATAAATAATCCATAAAAACTAGTGAAAATCTCCGGAGGTTAAAAAATAAGTCAATAAATAATCTATTAAAATGAGATTAAAATCACAGGCAGGAATACCAACAAATTTTTTCAAAGAAATATCGGGCTTGCTGATTGATGATGTCCTTGACATAGTAAATTCGTCATTAGATACGGGGGTCTTCCCAGACTGTCTTAAGACTACTGTAGTTAAACCCCTACTTAAGAAACATAATCTCGACCCCTCGGCTCTTGAAAATTTTAGACCCATCTCTAACCTGCCTTTCTTAAGTAAAATTCTGGAGAAGGCAGTCATTATGCAGTTAAATGACCACCTCAATAAACATGCTATTCTTGATAAATTTCAGTCAGGTTTTAGAACAAATCACAGCACAGAAACTGCACTCGTTAAAGTAGTAAATGATTTGCGGGTAAATGCAGACAGAGGCCATTTATCTGTTCTCATCCTCTTAGATCTGAGTGCCGCATTTGACACCATTAATCATAATATTCTTAGAAATCGCCTTAGTCAATGGGTGGGCCTCTCTGGCAGTGTCTTAAATTGGTTTGAATCCTACCTGACAGGGAGAAAATTCTTTGTTAGTTTTGGTAATTACAACTTAAAGACACATGATATCTGATATGGTGTTCCAAAAGGCTCTATCCTGGGTCCGCTGTTATTCTCAATCTACATGCTTCCATTAGGTCAGATTATCTCAGAGCACAATGTGAGCTACCACAGCTATGCTGATGACACACAGCTGTATTTATCAATAGCACCTGATGACCCCGATTCTCTTGATTCACTAACACAATGTCTAACTTGTATCTCGGAATGGATGAATAGTAACTTTCTCAAGTTCAATAAAGAGAAAACTGAAATCTTAGTGATTGGCAATAATGGATACAATGAGGCTATTAGAAATAAACTGGATACATTAGGATTAAAAGTCAAGACGGAGGTAAAAAACTTAGGGGTAACTGTTGACTGTAATCTAAATTTTAAATCGCATATCAATCAGATCACTAGGACAGCATTTTTTCACTTAAGAAACATAGCAAAAGTTAGACCTCTTATATCATTGAAAGATGCTGAGAAATTAGTTCACACGTTTGTTTTCAGTCGACTACATTACTATAACGCACTCCTCTCAGGACTACCCAAAAAAGACATAAATCGTTTGCAACTAGTGCAGAATGCAGCTGCTAGAATCCTAACTAGAAAAAGAAAATCTGAGCACATCTCTCCAGTTTTGATGTCACTCACTGGTTACCTGTGTCATTCAGGATTGACTTTAAAATTCTGCTTATGGTTTATAAAGCCTTAAATAATCTCGCCCCATCTTATATATCAGAATGTCTGACACCTTATATTTCAAATTGTAACCTCAGATCCTCAAATGAGTGTCTCCTTAGAATTCCAAGAACAAAACTTAAAAGAAGTGGTGAGGCGGCCTTCTGCTGTTATGCACCTAAAATATAGAATAGCCTGCCAATAGGAATTCGCCAGGCTAATACAGTGGAGCACTTTAAAAAAAACTGCACTTTAAAAAAACTTCACTGTAATTAAAATCCTGATATTCTGTATATCCAACTCATTATAATAACTATTCATGGTGGCTCTAAAATCTGTACTAACCTCTACTCTTTCTTCTGTTTCCTTTTCCAGTGTCCTTTTGGTGGTGGTTTGCTCCACCACCATCTACTTATAGCACCGTGATATTCCAGCAATGATGGATGGATTAAAAGCCAGAAGTCTGTATGACCATCAACATCAAGTGACTCGGTGAAAACCCTAACTACAAAGAGGACTATTTTGTTTATGTTAGGTAGAATGCCCAGAGGGGACTGGGCGGTCCCGTGGCCTGGAGCCTCTGCAAATTTTATTTTTTTTCTCCAGCCGTCTGGAGTTTTTTTTGTTTTTGCCAGCGGACCTTACTCCTTTTCTATGTTAACTAATGTTGTCTTATTTTAATTTCTTATTTTGTCTTTTATTTTTCTTTTCTTCATTATGTAAAGCACTTTGAGCTACTTTTTGTATGAAAATGTGCTATATAAATAAATGTTGTTGTTGTTGTTAAATCTGTTCTTTAATAAACTCACAAGCTAAGTTGAGCTAAGAGGCACAGCCAATCTTCAAAATCAGGCTATGGTCCCTGCTACCATCTGAGGCCCCCGGCAGGGTGTTATGCTTCACCTCGCCTCGCTCCTTCTGTACCCTGTCCCCTTTGGATTTATGTGGGAGCCTGCTATGAGAATTAGGTCACTCCAGCTGAGCATTTAGAGTCCTCTTCAGCCACCTTGAAAATCAGCTCTGCGCTCATTCTAGGGTCTCTCTTCCCAGCTGCCTGCCTGTTTCCTCTCCTCCGCATCCTGGCATCTCCTGATCCTGCCTTTGTCTCCGTCACTAAATCCATTTTAACCTCAGTCTCTCTTTTTCTTTCTATTTTTTTATCCGTCTGTTTCTTCTCCTGATCTTTCTTTCCTTTCGCCTGACTGAATCACCCTCATTTGCATATGACTGAATTTACCCAAGCACCTCAATCAAGTCCCGGACCCGCCATCAGGCACACACCTGCACCCGTTCTCAGCCTGTATACTATTGGGAGTTGATTATTTATTTGAAATCTGTTGCACACCACGGATCACTTATTACATATCCTTTATCAAACACAAGCACTTAGGGGACACCTTCAGGGCTCTGATAAAGTAAGCTGTATCAGTTCTCATCAAGAGGTGGAGCAGTTCCCCAATTCCTCCACAATTCTGAAAAACGCTTGAAAGCCAATTAAGATTACTTCCATTCCTTCCGCAGAAGTCCTGTCTATATAAACTGATCAACCAGTAAAGAGAAGAGGACAGAAGATAGAGCTCCTATTCTGTGCAGTGCAAGAGCTTGGTATTGTGTACCAACAGCATGAGGCCATTAAATCCCTTAAGTTTTGACCTGTATACTAATTTTTTGTTTTTCTTTCATTTAACCAGGGTTTCAGCACAGAGGCACCCCAACTCTTTGTTTTTGTCTTGTCTTACAGTGTTACACCTTACATTAACAAACTCCATCTGCTTTTACTCCAGATAATGCAATTAAAAAATTTGCAGTGATTTTCAAATTAAGTGAAGCCCGTGCTTGATATCATATTTTTTCCCCAGTAGATTATAGATCATTTTAATCTTGAAAAATGCTTATGAGAAACAATTTAAAAATGAATAAAACCATGCTTTCCATGGATTGAAGAAGAATATATTATCTTGAATGACTTAATGTCATTCCATGTCTGGGTTATTCATGTTCCCTTTTGTCAAGTCAAGTCAAGTCAAATTTATTTATTAAAGCACAATTAAAATAACAGACATTGAGCCAAAGTGCTGTAAATGGGGGAAATAAAATAAACACAATACAAACAATAATGTAAAAGCAGATTAATAAAATAATCAACACTATCCCCTACACCCTTACACACAGTCTTAAGCCGAGTTTTAAAAAACCTCGATAGAAGAAGACCTGATATGGAGAGGCAGATCAATCTAAAGCCTAGGAGCAACAACTAAGAAAGCTTTGTCTCCCCTAGACTTCAGCCGAGATCTTGGAAATAGAAGGAGTAGTTGTATATAATGCTCTCAATGCCCTTGGTGCCAAGTGGGGATGAACAAGATTAGATTAGATTAGATTAGATTCACTTTATTGTCATTACACATGTATAAATACAGGGCAACGAGATTCAGTTTAGCATCTAATCAGAAGTGCAAAGAGCAAAAGTACAATAAATATAATATGTGCATATTATGTACAGTTAAATACGATATTTACAGTTAAATGCGATATATACAGTTAAATACGATATGTACAGTTAAGAGCACAGTGAAGATGGGAATAGATATATAGAGATATATAAATAGATATACAAATGTTCTAAATGCGGATGGCAAATATACATATTTTACAATATACATTTATGTACCTATACATGTATTTGTATGTACTATAATACTATAAGTACTATATATATATATATACATACAGATGTACAACATACAGGTGTGTTATGTATGTGCAATAATAATATAAGTACTATTATATATATACACAGATGTACAATATACAGATGTGATATGTATGTGCTGTAATACTATGAGTATTGTAATATATACAAATGTACAATATATGATATATGATGTACAATGTACAGGTGTGCTGTGTGTGCACAGGTATGTACAGATATGTACAAGGAAGGGAGGAGGAGTAGTGTAGAGGATTAAGTGTGTGGATGTGAAGGTTCAACGGGGGACTGAGTTCAGAAGTGTGACTGCTGTGGGGAAGAAGCTGTTCCTAAACCTGCTGGTTTTAGTCGGAAGGCTCCTGTATGTATTTTGGAGAAAGACCATGCAAGGATTTAAAAACAAAAAAATATATTTTAAAATCAATATGAAAACTCACCTGTAGCCAGTGGAGAGAGGCTAGTACAGAACAGATATGATTCTTTTTACTAGTACTAGTTTAAAATCTAGCTTCTGTGTTTTGAACCAACTGAAGGTGTGACACAGCAGATTTGGGCAATCCCCCAAAAAGGAGTTACAATAGTCTAGCCAAAATGTAATGAAAGCATGAATGACTGTTTCCATGTCCTTCTGTGAGAGAAAACATTTTAGTTTAGAGATTTGCCTCAATTGGCAAAGATTGGTTTTGTTGTCAAAGACTAGGATAAAACTCATTGTTCCTTGTTGAAGTTAAAAAATGAATCAGATTCTTTCACCTTGTTTTGCCGAGGAACAGACAGGTGATTTGTTACTGAGTTAACCAGGAGATTAAGATGATTACCCCAGGTAGTAGACAGCAAGAACAATTCACAGAAATTGCAGGTCTTTTCCACTGTCTTGTCTGCCCTTTGAATAATCAAATAAAGGTTAACTTTACAGGTGAACAGCACATCACTAAAATAGGAGATAAGCAAGATTTCCATCCAACATGAAAGTGTGGATTGCATTTCTCCCTTCCAATCCCTCCCATGTGCACATTAGATTAATAAGGTTAAGTTAAGCATGTTGGATTAATTAGCAAATCAAAAATAAACTTAATGAGTGTGTGTGTGCGAGTGGATCCTGCCATGGAGTAGCACCATCTGAGGTCAGTTCTACTGGAATGGGCTGCAGCCCTATTGCTTTCATTTGAAGGCAGAAAGATATAAAAAAACATATTAATGTTTGTATTATTGTGAAAAACATGTAAAGTGTAAATATTGGCAATTACAATATTTTTTTCTCCCAATATTAAAATTTTAGAGCCAGATATGCAATCCTTCAGGCCCACACCTGCACCCATTCTAAGCCTGTATGCTATTGGGAGTTGATTATTTATTTGAAATCTGCTCCACACCATGGACCACTTATCACATATCCTTTGTCAAACACAAGCACTTAGGGGACACCTTCAGGGCTCTGCTAAGGTAAACTTTATAAAGGTACACTGAAATCAGCATCTTCACATATCTAAACCTACTGCCATATGCAGTTTAAAATAATGTACCAATGCCACCTGATCCACACATATTTACTAAATAATAAATCATTCTCTTTGCAAATCTCGTCTTTGACATCATGACATATTCGTTTTTTTATTACTTTTGTAAAACACTAAGGAACAAACATGAAAAGATAACTGCCCATCATAAAAGCATGATGTGACCTGAAATTGATGGTTCATCTGGCATTAGCCATCTGGAAGGTCACATTTGAGCATTCTAGCTTTGTCTGAAAGGCAATGACATACTTTTTGTGGTTTGACCTCCTGCTCTGGATATCAGAGGTTGGTCTGCTGGGCTGATACCAGAATGAAATCGGCACAAAAAAGTTTCCAGGATGCTCCGAGTAGAGTTGAGAGGAGAGTAGGGAAATTGTCACACAACCAAGCACAGACTGCACGGGTTATCAAGCTGCTGTTGTCTGGTAATTAAGAATCAGGTTGCTTCAGACAAAAAATAAAAAAATAGCTAAAAACTAAATTTCCACAATTCTAATAAAAAATGAAAAGGTTAAAAGGTATCTGGAAATGGCAATAATGATATGGTACTGAGGTGCAGTTCTCAACAGTTTAGGGATCCTACTCATATTAAATCATTAAAGAAAGTGTATCATATTTTTCATCTACCAGTAATTCAAAATTAGATAGATCTCAGGCTTATCTGCCATGTCAGTTCTCCTGATAAACTGTTGTCACACACGTGCGCTTAGGAGGCAGCTAACAAACCCAGAGGTGAGTGAAAGTTCTTGAGACAAGGGGGTTATACTGGGTATTAATGCCTATCTCCTTTATTCGTTAGAATTCTCAAAGAAAAACAATAAACCAAAACACTCACTGAGTATTCTAGATTCCCTCCTCTTCTGCTACATCATTTCCGCCTCCGACTCTTGCAGACAACGTCACTTCTGGGTGTGCTTTGATGACATCACTTTCCGGTCCCATCTGATTGACATCACTTCCTCATAGTCACATCCGCTGATGTCACTTTCCGATTGAACCCTGATGACATCACTTCCGGTCTCCTTTTGATGCTGTCACTTCCAGACTCACAGTTATGACGTCATTTCCACAATACTTCTTTCCGGTTGCCATTTTGTATAAATACCACCTTTCACTGTTATTTATGATAAACTGTTATGCTTTTGATCACCATTTTTTCAACTAATTCATTGAAGATCACTGGATATTATAAGGGGACAACTCCCCAACTCTTATTTTTTGTCTTGAGTGAGATTAATTAACTTACACTGTGTAAACTGATTAAACTTGATGATGAAGGTTGGGATTGAGAAATCTACTACAGTTGACGCTATGGCAAGATGGAACCACATTCCTGAGAATTTAATGTCCCTTTAATGGGGAAAACTGTTGGACAACAGAATATGGTTTCTTCTTCTCGCCAATGGCAGATAAAAAAGGTAGGTTGAGAGATGAACTAAAGGTTATTTTACTGGGAGTATGAATTGCCATGAATCCTGCTTTTGGACTTTGTGGAATCATTTTTTGTATTTCATATTGATAGTGTATCGACATATTTATGACATTATTATCGTCCCATTTTGTGTTCAGTTTTTTAAATCTATGTCACAATTTTAAGAGTTTTTTGCCATGTTCTTTATAAATATGGCAGAGTACAAGGTTGCCAGTATTACTACTCACAATATCATCACACAATAGTTATTTATGATGTCACCACAGTAATTACAGCATCCAAGCTTAAGATAAAAACTCTAAATAGTATTATTTGTGCTTCAGTTACTTAAGGGAAACACTCTATGTTTGTTAGGAAACGTCACATTACTTCTCTTGATAAGGACTTTCGCAATACGATTTGAATCTTTTGGCAGTATTTTCAGATGAACATCCTGGTTTAGGACTGTTGCCTGCCTGATGACTATACTTTTGTATTTTCCCACATGTAGCCCTTAAAATATTTGAATTCATTCTTTAGACTTAATTATTATATTATGATCACAACAGACATGGGGACAGATTTTAGATTTTAGTTTCAGATTAGTCAAGGAAAGGGCAATATTTTACTTTGGGTAAATAAGTTGTTATTAACCGAGAAAATCATATTTATTTGGTCATTTTAAACTCCTCAGAGGATATCAACCCATCCCATGTGCTCCTGTACTATTAAAACAAGTGTTTATTTTACTCTTGATCTTCGATGCTGCAGTGGTTCTGTGACTTTATCCCTTGTTACAGCTTACTGAAAATTTTAAAAATGATTCCTTCTAACTTTCCCTCTGCAAGCTAAAAAGCTTTTTATCTTTATTACAAAAGCAACTAACACACACGTATAATAATTAATCCATCTGTGTGGAGTTGCTAGGTGTTCTGCTTGTGTTTGAGTGAATTTCCTCTTGAGATCTTGCTTTGCTCCCTAGTCATAGTAATTTGTCCTGTGTAAGTGCATGAGGGCACATTTTTTCCATTAAGTCCCTTTTGTTCAGAAGTGGCACTTTTTAGTGTCTCCTTTCCATGATGGGACTTTGCAGAACAGAACAAAAGGTTCGGAGTGTTTAAATCATTTTTTGATGTACTAGGATTGCTGGATTTTCAAAGTATATATTTTCATGCACCAATATAATGATTCTTGGGGTGAATTAATGGAAGTAGCATTTTGGTGGCTGAAATTTTAACAGATGGCATGCAGTTAAATTTCCATAAAGAAAATAATTCAAAATATAGGCCTGAGCAATATCATTAAAAAAGAAACCATTTACAAAGACATTATACTACTGTATGTCTATGCATTTGTCAGGAAAGCTTAGCATTGTCATTAATTTGAATAAATATGCTAAATTACTTGCTTACTCTCATCATTCCTAAGCAGGCCCTGCAATGGAGTTGCTGATGCCAAGTCTGATATTTTCAGGATAGGGATCAACCTGCTGTGACCCTTTAATTGGATTAAGTTTGTATGAACAAGAACTGCTTAATGCAGCATTTTTGCTATGTTACCCATATCGGAATAAAAACATACAGTTGGGAAATATTTTTCCTTAATTTCAATCACAGAAACTCTACTGTTTTGATGGGCTGCATCGATGGTTAGCCCTAAATCAGCTTTTTGAATGTTGTTTCAGCAACACAAAAATCAGGGTGCCATACTGGGTAAAGTACCAATCATGTCTATGGTCAGATACAATATGATGTTTTGTTACTAATTCACCTTAAATCTGCATGGGATAAGGAACACTAATGGCTGTCTTGTTTAAAGTTTGTCTCTCCTTGGAAGGTTGGGTTGGGATGTTTCCATTCCAGTGCACAGCTTCAAAATGCCAGACTACCAGCATCAGCATTATAGAAGAAGTTTTTTTTTTCTCTCCAAATAGTTCATCCAGCAGCCTGTTAAAGCATGCCATTCAATTTTAACAGGCTTTAAAGATAAGCCAATCAGCAGGAAGCAGTGCATAAAGAAGGACAAAATGGTCAGTGGAAACTAATATTTAATAAACATGAGTTGTCACAGCGACCAAAAAGGAAATCAGTCAGTGAGGTAATACAGGCATCAGATAAGCAGGAAAGAGCAATTTTGGTAAATCAGCAGTGCTCTTGCTGTGAGTCAAATGTATCACAATGAGTCTCTCACAATCAGAGGAGCATTAAGCACTGGCATGTAAGTATTAAAATGTATGAGCACAAAATCAGTCAAACTGCTCTTAGCGAAGTGTAATAAATTTACTGCACACGCTGACATGACAGTTATAAATCTGTGTTAAATCGTTTTCCATTAAATCCTTATCTGAAAAATACATATATATGTATATATAGATATACAGAGAGAACGAGTGAGAGGGGGTCAAATCAGAAAAAAGTGCACAGGAAGTCATGAGATAATCATTTGTTACTGTTTTCCCATGGCTGTAGAACAACTTGGTCTATGAGTACCCTCAGTGATGAGGTTTAAAAAATATATGTATTTCTTTAATTAATATAATATCTTACACCAAACACCTTCATGACTATATTTTCATGGTGAGGGCGATTAAATAAAGACCAGCAAGTCAAGTTTTGTAATTTACTGCGCACTGCTTTGGGTCCGCTACAGTTGTGGGCTACCAACACCGGTGAGTTCAGATGCTCCTTTAAATTCTTCTTAACTTTCTTATGGTCTCTTTGTACTCTTTCTAAATAAAGATGTGGAGGAGAGCTTAAAAAAACACTAGAAATACCACTTGATATGTGTAAAGGTTCTTTTTTATTTGTGATAACATTTATATTAAAATAATAGACATAATATGTAACAGCAAGAAATAACTATCTGTAGGATATAACAAACCCAATCAGAACTCAACACCATCCCAAGTCCTGCACCATACTGCCAGGAACTGTGGCAACAGCAATCCACCACACCCATCTGCAGCACAGATGCAAACTAGTAAAGATTTTACCAAGTAGGCATCAGACTTACGGTTTTGAATGGACTCATTGAACGTTCAATTAAATCATAATGCAAGCTCTTCCAAGTCATTTGTTCAGAAATCTTCCATTTCAAAGCACAGAACAATTTAAAGGCAATAGTGGCTAAGTAGGTAAGTGTCTTAACTATTGCTCCCAATTCCTCTTGTAAATCAAACTGACATTTCTTTTCTAGGGTAGCATGGTGAAGAAAACAGCCTTTATCGTCTGTCTGTGTCGGGTTGGGTGGCTGGCACGCCCCCTAGGGTTGTTACAACCTCTTTCACTGTCCGTTTATGTTAACTGGCAATTTATTATAATTGATTTGATTCTTTCAGGCTATTTCATGCCTAAGCCAGAGAATTCTGTAAATTTTTTGCTTCAGCATAGTTCACAGTAACGTATTGACTATATTCTTATTTCATGTTCTCTTGCCTCCTTGGTCCTTGAGTCATCCTTGCCCTGTTATACCTTATCTGGCCATGAATTATGTTTACTATGCACAACTTAAACTACTTTATAGACTTTACCTTATCACTCAGAACTGTTTTGTTATTGGGCATCTCCTCTGATTCACTTTGCCACCTTTGTTCACTTGGTTGGCCTGGCACATTTTTACACATGTTCTGGCATTGCCCCTTATCTTTTCTATTTGGATACGAGTCTGTGTCTCTATTAATTTCTTTCTTTGACTGTTACCCCAATGCCCAGACCTTTCTTTCATTGGACCTCTCTACTCTCACCAGCATGAATTGTTCTGTCTTGCCACTTTAGCAACCAAATTACGCTCGATGGAAAAACTCAGAGCTTATTACATTAAACAGTTGGCATTCCTTATTTTTTTAATTTAACGTACCTTGAACTGTCCTCATGCCAAAGCAATCATACTTCATTTAAACCCATCAAGAATGAATCTGGATCCCATTCTGTCTGCTGAGATGGTATGGTTAGTTTCCTTACTGTTTTTTTTTTAATTTTCTTACCTTTATCTGTATATCTTTTTTGCTACATGACTCTGGTTTGAGCATTCATGCAATTAGGTGGTATAAAGGCACACAAGCAATGCAGACAATGGGGAGTGTGGGAATTGAAAGCAGGACTCTATTGGGTTATGCTGTTCTTAATTGGCTTGTCTTCATTGCTCTTGTGAACACATTTTGTTTGAATTAAAAATACAACCCGCCCCCCCCCCCCCCAAAAAAAGAAAAAGCAAACAATTGGTCTAATGTTCTAATACTTTGTGTGACCCTTGAGTCTTTTCCTATAATGCTTAATGAGGTTGTAGAACACAAGGCATGGGATCTAACACCATTCCTCATCTCTTTGTAGATCCTTCATTCTTCAAGGTTCATTCTTGTGTACTCTCCTCTTTTTCTCACACCACAGATTTTCAATAGGGTTTAGGTCAAGGGACTGGGATGTCTATGTCAAAACTATGATTTTATGGTCAAATAAACCATTTTGGGCTTCTTGCCAAAGAAGCTGCTGATACTGGGTGGCGGCCATGATAACAATTATTATAACAAGTTGTCTGGGAAACAGAAGAGAACCCCACAACTTTAAAGACCCACCATACTTTACACTGGGATTGAGGTACTTTCCTGCTTGCCTATCATTCTCTCTACGCCAAACCTACTACTGGTGTTTTTTGCTAAAAAGATCTATTTTTGTCTAATCTGACCATTAAACCTTTTCCTATTGAAGGTTCCAGTGGCTTTAGGCAAATTGTTGCTTGCAACTGTTGTTATTTAATGACAGCAACCATCCCTAACAACTTGTGGTTATTAAGATGACGTGTTGTCATAGTTTAGGAGACTTTATACTCCAAGACGCAACTAAGATCTGCAATTCTCCAAGGTGATCCTTGGAAATTCTTTGGTCACTAGAACCATCCTCCTCATTCCATATATATATGGAGACACCTGTGAGGTCTCATCTACTCAGGTCTTCTAATGAATGGCGTCTGGTAATACCACCTCTGCATGGTATCAAATCTTAGTCCAGACTCTTTTTCTGGCTGGTTGAATGAGCTGCTCATCTAAATTCAAAATGCTGACTCCCTCAATGTATTTAAAAAGTGTTTGAAGACTCTTGTTTGGTGAATTTCTGTTTAACTGATGTTATGTATTTCATTTTGTAACCTAGTTATTGTACCTAGCTTGTCTTTTGTTCTGAGCTCTTCACTTGTGTAGATTCCCAAATAGAATCCCAGACAGGATTTAACTCAATTATGTTGACCTCTTTGGTAATGTAAGTTGCTTTGGATAAAAGCATCCTGCTAAGCAAATAAAAATTAAATATAAATTAAAGTGTTATGGTTATGCTTGTTTATGTTCTGCATTCTCGGTTAAAGGTCTTTTACGTCTGTTTAAATTCAAGCATTTTCTATATGTTGATTATATTTATCTATGTAATTTTTCATTATTTTTAAGTAATTTTTCTATGAGTGGTCACATGTTCTCACAAGTCCCTCATGCTTGGTGGGTTGTCCCCCAAGAAGTGAGGCCATCTGTCTATATTCATTTTTGAACCGCACTCATCCTTATAATGGCTGGTGAGACCCACTGCTTCAAATGTGGTTTATTATCTTATTCTTGGTGTTGGTGAGCTGTCTTGTATTTTGCATTTACTGTAACACACTCCTCTCAGGACTACCCAAAAAAGACATCAATTGATTGCAACTTGTGCAGAATGCAGCTGCTAGAATCTTAACTAGGAAAGGAAATTCTGAGCACATCTCTCCAGTTTTGATGTCACTACATTGGTTACCCATGTCATTTAGAATTAACTTTAAAATACTGCTTATAGTTTACAAAGTCTTAAATAATTTCGCTCCATCCTATATTTCAGAATGTCTTTCACCTTACACTCCAAATCGTAACCTTAGATCTTCAAATGAGTATCTGCTTCTTATTCCAAGAGCTAAACTTAAAAGAAGTAGTGAGGCAGCCTTCTGCTGTTATGCACCTAAAATCTGGAATAGCTTGCCAATAGGAATTTGCCAGGCTAATACGGTTGAGCACTTCAAAAAACTGCTAAAAATTCATTATTTTAACATGACTTTCTCATAGCTTCATTTTAATTTAATCCTCATACTTTGTATATGAATTTAATTATCAATATCATTCCTGAAGGCTCTGTAATCCGTACTAACCCCTACTTTCTCTTCTGTTCATTTTCCGGTTTTCTGTGGTGGTGCTCTTCGCCACCACCACCTGATCAAAGCACCGTGATGTCCCTACATTGATGGATTAAAGGCCAGAATTCCACATGACCGTCATCTTCAAGTTCTTCCATGTATACCTTGAATATAATGAGGACTGATTGAGGTCATTTACTGTATGTTAGGCAGAATGCCTAGAGGGGGCTGGGCGGTCTCATGGCCTGGAACCCCTGCAGATTTTATTTTTTTTCTCCAGCTATCTGGAGTTTTTTTGTTTTTTCTGTCCTCCCTGGCCATCGGACCTTACTTTTATTCTATGTTAATTAGTGTTCCCTGATTCTAATTTATTTATTTTGTCTTTTTACTTTCTTCATCATGTAAAGCACTTTGAGCTACATCATTTGTATGAAAATGTGCTATATAAATACATGTTGTTGATGTTGTTTATTGATTACTAAATTTCAAACTCTTTGCTGTTTGCTTCTTTCTTTGGATTACTGTATTAGGACTTTGTTTTTTAAATATCCTGTATGCCTTTTTCCACTGTTTGAAGAAATTCCTTATCACATAGCCTTTGGAGAACAAATCTATCTTTCTTTGCTCTTTAATATACAACCTGAGATTTACAGTTACCATCTCTCTGTCTGGGCATTTTTTACTTTATTTTGGGACTTTAATTTTGTTTGGTCAGGTTCCCTTTGAGAATGCAAACTTCCCCTGAAGCCAGCAGGTGAGATTTGGGATCTGGCTGAAGTTAAGTGTTTCTCTGCTGAGTGCCCCTTTGAAGATACTGGCCTGCTCCCCAGCCAGTGTGGAGGCCTCTAGTGTGGACTTCACTTGGGAAGAACGGCAGCATCGGGACGGTATGTTAGTCTGGCCCGTGTGTCACATCATCTTATATACCCAAGTGAAACAGGAGGTCACGGCTGGCCACTTCATTGTTCCTACTCCATTAGATGACCTTAAAAATATAAAATATGAATTAGAATATACTTCAGTCGCAACTCATGTGACTTTTTTGGGGTGCCAATAACTTTTCAATACTTGAGAGGAATATTTGTTCAATGATTTCTTTTTCCTTTCAATTGTTTTACTTTAATTAAACTTTAAAGTTTTATTAATATTTTGAATGAAAGATCAAAAAGATAAAACAATAAAAACTTTTTTTTGCAGACCAAGTTACTTTTAGCCGTTCTTTGACAACAGACATTAAGTCAACAGTAAATTTGTTCACCCCAAAGAATTATATTGTGTCAAAAGTTGCTGACCACAAAAAGCTTTTACCAAGTTGGTAGCTGAAAATCAATTTTTCTTTTGGCTGCTCCCGTTAGGGGTTGCTAAAAAGGATCATCTTCTTCCATATCTTTCTGTCCTCTGCATCTTGTTCTGTTACACCCATCACCTGCATGTCCTCTCTCACCACATCCATAAACCTTCACTTAAGCCTTCCTCTTTTTCTCTTCCCTGGCAGCTCTATCCTTAGCATCCTTCTCCCAATATACTCAGCATCTCTCCTCTGCACATATCCAAACCAACGCAATCTCGCCTCTCTGACTTTGTCTCCCAACCATCCAACTTGAGCAGACCCTCTAATGTACTCATTTCTAATCCTATCCATCCTTGTCACACCCAATACAAATCTTAGCATCTTTAACTCTTCTACCTCCAGCTCTGTCTCCTGCCTTCTGGTCAGTGCCATCGTCTCCAACCCATATAACATAGCTGGTTTCACTACCATCCTGTAGACCTTCCCTTTCACGCTTGCTGATACCCGTCTGTCACAAATTACTCCTGACATTCTTCTCCACCCATTCCACCCTGCCTGCACTCTCTTTTTCACTTCTCTTCCACTATCCCCATTACTCTGTACTGTTGATCCCAAGTATTTAAACTCATTCACCTTCGCCAACCTTCCTGTATCCTCACCATTCTACTGACCCCCCCTGTCACTTACACACATGTATTCTGTCTTGTTTCTACTGACCTTCATTCCTCTCCTCTCTAGAGCATATCTCCACCTCTCCAGGGTCTTCTCAACTTGCTCCCTACTATCGCTACAGATCACAATGTCATCAGCAAACATCATAGTCCATGGAGACTCCTGTCTAATCTCGTCTGTCAACCTGTCCATTACCATTGCAAATAAGAAAGGGCTCAGAGCTGATCCCTGATGTAATCCCACCTCCATGTTAAATGCATCCATCGCTCCTACTGCAGACCTCACCACTGTCACACTTCCCTCGTATATATCTTACGTACTTCTCTGCCACTCCCGACTTCCTCATACAATACCACAGTTCCTCTCGAGGTGCCCTGTCATATGCTTTCTCCAGATCCACAAAGACGCAATGCAACTCCTTCTGGCCTTCTCTAAACTTCTCTATCAACATCCTCAGAGGAAACATTGCATTTTTAGTGTTCTTTCTTGGCATGAAACCATACTGATGCTCACTAATCATCACCTCACTTCTTAACCTAGCTTCCACTACTCTTTCCCATAACTTCATGCTGTGGCTCACCAATTTTCAATGAAGGGGAGCAAACTGCACAGAGAAAGGGCGAAATATAATAAAAAGAGAGTTAAGCATTTAAATCCATAGCAAAAACAGAAATATTTGTAAGTTTCTTATAAATGTAAAAATCATGCTGCTGTGCTTTTCTGAATGTAGAATAAAAGATAAATAATACCAGCCAATTAAATGAGATCAGTGCTATCAGGTGTTGTCACTGATTAGGAATCTGGTTGGAACAAAAACCTGCAGCCACAGGGGGTCCCCAGGACCAAGTTTGAGAACCCCTGCCTTAGAGGAAGCAGAGGTAGAGGACTCCGGGGAGGGCCCGTCCATATCAGGGGCCGAGGTTGCCGAGGTAGTTAAAAAGCTCCGAGGTGGTGGGGTTCACCCTGGGTTCCTCAAGGCTCTGGTTGTTGTGGGGCTGTCCTTGTTGACACGTCTCTGCAACATCGCATGGACATTGGGGGCAGTGCCTCTGGATTGGCAAACTGGGGTGGTGATCCCCCTTTTTAAGAAGGGTGACTGGAGGATGTGTTCCAACTATAGGGGGATCACACTCCTTGGCCTCCCCCAGTAAGGTCTGTTCAGGGGTGCTGGAGAAGAGAGTTCAGTTGATGGTTGAATCTCAGATTCAAGAGGAACAATGCAGATTCCGTCCCGGCCGTGGAACACTGGACCAACTCTACACCCTGGCCAGGATCCTGGAGGGGGCTTGGGAGTTTGCCCAACCAGTCCACATGTGTTTTGTGGATTTGGAGAAGGTATTTGACCGTGTCCCTCAAATCATCCTGTGGGGTGTGCTCCAAGAGTATGGGGTACAAGGCTCGTTGTTACGAGCCATTCAGTCCCTGTACAGATGGAGCAGGAGCTTGGTCCGCATTGCTGGTAATAAGACAAACTCATTTCCCGTTGAGGTTGAACTCCGCCAGGACTACCCTTTGTCACCGATTCTGTTCATAAGTTTTATGGACAGAATTTCTAGGCGCAGCCAAGGAGCGGAGGGGGTCTGGTTCGGTGACCTCAAAATCTCATCTCTGCTATTTGCGGATGATGTGGTTCTGTTGGCTTCATCGGACAGTGACTTTCAGCTCTCATTGGAGTGGTTCGCAGCCGAGTGTGAAGCGGTGGGGATGAGAGTCAGCACCTCTAAATCCGAGGCCATGGTTCTCAGCCAGAAAAGGGTGGAATGCTGTCTCTCTGGGTTGGGAACACATTACTACCTCAAGTGGAGGAGTTCAGGTATCTCGGGGTCTTGTTCACGAGTGAGAGAAGGATGGAGTGGGGGGTTGACAGACAGATTGGTGTGGCATCTACAGTAATACAGGCTCTGCAACGGTCCGTCATGGTGAAGAGGGAGCTAAGCCAAAAGGTGAGCCAAAAGGAGAGACTTAGAGTAGAGTCGTTGCTCTTCCACATTGAGAGGAGTCAGTTGTGGTGATTCGGGCATCTGGTCATGATGCCCCCTGGATGCCTCCCTGGAGGAGGGGGTGTTCCGGGCATACCCCACTGGGAGAAGGCCACAGGGCAGACCCAGGACACGCTGGAAGGATTATATCTCCTGGCTGGCCTGGGAATGCCTCTAGGTCCTCCCAGAGGAGCTGGAGGAGGTGGCCAGGGAGAGGGAGGTCTGGGCTTCCCTGCTTAGGTTGCTTCCCCGACAACCCGACCTCGGATAAGCAGTGGACAATGGATGGATGGATGGATTGTTCTGACCACATCAAAGGGCCAGTTGCTCAATCTCCCTTCTGTATGCAGACTCGTTACCATGTCTGATGAGTCCATTGATGGTTGT
This sequence comes from Polypterus bichir lapradei, assembly GCA_026402145.1. Lineage (NCBI taxonomy): Eukaryota > Metazoa > Chordata > Cladistia > Polypteriformes > Polypteridae > Polypterus > Polypterus bichir. The sequence goes on from JANRMT010028174.1 coordinate 93,968,739, forward strand.
GACATCCGCATATATGAGGAGCTTGACTGAAGGGTCCTTAGGGTGCAGTCATTAGTAAAAAAGGAAAAGAGCAATGGGGAAATCACGCATTCCTGGGGGAGCACCAGTACTGATTGTACAGGAGATAGCAGTGAGTTTCTCAAATTTCACATGCTATTTGTCAGGACTTTGGTAATCCACTGACCGGTGGAGGCAGGGATAGAAAGCTGGGTGAGTTTAGAGTGGAGTACTTCAAGGATGATTGTGTTAAACACAAAGGTAAAGTCCATAAATTGATATACTTGCATAGGTCCCTAGGTTGTCGAGATGTTGCAGAATGTAGTGCAGACCCATATTGACTGTATAATCCACTGACATGTTTACTCTGTGAGCAAACTGAATGGGGTTCAAGAGGGGAACTGTTATGTCCTTCAAGTGAGCTAACACCTGCCTCTAAAAGATTTTCATGACCACAGAAAGCTGTGAAAGCTACATATTTGTAGTCATTCAGTCCTGTTACGTGGGGTTTTTGGGGATTGGTTTGATTGTGGCATGTCTGAAGCATAAAGGAACTTCATACAACACTAATGATTTGTTGAAAATCATGTTAATCAGCATAGATTTTCGAGCAGGAGGGTAAGACAACATCTAGATCTGCTGCTTTCTAGGTGTTTTGTCTGTTGAAGAGCCAGCACACATCCTCTTTATGGATATTTAGTGCAAGTTGAATCGTAGAAGGTGTTGGGGAGACAGTCGTATTTGTTTGTATACTGGGAGGGTTGAAGCCAGTGTGGAGTGTGACCTTGGGCTAATCAAATCTGACATAAAACTCATTCACGTTGTCAGACATTTGATTGTTCTTAGCAATGTAGGGGGATGGTTTCCTGTAGTTGGTGATATCCTGCAGACCCTTCCAGACTGATGCCGGATCATTGACTGAAAACCTATTTTTCAACTTTGCAGAATAATTCTCCTTAGCCAGTCTGATTATTGTTGTATGTTTGTTTTTGTTTTGTTGCCATGTCCAAGATCTAGGAGATATTGCAAATGACTGCTTTTCCTATTTATCAGAGCCCTTAATAAATCCACTTACACTACTGCTCAATGGTCAAATGGTCTTTATAGGATTCTGGAGTTGCTGTACACTTATTGCTGTAGATCAGAAATTGCAGAATAACTTAGCCATCTTCTCTCTTTGCAAAAGGACCATCTTTTCGACAAGTCATCACCAGCTATCCTGGCTAGCCTCTTCAGACCTGGAATAAGTGAATCTAACAGTGCACAGATTTACGCTTCAATAAATATTAGTGAGGTGAGACCATGAAAGACAGCTTGAAACTGGAAGAAATCATCCTAGATGAAATTCATCAAGTAATCAAAAAAACATAAGCAAAAACACAAAGCAAGGAAAGGATGGTTGCAATTATTGTCAGACATTCAGGCATAAATGGCTTTTGTCCTTTTTTATTTATTTCTTTTTTTTTAATTTACTAAAAGCAAGAAACATTCCATATAAACAAGTCAAGCTTAACAAAGCTAAATTGAATGGCTTGTGTTCTAGCAGTTGTTCTCTGTTCTCCATTTCTCTCTCGAGGACATGATTTTACCGTGATATAATGCATAAAATCTGGCCTTTGTTTGCATTTGGTAAAAGTCTCCTCTCCCTTACTTTGTTCTGTATTCACCCTTTTTATCTCCATAAACTTTCACTGAAAAACAGTTGTTACTTACTTGTTACTTACAGTTGTTATTCTTAAGATGGGAGATGTGTGTTTAAGTTTTCATAGTGAAAATGTTTCACTCATGCATAAAGCAGTACACCTAGGCAACCTTAAATTCATCAAGTAAACAACAGAATTCATCAAATAAACAACAGAAAACAAATCTTTCAGAATGGAATGACCTGTGCCACAAGCAGGGACAGCAAAAGGTAGTTATGATTAGACTTTGTAAACCCATTTACAGAGGTTGAAGTATAGAAACGTTTTTCTTCCTCCTATTTTTGTTCTCTTAAAAACTGAAGAACTGGCCTACTCGGTGCAAGTATGTGTGACAATAACACATTCCAGTAAAACTAGAGATGGTAAACGTTCAGTGTAATCATTAGCCCATGTTTGTTAAACAGATCCTCCTGTATCTAAAGCACCTTCCTTCCAGTAAGGCTCAAATTTGTCAGAGCTCAGTACTGGTAAAGGTTGTCACTTCTGATGCTAATGGGTATATTAGATATTTCTGTCCTCTTCCAAGCACAGAATATGCTCTACTTCTTAAGAAAATTATTAAATGTGACATTAGAATCAAAAACATTTCATAATCAACAGTGCCATCTAGTGACACAAAAAAACAATGCAAATGACCATCTCCTGAATTTCTATTAATATCAAAGATGTTTTCTAACCATGAATACTAAAACCCAGAAGATGCTACACTGGAAATGGTGACCCAATTAGAAAAAATATGAATGCATTTGTTTTAAGTAAAGGAAACCTTTTTTAACTTTATAAAATACACAATATTATTGGTTGGAAAACCACATTTGTGAGAAACAGATTAAGCACCATTATGTAGGAACTTGTTATTGGCCAAAATAGAAACTAGGCAAAGTAATAAGCTTTGTCAGAGAAGTAGAAGGTGATCCTCATAGAAAAGCAACATTACATGAGGTTACCTGTTCAATGTTTGTCCCTCATCTTCATTCATTCATTCATTCATTCATTCATTCATTCATCTCTTCATGTATTCTCTGAATTCATTATTTTTGAAATTAAGGCCTACTTCTTTTGGCTATCCCCAGACAACCAAGTCATAAGAAATACACAGGAAAACTTCTATCCACTTTGTAAAAAGTACTAAAAATATGATTAGCAAAAAAAAAAAAAGGGGAACGCTAACATTACATAACTTGAGAGATTATGATGGGTATAAGGAAGGAGTTTTTTTCCATCTTTCAGGCATCAAGGATGTAGCCTTGTACTGCATACTTTTCCATCATGGCTTACACTGTTGTACACCCATACCCATGTACTCTAGTGCCTTGTTGTAGTTGTCACTTAGCCTAACAAGTTCTAGACTGCACTTGCAGACTCCACTTTAGGTAGTGACCAGAGGTCTCATGCATAACACCATGCATAGAATTCACACTAAAACATGGAGTACGAACAAAAGTGGAAATGTGCATATGCTCAAAAAAATGCACATGCACAAAACCATGTGAAATCCAACTTCCACGCACTTCAGCTCCATAAATCCCAGTCAACATAAAAAGTAACGTATGTGCATGCGCCTGCTGTCCCACCCAGACTCCTTCCACAATTTTGCATATTTTAAAATGCAAGTCAATATAAATATCACCTTCCGTTCGGCATTTGGTTAAAAGACAATGGCAAAAGCACATGAAATAAAGAATTTCAGTGAATGCAAAATGGAAGCAAGAGAAAACGTACTATTTGTTGGCTTAAGCAGTGGTATAAACAACAAAAGGAAGTTGATTGAGTGATACTGAGAAGTGGAGAAACACAAAAGTTCAAGTTCAGAAAGTCGCACAGTGCCCAAAATAAAAGGCAAGTCATAGCCCACTGTCTGAGTGTCATACAGAAGTGTATTAGGGTACAGAGAAAAGAAAAAAAAATAGGGACAAATTAAAAAAAATGTTTGAAATGTTCACTTTAATCGAATAGTTTATTTTGTCATTAAAGTAGAACGTCAGAAACTTAATCTTAAAATCAATGTTTCATTTAGTAGAGTTTATCAGATCCCTTTGTAAGTAAAGTAGCACATTAAATGCTTCATATTGTATATGTTTTCTATGTGCTCTATGTGTGTGAATCGCTATGTGCTTCTTAAACAACACCAGGACACAGAATACATTACATTCATGATATTACAGCTCTCTGAACGTACCAACCCCCAATTCCTGTTTTTCCTTTTCTCTCTCCACGTAACCAATTGCCACACAATAAGCTCTGTAATAAATATCAAGCCATCTGTAAGCTTAGATCGCTTAGAATGCTTAGAACATTGAAATATCTTTGTAGTACATATTTAATTATTCCATCCATCCATCCAGGGTCGCGGCAGTCCCCAGCAAGCATATAGTGCGAGGCAGGAACAATCCCTGGACAGGGCGCCCGCTCATTGCTACCACTGTGCCAACATGCCCACACATTTAATTATTAACAGTATACATTATTTAAATGAAGTTAAAAATGTATCTGTATAATGTAATATACATACTTTTCATCTTAAAAATTATATCAAGAGCTCCAAGAAAATTGCTTTTGGAAATCTAAATCGACATAGAAGCCAGTCATCATCAAATATGCGCTCTCTTCTGTTGAATTGAATTCCTTAATTGTTATTGTATGGTACAATGAGATTCAATATGCAAATCCTCCATAAACCTATTTTCCTATAAAATGATTAAATAACAATAATAATAATAATATGATAAAAACAATGAAAAATATACAATATGAAAGTATAAGTACAATATATATATAGTGCAGATAGTGCAAATGGTTCATAAAGTGGCTCAGGTTGTGCAATATTACAATTGTAGTGCAAGTTTAGAGTGAGGTAATTGTACTTATAAGTACAAACAGTTCTACCGGGAGCACTTGATAGACTGATTGAGTTTATAGCTCTTGGGATGAAACTGTTTCTGAACCCTGTTTCTGGTCCCTACAGGAAAGGCTCTGAAGCTTTTGCAGAATGGGAGATGTTCAAATAGACTGTGCACATGGCTAAGGCAGTGTGTGCTATAAATATTCTCCAGGGCTAGATGCTGTATCCCAATAATCTTCTGCGCTCTTGACACAGCCCACCATAGAGCTTTCCAATCAGCTGCTATACAGTGGTGATTTCACACACAGCTACAGTGGGTTAAAATACTCTGAGTGGTACACTGAAGAGAAATAGCGATAAAGCAGCTATGGTATATTGATAAATATGGTTATTTTGTTAAAGTTTGATTATACATTTAAGGCATCTGATTGTAAACGATATGCGATTAATTTCAGTGTATTAGATAAAACCGTGTCAGGGATGTGAATCTAAAAAAGAAAGGGAAAACACACAGGAACAGTACCACTGCTTTGATTCTGAATGGTGCCTGTTTGCAAAACTAAACAAAAAAAAGTGCGTACGCAATAAATTGTGCTACTGTGAGCATGTGTGTGACTTTAAACCAAGTTTAGTTTTTATACATCGCAATATGAGTGCGGAAATGGGCGTATGTAACATTTTTGTATTTCTTATGCAATGTTTATACATGAGGCCCCAGGTCATTAACTAAATGAAGATCGTGGAGTAATGAGATAGTAGCACCAACCAGTGTGCTACCATGTAGACCACGTTTATCCTTATCTATACTAATAAACGGCAAAGCCCTCACTCACTCACTCACTGACTCACTCACTCACTGACTGATTGACTGACTGACTGACTCATCAATAATTCTCCAACTTCCCGTGTAGGTAGAAGGCTGAAATTTGGCAGGCTTATTCCTTACAGCTTCCTTACAAAAGTTGGGCAGGTTTCATTTCGAAATTCTACGCGTAATGGTCATAACTGGAAGCTGTTTTTCTCCATTTACTGTAATGGAGATGAGCGTGAAACCCGTGGGGGCGGAGTTTCATGTGACATCATCACGCCTCCCATGTAATCACGCAGTAGGTAGAAAACCAGGAAGAGGCCCAAAAAGCGCTGAAGAAAACATGCATTATATAATTGAGAAGGCAGCGAAACAATAAGAAGCGAGCGAGTGACATATACAACCATATTCATGAGTTCTGCTACTTCGGAAACAAAGCACGATGTAAACCTAAACTTTAAATTAAGTTCATAGACAGGCTGCCGCTAGCGTTTGTAATTTAGTGCCTGCCCATATAAGGCCGTCCGTCAGCGGCAATCCAATAGAAACACTGCCACAGGTAAATATTCACGGGTGAAGGACTGTGCTTATGCAGAGGAAGATGAGATGGTCAGGGTGATGTTTGGCACAAACTCAGCGAAACTGCGAGAGAAAGTTTTAAGTGCCGGGACTTAGGTAACATTAGATACAGCCATGGACATAGCACGACATGGCACCAGCACAGCTGGGAAACTTCGATGCATGTACACCGAGCGGCTCACGTGAACTGACGCAGTGCACAGACAAAAAGCAACAGTTCCAAAGAGCGCTGAACAAAAACCGAATTACACAATTGAAAAGGCAGCAAAAAAATATGAAGCGTCTGATACATACAAGCATATTATTCATAACTGCAGCTACTGCAGAAACAAAGCACACGGTGGAAAAAGTGAATGTCCCGCTAAAGGAAGACAGTGTTAAAAAAAAAACCCGTGCATGCAGTGTGTCAGGTCTCAGATAAAGAAGAAGACGAGCTGTTTATTGATGCAGTAAGAAACGAATCTTTTTCATAGCTTCTTTAACACACTACGTCTCCGCTGCGATACGCGGGTATATATATATGTATATATATACCCCGATCTACATACTCGAATAATGAATACTTTATTCGTAATCAATGATTGTTTTGGTAAAGCCATACTCAGTGTATTCATTAGATGAACGGTAAAAAAGTAAGAGCGAGGGGAGGGTGACTTATTGAGGCATGCAGGCAAAACCACAATAGAACGCGGGCTCGATGTACAAAAAAATATATCTTTTCAAGTTCTATTTAGTCCATATGTGTCAAACTCAAGGGCCACGGGCCACATCCGGCCCGGCGTGTAATTATATCCGGCCCGCGAGATCATTTTATATACTGTATTATTGTTATTAATGGCCCGGGTATATGAAGCGCTGGTAACACAATAAACTACAGATCCCATAATGCAGCACTTCAGCTGCCTTGCCGAACACTTACCGCGTTAATCAAGTCTAGCTTATGATGGTGCAAGTTATTGTGAAGCTAGCCCACACGATGCCGAAGAGAAAAGGTGATTCTGAACATAGAGCCTTTAAAAACCGATGGGAGGCTGAGTATATGTTTACTGACATTGCCGGTAAACCCGTGTGTCTCATTTGTGGAGCTAATGTGG
>JANRMT010028174.1:93980761-94027280 GCA_026402145.1 Polypterus bichir lapradei
TCTGCTTTCTGTATCTTCTGCATTGCATTCAGGTCTTTCAGGTTACCGTGATGTTTTGTCTCATTGTGCCGTCTTAGATTAAATTCTGTAATTACAGCCACATTAGCTCCACAAATGAGACACACGGGTTTAACGGCAATGTCAGTAAACATATACTCAGCCTCCTATCGGTTTTTAAAGGCTCTATTTTCAGAATCAACTTTTCTCTTAAGCATCGTGTGGGCTAGATTCGCAATAACTTGCAAGCTAGACTTGATTAACGCGGTAAGTGTTCGGCAAGGCAGGTGAAGCGCTGCATTATGGGATCTGTAGTTTATTGTGTTACCAGCGCTTCATATACTCGGGCCATTAATAACAATAATACAGTATATAAAATGATCTCGCGGGCCGGATATAATTACACGCCGGGCCGGATGTGGCCCGTGGGCTTTGAGTTTGACTCATATGGACTAAATTGAACTTGAAAAGAAATATTTTTTGGAATGTGATCGCGCAAGTCGGTACATCGAGCCCGCGTGCTATTGTGGTTTTGCTTGTGTGCTTCAGTAAGTTACCGTCCCCTCGCTCTTACTTTTTTACCGTTCATCTAATGAATACACTGAGTATGGCTTTACCAAAACAATCATTGATCGCGAATAAAGTATCCATTATTCATGAAGCTTCAATAGGTGAATAGGTGATCTGTCTTTCTGCGTTAACCGCATGCGTTTTCATACGTCTCAAACTAATGTGATGCGAGGTTAAAATAAATCGAGAAGCGCGCGTACATACTTAGTGCATCCCCTCTCGGGAATCGAACCTCGGACGTGGGCGCTACAGGCGAATGCTTTACCATCACGCCACTGCGTGTGGTTTATCTATTCGAGCGTAGCAGTGTAATTAGGTTTTTGTTCAGCACTCTTTGGAACTGTTACTTTTTGTCTGCGCACTGCGTCAGTTCACGTGAGCCGCTGAATATGGTTTTATATGTCACTCGCTCGCTTCTAATTGTTTCGCTGCCTTCTTAATTATATAATGCATGTTTTCTTAAGCGCGTTTTGTAGCTCTTCCTGGCTTTCTACGTAATGCGTGATTACGTGAGAGGCGTGATGATGTCATACGGAACTCCGCCCCTCCAGCTCAACTCCATTACAGTAAATGGAGAAAAGCAACTTCCAGTTATGACCATTACGTGTAGAATTTCGAAATGAAACCTGCCCAACTTTTGTAAGGAAGCTGTAAGGAATGAGCCTGCCAAATTTCAGCCTTCTACCTACACGGGAACTTGGAGAATTAGTGATGAGTCAGTCAGTCAGTCAGTCAGTCAGTGAGTGAGTGAGTGAGTGAGGGCTTTGCCGTTTATTAGTATAGATAATAATAATAATAATAATAATAATAATAATAATATAATAATTTTGTCATTTTGCTAGGAAGAACATCTGAATCTTTAATGTATTTGAATGCAATTAGTGTTCCCTCTATTATTCTGTTTTTATTCCTAAAACTTTCTGTTTAAATTTTCCTTTATTAAGTTATAGCGTCAATTTGTCTGTTGCTCAGATATATGGAGTTTCTTATAAAACACTCAAGAATGCAGTTCCTGTTCAGTGTTATGGGTCTAACACTCTGAGATTGTGTGATTGTCAGTCAGTCAGTCATTATCCAACCCGCTATATCCTAACGCACGGTCACGGGGTCTGCCGGAGCCAATCCCAGCCAATACAGCCAACAAGTCAGGAACAAATGCTGGGCAGGGCGCCAGCCCACTGCAGTTGTGTGATTGTATTATCACTAATACGTGAGGATCTTAAACTAGAACCATTACTTCTCTAAATCAAGAGAATCTAGCTGAGCTGGTTTGGGAATGTAGCAAGAATACATCTTTAATACCTTCTATAGGAGTTCTACAAGGCACAATGAACTTGAGAAAGACTGAATTGGAGACCTAGGACATACTGGAAAGATTACATTTGTGTGAGAAAATATAGAAATTCATCAGGAGATATTAGAAGAAACTGCTGAAGATAGGATGGTCTGGTCAGCCAATTCATATTGTTACTTCAACCCTCATCCAGATAAGTAGATCCACCAGAATTTGTTTAGCTTAGCGGTGAATCACATGCTTGAGGCCACCAGTGGAAATTAAAGGGAAGTGCTTTTAGGACTTAATCCAGGAAGCTCTTCTTATACAACGCAAAGAGTTATGGAAATCTGGAACAAACTTCAAACATATGTGACTGAAGCAGAAATTCTGGCGACCACACACCCAGGAAACATGTTTGACGTGCTTTAACATGGCGATCACAGAGCTGCCTTTATGCCAGCTTCTCCACGTAGACCTACTATTCTCAGATAGGTCTCAACCATCCTCAATCACTTGACTGCTGCTAAATTCGTAAGTCAGGTCGGTCCCGTCCAAGTTCCTTATCTTCTTTTTTTCTTCCTTTTATGCAGGAGTATTTCAGTAAAGAAATTACGAAAGTTTCTTTGTTTCTGAATATCCTCTTGAAGTTGCCATGTTCCTAAAGTTGTGCTCACTCATCTGTAGTTACGTTAATGGTGGGTGTGAACTGTGAACCTTGGATGTGAACATGAAAGAGTGTGTAGATGGTTGTCCAATCACATTAGATTATAAAAAAATAAAACAATACTAATTTGCTGCCTATAAACATAGGAGTGTCCAGGAAACAAAGAGCTGCGTGTCCGGAAAAATCTGAAAGCAACCAATTAAAGGGCAGCCTCAGGTCACCTGTTTGTCAAAAGATCAAGCACTTACATACACTCTTATTTGGCCCTGCCCTTTGCTCAGGAAATATAGGTATTCACACAGAAATTAAACTGGATGTTTTCATGTGCTGACACCAGGCATGTTTTACAAATAAACTAATTTATTTCATGATTATTTTGAATTGCCTAATTAATTTAAGTAGATTGTTTAAATTATTTTGTAGGGGGTGGGGCGGCACCCAAGCACCCAAAATTACAAACTGCCACTGGTCTTCTTTTTCCTTCTTGAGTCCATCTTTAATCAATAACATCTTTTGGGGATCACTATCTAAAACTTTACCTGATTGTTTTAATTTTCAATATTTTATCTTTGCTGTCACAAACAGTTTATTCTTTCAGTTGATTAGAAGCATTATTTAATTATTTTTTGCTTTATAATATTATTTAATAATCAGTTGGCATAATTTAAGACAGTGAAATGCCATATCCATTTTGAAAAGATTGACAGTAATTTCAGTTTTATTTTTTAAGCTTGACAGATTTTTTTGAACATAACTTTCACAAAAACACAAAGATCAAAATTTTTACACCTGATTAAAAAACTTTGGAGTTTGGAATTTTCATTGAAATGCAGGTGTCAGACATTTATTTGCACATACAGTATATTTTATTGCAGTTTAAGAAATGCTTTAAAAGAAGGAAGGAATATAACAGAACTTCTTGTTCAAGTCCCCTCTGCTACCTATCAAGAAAGAAAGAAAGAAAGGGATGGGAGGAAGAATCTTTACTTGGCAGTATGGCCAATATGTTGAAAAAACCCGGAGAGACAACATCATGCGGGTACTGTATCCCCCCATATGCTTGGGGGCAGCATCCCTGGGATTTTGGTCCCCTTCGATTGCCAACAAGGGCATCATAGCAGTTGGAGTTCTGAAGTACAGCCCTGTTAGTTTCAATGGGTGCCTCCAGGCAGAGCTACAGAGGAGTATGGTCCCTATTTTGTAGAACTCCCATCAGACACAGAAGTGCTTCTGATAGACCATGTCCTTGCCCTGGAAGTACTTCCAGGTCAAAGATAAAAGGAGTTACTTCACCTTAACCAGCAGTCAGAAGGTGGTGGACAACAGCTTGACAGGAGGAGAGTGAAGGAATAGGATTATATTTCTGTAATGCTTATACTTTGATCGTGCTTACCAGTTGTTAAGGTAACATTGTTAATAAAAGGTACAATGTTTGAACCTGTGACTGTGTTGGATGTAATTGTGTCTGGAATTTGGAGATTGGTGGTGCTCCCTACTGGTTACAATACATATTCAAAATCCATTAGTAGAGTCAGAAGTCAGCTACCACCATGTCCCCATGTCTATGAATAAATAATTTTGTTTTTAATGTCCTCTTTGTATTCACAATTAACAAAGTTACATTTGCATCTAATATTTTAAAGTAAGATTTCTGAACATATTTCAATGTACTTTAAAAAATGTGAAATTTTGGGATGATATTCACTTAAAAAATAATACTCAAAGCTAATGTATGACATGATGTGTTAATAACTTTGTAACACTTCACATCAGGCCATTAAAGTTACATATTAGTATGTCATGAAATATTTGGGTAATTATGGTTAAAAAAACATATGAACCGTTGTGAAACAGCTGAGAAAATTTGATCTGATTTAAGATGGCATGCAAGGCTATACACAGGAAATTATTTTAAAATTTTATACCCTGTAATTTTTGTAGAACCATCTCCAATAAATTTAGTATCTCTCATCTTTATTTGTTCCCGGGGGAAAATTTGGCTTTTTACATAAGCTCTATGAATAAATAAATACATAAATATATATACACGCACACACTATGGTCTTAAAAGGAAGAAAAAGTTAAAAAGAAAGAAAGAAAGAAAACATCTGACTTGACAGTCACAATCACATTGTGGCATTATGTAGACGTATTGCTGTTGGTATAAAGGATCTCCAGTAGCATTTCTTGACACACTTCTGCTGAATGATTTGTTGGCTGAAAGTCCTCAGTTTTAGTTGTTCAGAGAAAGGACGTGCAGTTTTGTTGATAATGGCACTCAGTTTTGTTTTAATTCTCTCCTTTGTTACAACCTCCAGGGGGGTCCAGAATATGATAGACCAGTAGATAGCCATATCAAAATGAAGGATCAAGCAGGGGTTTGTGGTTCAGAATATGACAATTTACTATAATTTTGTTAGAAATTTGGTTTACAGACAGACAAAGGGGAAGAAGACTCCAAGACAATAAGTATCATATAGGTGAATGAGTATTTCCCAAGAGTTGCCTAGTAGGGTTTTGGAGTAGTAATTATTATGATCACCAAGGACAGAGTTGTGATCAATGATGATTATTGCAATAAAACAGGCAAGCAGGGTCATTGACAGAAAACAGGCTTGGGAGCAAAATAATGAAAAAGCAAATGGACCAAGCATCAAACACCAGAACTCATATTCCAAAGTTGTAGTCAAAATATTCTTTTTAATATTAAAAATATTTAAAATATTCAAAACAGTCTTTAAAATTCAATGGTAACACTAAAATGTGTGGCTTATCTTTTGTCTTTTGTAATTATCTTCTATGAGGTTCCAGGTGATCTCATTGGCCTCATGCACTGGCTGCACATTCACACCACAGGTTCTGCCTCACACTGATGAGGTTTGAGATTAACACCATCTGTGCTCACTTTTTACAATCCCTTTAAACAATTCAAGTAAGGATCCTTTCCAAGACTTGCTGGCAGCCATGCACCTAGTCAAATAGATTTAGAAAAGACAAAGAGACTCCATGGTGCTTTCAGGTATATGCTCTCTATCTGTGACCCATGTGCAAACTCTGCACCAGAATAAACTGTGTCATATTCTGGAACAAAGAGTAAAGGGTTTTAGATTAAATGAAAATACATGTGGCTTTGGCTTGAAATTCACTGGTTATGAAACACCATTTATTTCATTAAACTATTTTTGTCAGAAGTAAATTTGGTGTAAATTAAATTCTAAATAAATCACTGTTCTATAGTAACAAAGCAAATACACATACAGAGGTTGATTGAAAAGTTATGAGTCTATGCATGTTCATTCTGCATCTAAATGTTTTACTCAGGTTAGAATAAGGGCGATGTGCAGGACTGCAGTAACTACAGGGGGATAAAATTAATGAGCCACAGCATGAAGTTATGGGAAAGAGTAGTGGAAGCTAAGGTAAGAAGGGAGGTGCTGATTAGTGACCAGCAGTGTGGTTTCATGCCAAGAAAGAGCACCACAGATGTGATGTTTGCTCTGAGGATGTTGATGGAGTATAGAGAAGGCCAGAAGGAGTTGCATTGCGTCTTTGTGGACCTTGAGAAAGCATATGACAGGGTGCCTCAAGAGGAGATGTGGTATTGTATGAAGAAGTCAGGAGTGGCAAAGAAGTACATAAGAGTTGTACAGGATATGTATGAGGGAAGTGTGACAGTGGTGAGATCTTTGGTAGCACTGACAGATGCATTCAAGGTGGAGGTGGGATTACATCAGGGATCTTCCACACATAGACGTTTATATATAAAATTATTCTCACTACTCAAAGCTCTTTTACATATGTAAATGTGTGGCATCCACGTGAATGATGATGAAATGGCAGCCATTTGGCTGCCAGTACACTCACCACACATTAACTAGTTATATTTAGTTAGATAGTTAGTTAGATAGTTAGTCAGTTAGAGATAGGGGATGGTTTGGGGACCAGAATAACAAGGCAGAGTTGGACAATTTAGCCAGGATTCACCCTACTTTTTACGAAATCTGCCCAGGGATCTTTTATGACCACTGGACCTCAGTTGTACTGTGTGTCTCATCCAAAGGACGGATCTGTGTAATAGAAGTGGTGCTTCTCCTTCAACATGGACTTTGAAGTACCCTATGTAATTATACTAAGGTAAACTGTTGTACTGTAAGCCTGGTCTTTTGAGGATGCCAATAAAAGTTGTCAGATTGGACCCAAAAAACAACAAAGCTTTGAAATTGTATCAAAAAATATAAATAAATGACACAGTAGGAGATATCAGCTGGCCAAATGATATCCTTAAAAATTTGAGATAGTTCCAAAAAGTTTACACTAAATAATAGCAATCAGGATCATTGACTTAATGCATAGTACTATCTGTGCAAATTGGCACAGAGAGTTGATTATACCTACTGCCTTTTAACTTGCTCATCAAAGCCTTCTTCATATTAATTTGGAGCTCTCTGTATATTTGTAGATGATAATATAAAAGTTAAGTTCAGCTTTATTTGATTTGACTAGCACAATCCCAAAGTCCCATTCATCAAAAGCTCAGATAATCTAAAATCCAACTGCTATTGGTACTTCACCAGTACCAATGAAATGAGACACTCTGCTTTGAACAAGTGGATTTGGGGTATTTTTATGAAAGATTGGAGGGACCTGATTTAAACAGACTGAGGCTGAGGAGGTCATATGAGTGCATTTCATCCATCAAAAACAATTCCTGCTGTCAGTATCACTCATCCTCAAAGTCTCCAGCTGTAATAGCTTCACTCCAGAGCATAGCGTGGCAATCTCCGCAAGTCCCCATCGGACACCTCCATCCCCCATAATATCAGGCCAGTCATATTTTTTTCAGAGCAAATAGAAATATTTTTCTACCATCTTCACAATTGCAAGCAGATTTGACAAGGAGCCGATCACACCTGATTGAGATCAGTTGTCATGTTCACAGTCAAGAGGCCTGATTGGCTACTCATCCCAGATGCTGTATTTGCACAAGCATAATTAATAAATAAAGCTTGCTCCATTCGAAAGTGAGGCAAGATGTAATTTTCTGAGATCATAATACTGAACTAAAACAAACATTGAGGACAGCCATTATGCTTGGTAACTGTATTGCACATGTCCGCAGTGACTTGTCAATGTCCTAAAATAATAAATGTCGAGGAAAACAAAGAAAGTAACTGGTGCAGGAAAGGAGTAATAGAACTTGAAGAAATATAGCCATTATATTTGACATTTTGTTTTCTTTGAAATTTTTTAAAAACTCATTTTAAGGTAATGGTTTTAATACTTAGTCAAATGTAAAATGCAAGTTTTTACACTGTTTTACTTACTGTAGAAACTCTTGGCAGCTTCATAGAAAGAACCCTAACAACAAATGAAAAAGTACATTTTAGTAAAAAAAAACCACCTTTATTACTTTAAATATTTATTTTAAATTAAAGTTTATGGAACATATTCTAAAATGTATGGAACAAATGTAAAATACATGTAATTGAACTTTATTATTATTTTACATTTTTTAACTTTTCTCTAGTGGCAGATGCTCTTAAAAGACCTTTATCAATTACACAAGTCAATTTATTTATTAAGCATTTAACATGTAGTAGAATAAAAGAAAAAATAGGATTCAATTTTTAATTAATAATGTGTTCTTTAATTACTGATTTACTGTGCATTAATCAATAGTTTAGCTTTCACCTTCTCTATCTTACAGACAGACCTCTGTATGTGCGTCGCGGGAACTGCAGGTCTGACATTGTGGTCAGCAACACAGGAGCACCGCAAGGGACTGTACTTTCTCCAGTCCTGTTTAGCCTATATAAATCAGACTTCCAATACAACTCGGAGTCCTGCCACGTGCAAAAGTTCGCTGATGACACTGCTATCGTGGGCTGCATCAGGAGTGGGCAGGAGGTGGATTATAGGAACCTTATCAAGGACTTTGTTAAATGGTGCGACTCAAACCACCTACAACTGAACACCAGCAAAACCAAGGAGCTGGTGGTGGATTTTAGGAGGCCCAGGCCCCACATGGACCCCGTGATCATCAGATGTGACTGTGTGCAGAGGGTACAGACCTATAAATACCTGGGAGTGCAGCTGGATGATAAACTGGACTGGACTGCCAATACTGATGCTCTGTGCAAGAAAGGACAGAGCCGACTATACTTCCTTAGAAGGTTGGCGTCTTTCAACATCTGCAATAAGATGCTGCAGATGTTCTACCAGACCGTTGTGGCGAGTGCCCTCTTCTACGCTGTGGTGTGCTGGGGAGGCAGCATAAAGAAGAGGGACGCCTCACACCTGGACAAACTAGTGAGGAAGGCAGGCTTTATTGTAGGCACGGAGCTGGACAGTTTGGCATCTGTGGCAGAGCGACGGGTGCTGAGCAGGCTCCTGTCAATCATGAAGAATCCACTGCATCCACTGAACAGTATCATCTCCAGACAGAGGAGCAGCTTCAGCAACAGACTGCTGTCACTGTCCTGCTCCACTGACAGACTGAGGAGATCGTTCCTCCCCCACACTATGCGACTCTTCAATTCCACCCGGGTTAAACGTTAACATTATACAAGATTATAGACTGTCATACCTGCCTCGCACTCTCTCCTTGCATTATTTAACTTGCATTACATTTTTATCACTCTTTAATTAATATTGTTTTAATCAGTATGCTGCTGCTGGAATATGTGAATTTCCCCTTATATTAATAAAGTATCTATCTATCTATCTGTCTATCTATCTATCTATCTATGTAAATCAGATGGCTTTTATAATGCTGAGCTGAGTTGCACATTAGCAAAACAGCATCAACTACAGGCAGGACATTTCCAACAACACTGACTAGTGGCCATTTAGATCAAAAACAATCTAATTTTATAAAAGTGCAAAATAAATGCCAGGTGTAATAATTCATGTGAATAATGCAAAAAGGGTAAGGAGTTTCATGCAGGTGGTTGTGATATTTGTCCTGTTCAGGTTTAGAGAAAAGTTACTGATTAAGTTATTCAGTACAGTAGTTCAAATAACTCCACAAGTGTGACAGTAATAAATACATTAGTAAATCTACGAATATTTACCAGGGATGCCACAAGTTAGGCGTATTTGAAGAGCAGAAATAAAAGCTTCCCAAATTCTATGCAGAAACATCCTAAGATATTCAATACACTGACTGAGGAGGGGATGCTGGCACACGCATGCTGTTGCCGCTCCTCCCTGTTAACAACACTTTTCGTAAAATTCGCCTTAATTCTGTACTTTTTTACGCTTGTTTTATTTCTTTATTGTACATATAATTTGTGGATGCAGCTGACTCGAATTGTATGGATTCGGATGAATTTTTATGGACTTTATGGACTTTACCTTGACTGGGAACAACTGAATCTGTGGATCATGGGATGAGAACTATGAACATTTCTTTGTGCCTGGCGATCTAGGAGGTGATCTGTCTCCTTGATTAGTTAGTTAGTTGCTATGCTGGTTTGCTCTCGATTCATTTTATTGTGCTTTATGACTAAGAATTGATCTGATGTTCATACCCACTTGGCTTGTGGTTCTAGGGTGATCTTGCCTGTAATACCCAGCGTTACTTGTTTGTGGCTGTATGTTGGAACCTCCAAATCCTGCTACCTCCTCCAGCTATACTTTCCACTGCTTTGCTATCACCGATCATCTCACCGGCTGTGATGTGCTGATTCTCCACTGCTGTCAGATAAGTATTGCTCAGTATCATGCTAAAATACTCTTGTGACAAACTCCTTCCTATTAAACAGTCTGTCCAGAGCAAATGGTCAGACTGGAGTATCCTAAAAGACACCGGTATTTTGCGGTGCCCGAAATATGTACATCGCGGTTCAGATCACCACCACTGCCATGCTGTGAATGAAAAAATCACAGGCAGCATTTTCTCAGGAATATGCCATCCTACTCATGGCCCTGGAAATAGAAGTGTCAGTGTGCCAAATTTACAGTATGTGAAAATAAACTCCGGTCACAGCTCTGTGCAAAAAGAAGTCTCATCAACTAATATTAATATTGTTTAATTCAAGATCTCTTAATGGCAAAGCATTGGTGCTGCTAGAATTCATCATTGACACCAAACTCGGTATACTAGGTTTAATGGACACCTGACAAAAACTGAATGAATTTACGTCTCTCACGGAGGTGACACCACCTGGTTACACTTTTCTCACAGAGCCTCATAGGTCAAGAGAAGGCGGTGGACTTGCAGTAATTGTCAGAGTGGACTTAAACATCAAAAGAATCCCAATTGATTGTCCATTGTCTTTCGGGTGTCTGGCTCTTAAACTAATAACGGAATCAGGTCCTGTCTTACTCATTGTTCTTTATCATCCTCCAAAATACAATGCATCCTTCTTATCTGATCTGACTGAACTATTAACCCACTTAAGTTCCTTTTCCCAGAGAATCATTCTTCTTGGTGATTTCAACATCCATATTGACAACACCCTTATCTAAACTGAGAATTGGATTCCATCCTTACTAGACTGTTTTGACTTGACACAACTTGACACAACCTGTTGATTTTCCCATTCACTCTGGTGGTCATATATTGGATCTGATCTGTAAATCTGGACTATCTATTGCCAACATTTACAGCACTGATTTGGGACTCTCTGACCATAAAGCAGTACATTTCACTGCCTCATTACCTCTCACTCCTCTTACCTGTAAATGACAAATTTCTTACAGAAACCTTAAAAATATCTGTCCCTCTATTTTTTCTGGATCCATTTCTGATCTTTTACTGTCTTCACCTATTCCATCAACACTGTATAGTCTTGTTGACCACTATAACTCAGCCCTTCATTCAGCATTAGATAAAACAGCTCCTTTAAAACATAAGGAGGTTTCCTTTAAGCGTTCAGATCCTTGGTATAATTCAGAATTGCGACCTATGAAAGCAGCTGGTTGACTCCTTGAGAGAATGTTATGTAAATCTGGCCTCACCGTGCACATCCAGGCTAGACGAAAGTGGCCATGATAACCCAAGGGTTTTGTTCTCTGTAGTTAATAAACTACTTGAACCCGCATCTGGCCCAACTACCTCTTCTACTGAAGTCTGTGAGAAATTCCTCCACTTTTTCCTAAACAAAATTAAAGATCTAAGTAATTCAACTGACATAATTACATCTTCTGTTTATATCTTTCCCTGTTTTCCCTCTCCATCCAGCTCCTTCTCTAAGTTCTCACCAGTCACATCTGCTTTTGTTAATGACCTGCTTTGTAAGACGAGACAGACTACTTGTGTACTGGACCCCATCCCCACCACACTATTTAAATCCTGCCTTCATGCCATAATCCTGACTATTACAACAATAATAAATTCATCCCTTGACACTGGCTTTGTACCGCTCACTTTTAAAATTGCTTCTGTAACTCCAATGTTAAAAAAGTCTGGTCTTGATGCTGACAATCTTAACAATTTCCGGCCTATTTCCTACTTACCTTTCCTGTCTAAAGTTCTTGAGCGTGTTGTAGCCTCCCAACTCACCAATTACTTAACCTCTAATAATTTGATGGAACCCTTTCAGTCTAGTTTCAGGGTGCAGCACAGCTGTGAAACTGCTCTGCTACGGGTAACCAATGATTTGAATCTGTTAGACCTCAGTGCAGCATTTGACACTGTCATACATAACATTCTACTGTCCAGAATGGAGAACATGCTGGGTATCTCTGGCACTGCCCTCCAGTGGTTCAAGTCCTATCTGACTGATAGGCAAGAGTTTGTTAGTCTTGGCAACAGCAGATCAGCTCAGCGCCAATCACACAAGGAGTTCCTCAGGGCTCTGTCCTTGGTCCTCTGCTTTTCTGTATTTATATTCTTCCCCTTGGTCATATTATTCATAGCTTTGGATTGAGTTTTCATTTTTATGCAGATGATACTCAACTCTATTTCAATGTAAAAAGTGAAACTTCATCAGAGCTTTCTCAGCTCACAACTTGTCTCAGTAAAATTAAAACCTGGATGGAGCAGAACTCTTTAAATTTAAACTGCAACAAAACTGAACTACTGCAAATTGGGACTAAAGTGCAACTTAATAAAATGAGCTCCTTCCCAGTCCAACTTGGTGGTGATCTCATCAGACCTGCCTCTACTGCAAAGAATCTTGGTGTCATTTTTGATTCCTCCCTTTCTTATTCCGCCCACATAAATCACATTAAGAAACTTTCTTACTTTCACCTCCATAACATATCACGTGTTTGCTCCTTCCTCTCCTTTTCTAACGGTGAGAAACTTGTTAATGCTTTTATCACATCCCGCATGAATTATTGTAATATCCTACTGGCAGGTGCCCTTTCTAATCTTATATCACAGCTCCAGCTTATTCAAATCTCAGCTGCAAGAGTCCTTACTCGAACCAGCAGCAGCAAGCACATAATACCCATCCTGCTTCGCCTTCACTGGCTCCCTATGTCTTACAGAATTGAATATAAAATTCTACTAATAACCTACAAAACCTTAAACGACCTTGCGCCAAACTGTATCAGTGACCTTCTCCATCACTACGTGCCTGTCTGCCAACTAAGGTCCTCTGATTCTGGCAATCTTGTTGTACCCAACACTAACCTACACTCCATGGGTGACAGGGCCTTCAGCTGTATAGCGCCCAGACTCTGGAATGACCTACTGAAATTAATTAGGTCAGCTGACTCTATGAACTCTCTTAAAAAACAACTCAAAACTCATCTGTTCAGGAAGGTTTTCAGCTCTACTTTACTACCCTTCTCACAGTTTACCTCTGTGTCAAAATGCTCATGTAACCTGTGTATGTGTGTGCTATACCATCAATTATGTTGTCTGTTAGGCTTTTTCTCTGAATTTACTATCTTATTCTCCTTTATTTATTTATCTGGTTTGTACAATGCTATATACTGTATACCCAGCCTTTCTTTCTTAAACTCTGTGAAGTGCCTTGAACTTGGCAAAGGCGCTATATAAATAAAATGTATTATTATTATTATTAATACCTTTGGTGGAGGGCTGCAGACTTTTTAATCCAAATTCAGTTGGTGAGTTCCGATGAGGGGCATGGCTGTAATAATTTAGATTAGATCAGATTAGATAAACTTTATTAATCCCATGGGGAAATTCAAATATATATGGCAGCAGAAACATAAAAAACAAAGATACAGATTCACAGGACAAATACCACAACCAATCAATTAATCAATCAATCAATAATAAATAAACTCAACAAGTACATCGGGTGGAATTATTGAATTGCCTTATAGCAGTGAGTTTAAAAGACCCTCAAAGTGCTTATTAGAACATCATGGTGGAATAAGCCTATGGCTAAAAGTGCTCCGTGAGAGCACCTTCCGGAGAGAATGGACAGAATTTTTCAAGCTGATATTCAATGCTGCCTCCATCCTCTTTACCACAGCAGCTCCCAGTGTGTCCAAGGTTTGCCCTGTAATAAAGCAGGCTTTCCTGATAAATTTATTCACCCATTGTACTTCTTTTGAGCTCAGGTTGCTTCCCCAGGAGACTGCAGCGTAAAACAAAACATTGGCTACTACGGACTGGTAGAACATTTCCAGCAGCTTGCTGCATACATCAACAGAACTGAGTCTCCTTAGCAAGTCCAGTTTGCTCTTGCCCTTCTTGTACAGTGCCACTCTAGAGTCAGACCAGTCCAGTTTATTGTACATGTGGACCTCCAGGTTCTTGTAGCTCTGCATCACTTCCATGTCCTCTCCCTGAATGGTGACTCATCTTAAAGGTTTCTTGGCATGTCAGATGTCCACCACCAGTTCTTTTGTCTTGCTGATGTTGAATTGCAGGTTGTTGTCCCTGCACCACAAGATAAAGTCCTTCACAACCTCCCTACTCTGACTCCTCTCCATTATTAATGTAGCCTATGATAGACAAGTCATCTAAAAATTTCTGTGATGGCAAGCATTGGTATTCTGCTGGAAATCTATTGTGTAGAGGGTAAACAGGAAGGGAGACAGGACAATTCCCTGAGGAACTGTTTCACACCACCATTTCTGAAACACAGTCCCTCAGCCTCACAAATTGCTTTTTGTTAGTCAGGTAGTCCATGATCCAGGATATTGTGAAAGATTTAAGAACAGTTTCAGCAATAGTATATGTTTTAGATAAAAGATACACACCTGAAAACTGACAAGCAAGTTATACCAGTATAAAGGATCTGGGGAAGGCGGTATCATTTTAACGACATTTATTCCTAAGATGTCAATATGGGCTTACCACAGGTGTCCTCAAGTTGTGGGCTGCAGGCCTTTTGTTTTAGCTGAATTAAACAATTAAAAAAATGAACGAATCCAAAGACAAGCAGGTTAGGTAAATTGGTTTTGCTAAATTTGACCTTGTGAGTGTGTGTACATGTGCATCCTGTGATGGACTGGTGTCCTGTCTAGGTATTGTTCTTGCCGTACACCTTATGCTTACTGAGTTAGACTTTAGCTTTCCTGTGACCCTGCCCTGAATAAGCAGGTTAAGAAGATGGATGGATGACTGGATGTACAGTATATAATCTATATACTATATATACTTTTCAAATTTAAATATTATTTAAATGTCAAAAATGCTGTCAAATGCTAAACAAATACCTAGGTTTCAATGGAATTTGTACATGTACATGTAATGTGCAGAGGAATGGAATAAAGTCATTTTTACAATGTCAAAGGACTAAATTACCTATGAAGTTTAAAATCAATGGTTGTGAAATTCTTAATGGAGTCAACCATTACTTGGAGTCAACCAAGTAGCAGAAAACAATGTCATTACACTTGCAGCTGGCCACAATATATAGATATTGGCAGAAAAGCTTAACCTATAATTCAGGAAAAAAATGTATTCATCATCATGTAACATTTTGTAAATGTGCAGGTCACAATCTGAGCATTCATGTATGCTATGACATGGGTTTTTGTGTGGTAGAAGAACTTCTGAAATTCAGATTAGCCTTTTTGCATTCATTTGTATGGTTGTGGACTTTCCTTCTCCCCCAAAACCATCACATTCTTCTGCAACGTTAAAGTAAAAGTCTTAGAGTTAGAGGAATAAATACTTAAAGAAGCAAACTCCTCTCCTTTCAGCAAAGGAAGTTTTAATTCCTGACATTAAGTACCCCTTGTGTAAAACATTATTTACTTAATGTTTAATTTCACATACAGTATTTGTAGTTTTGATGTACGAAGACATGTCAGTTTTCCCTCTTGTCAAACTGAAAACTCCGTCTTAAACAAGACTAAGCACATTACAAGGTAACTATTGTGAAAAAAATGAAATTTTATTAGGTTTATTTAATAGGATATATTAACACAGTGACCTAAATATACATCAGAGCTATTGCAAAATAGAGCTTTTCTCCAAGTGCATTTGCTGAATGAAAACATATGGATGAACAATAAGGATGAATACATCAACGCGCATTTCACTTTAGGCTGTGTGAGGAAATAGGCTGCAAAATGGTATTAATGTCATATCTGACATTTATTTAAAAAAATAAAAATGTTGAACAATGCATCATGATAGTGCATATTTTTCTTACTTTCTCAAAATGATTTCAGACCTTGAGACTGCACAAGCCATGTGTTTATAATGTAGAAAAGCAGCTTATGCCATCACTGGTGTCTGTGGTCTCTGATGTGCAACTACTGCTTAGGTGAGTGAGCAGGGTTAAAATAGATGAGACCTTTAGGAAATTTGGACAGAGTTGAACATATAATTCAACCCATATTCACCCATGCCCCATTGCAACAGCTGCAGTGACAAGTATTTGGCAATGCCCAAATGAAAGTTTACAGTACTATGGAATATCACACCCCAGCAATACAATATATATTGTAACGAAAGACAAGGGTTTAAGAGTGAAATGCTGGGGAGTTGGATGACACCCCCATGTATTTGAAATTGAAAAGAAGGCAGAATCAAAAATAACAAGCACACACAGGTGCAAATAGCTCTGGCAAAGCTGTTACAACAAAAAAAACTGAACACCTTCTTTCAGTCATTAAAATGCTTTTATAGTAAGGTCCCGGAAGAGGCAGAGCTTGAAGGAGCAAGTGGGAGTGTCTTTAGGGGTTCTCCAGTTCGTTGAGCTTTTGAACTGTGGATAAAGAAGAAGAATGTTTTAGTATTGGTGCCCTCTCATGGCTCAGAGTGGAATTGCTTACCTTTTTGGAGCCCTGAAGGTGATTTCTAAGTGCTTGTGTCTGGCACTATATACAAACAGCAAGTCTGCTGTAAAATAAAAAAGTACAAACATTATTGTGTTTAGATTAATTATGATCATCAATCCCAATTTGTTATGAAATTAGACATCTGAAGCTTCAAATATAGCAGAATAACACTACATTCGGATTTTGCTAGTGTTTTAATGATGAGTGACTGTGACTCTGTGAGTTTAAATTGCAATAAATAACTTTGGAGACAATATGGTCTCACCCAGGACGGCATGGGTCCATGACAAAATAGTGTGGAGAAATCTTTGACTTCAGTTTAATAAAAAGTAATAGATAAGAGTTAAAGCCACACAGATATGTACTAACTGCTATCCTATCAGTATAGCTTGGGGAGTGCAGTTTCTGTTATTGACTGTAGAATTTTCTTTGCCACTTATACCAAACTCCAAGCCACCCCAGCAGTGCAAGGCTGAAATCTGACAATAACCTGAGTCATGGTGAGGAGTACCTGTGTGTGAAATATCAAGTCTTTGTATTGAAAAAGAAAGCTGTGCAACAGCTTGTAAATGCATTTCATATTCACAGGATTATTTCTGTTTTTTGATTATTATTGAATGATTTTATTTAACTTGATTCCTCTGTCTGTTTGTTTGTCTGGGTCAAATCAAATCAGTGATTTTTTTCAAATTTTGCATACTTGTTCGGTATCGATGAAAATACAACAATCCATCAAAACTGATGCAATTACATAACAATTTTTGCCGTAATTAATGGTTATGCGGTTCCAATTCACGCACACACAACAGTGACAGACAGAGAATATAGTGAGATATAGAAGCATACAATTAAGAGACACATCGGATTTCCCCTTCTTGCCACTTCCAGTGAGTGGAGTGGGTAAATATACATGCCGACTTGTTTTCTCTTGCGAAGGAGTAGCCTTGATGATCACAATGAGAAAGTATTGGCATAAGCATGCTGTTCTGTTGTCAATATTTTTTTTTTGCACCAACCGAGCGCTAATCCCATAACAGCCTGAACAGAAAAATAAAGACCTAAATATAATCATTTTTAGTATTCACATAATTCTGCAAAGAAGATACAGTGGTACCTCGGTATACGTCCTTAATCCGTTCCAGATCCTTGGACTTATGCCAAACAGGACGTATACCAAACAAATTTTTCCCATTAAAATAATGGGAAAATGATTAATCCATTCCCATGAAAAAAAAATCCTATTGTTATTGGAATATTATACATTGATGGAGTTGTATAAAATAATTTAAACACTGCTTAATACTAAAATACATAAATACAAAAGCAATTAGATGAAATAAATGAAAATTTAACCTCACTTTACTTTTTAATAACGTCTTTGTTTTTCACAATCGTAGATACCGTTGTTCTCGGTATGTAGCAGCCATATCCCGGATCCGCATGCCACCTTCATACTTTTCAACAATCAATTCAAATTTATGTGAAATAACACAAAATCACATTTTGACGATGCGGGACGATCTGCTGTCCGGGAGCCCTTGAACCCTACACCGTTGGTAATGTTACCGATGAGCTTAGCAGTGAGGCACAACAAAGTAAGGGGATGGTGAAAAAGTGCTTTTATTAAAACAATCAGCAAAACAAGGTGTTCAAATTAAAGTGCAGTGTCCAAAGTTCCAATAAATATATAAATAATCCATAAAATCAGAAGTGACACGTGGAGGTTAAAAACAATAGAAAAAAGTCTTCTTAAAAACAACAAGGTTAAAATACAGCAGGAAGCATTCTTTTAAAAAAAAAAACAACAAGAAGCCCGGTGCCTTTTTACCTGGCGGCCCCCCTGCTTCCCCTTTCTGGGCTTCTCAACAGGAGAGTCGCCCTACTTGCAGCTGACCTTCACTCTGCCTACTTCAGCTGTTCAGTTCACCTCTCCGATCCCTGGCTCCGGTAGGCTCCTCCTGACAGTGACTTGGGATCCACAGTGACCACGCTGGGGAATACACTCGCCCAAGTCCCGACTCCTGCTACCTTTCGCGGCCTTACGCGGAGAGTCATCCTCCTTCCGGTCAATCCTGCTCCATGATCACTCAGCGGGAGTGACAACTACTACTATTCCCCGGGTGTCGGCCCAACACCCAGACTCCCTGCACTCGCTCGCTTTCCTGCACCGGCTCTCTCTCTCTCTCTCTCGCTCGCTCGCTCTCTCCACTGCTTTCTCCTTTCTCCTGCAACCTCCCTCCTGTCCTTTCTTTCTTTCTTTCTTTCTTTCTTTCTTTCTTTCTTTCTTTCTTTCTTTCTTCTTTTTCTTCTTTTAGCCCCAGGAACAATCACGAATGCAGATGGTCTTTCACATGTGCACTTAGGTGAGAAACGTCCACATCGCAAATCGCCCTGAGAGCCGCTTCAGCCACACAACCACCACGACCCCTCTCCAAGCCGCGAGTGTGGTGATTATTTATTTTAAAACTGGCCTTTGACAGAAGCTGTGGACCCGCTATACCACACACGTGGAAATTCAAAGAGAGTTATAGCGCGGGTTGTTCATTGAATGCTAGCAACTGGTGCACTGACGCTCGTGGGCAGTCGTGGCTTTGTCTTGAGAGAGGTAAACAAGGGTAGTGCGCGGTGTTCTGGCACATGAGTCGTATTCCAAACAATGGTCGTATACCAAGCAAAATTTTTCACGTCCAAACAGGACATATACCAAGTTGGACTTATTCCAAAGCGGACGTATACCGTGGTACCACTGTATATGTAATGCTTTTAAAGAACCTTGCCGTTCATGAAAAACGATTCAAGAAAAATCAATTGCAAAATACTCAAAGTAAAAAATAAAATATATTAAAAAAATGCTTTCAGTAAAATGATTTTATTTACTTTAGTTATTCATTATTGAATCAATTAATAGAATAGTTACTTTCATCATAAAATATAAAAAACCAACATTGTAATTCCCCACCATGCTAAACAAATTTCAAAAATTGTTTGAATCAATTAATTTATGTGTGTCCCACGATTTTATTTATTTACATATATCCATGAAAACTGTGGTTAAAGAAAATTTTTTTTTTTTTGCTTTTTAGTGCATTTATAACTAAAGTAAATAAAATCATTTTATTTAAAAAACATTTTTTATATATTTTATTTTTTATGCCAATGATACAGAGACTGTAGATCATATTTTACTATAGGCCTTGTGGCTAGGTGCTGGAATGACAGTGTGCCAAAAGAAAATTTATGGCACCAACCATTTAATATTCAACAGAGACAAAAGGCACACTCTTCAACTTATTTATCCTTGAAAGGCCACAAAAAAAAGCTATGAAAGATATTCAGCTTCTAGCCGTAAATTAGGGTCAATCTGCTTGGAATCTCTATCCAGCAGGGCTATCTTGCCAAAATGACACCTCCTTCTAGGAAGCCAACGCTTTTATGGCCTCTGAACTAGAAGGGGTGGAGTCAGTGGCCCTCACTCTGCAATTTCGTGGCACTTTGGGGAGATAAGGAGATGACAGTGTTAGTGATACTGCTCCCTCTTGTCACAGTGATTATTACATACCTCGACAGAGCCCATAAGGAAATCCTCTAACTTGCATATATGACAGCCTATAATAAAAATATCTTTTGGAATAATGATTTGATCTAAGGCCACTAGCATACTAAGCTATGTTAAAGCTGTGTTTCGCTTTCTTTGTATATGATAAATGTATTGTTGTTAGAAACTTTGTTTCAGTCATAGATAGAAGTGGATCTCAATACATAAAACACACATAATATTACAATATGCTTTGATGATTAAACCACTACAACTTTCTGCAAAAGTGTCATAATATTTCTGGTGTTTAAAGTGATCCCCAGAGTCCTACTTCACAATCCGTTTGCATCTAATATGGACACATTACAAATACATGCTATTGTAAGACCTCTGTGCTGTATTATATAATACAAAACTGTTTTTTGTTAATCACGACTTTTTAAAGAACTGAAAAGTTTAAAATGTATGCATGGATGTAGCCATTATAAATAAAATTACCATTTCTCCCTCCCTTTATCCATCTATTCATGTTCTGTCCTGCCTTCTTCTCAGTAGCAATTAGCACAAGCCAGGAACCAATCCTGAGTGGGGTAGTAACTTATCTTTGGGTGCACTCAAGCTTACATCAAATAACAAATTATTTTTATGCTCCTCATTTATTTTGGCAACATGATATTAAGTTTTAAAATTTGGTATACAATTTTTGGACTTATAATTAATGGTTTTAAAATGTATATTGAATTTAAACATAACATATTTTTATTTTAAACGAAGATGAATGAAATAAAAAAAACAGTTTGTCATTGCCTTAAGCAATTCAGTAAATTAAGTGTGTTATTTATGTTCTGAGACAGTGATTTGTACTTTGTGATTATCAACTTAGCAAATTTGTGATTTACTGGAGAAATACCTACCAACAACAATCTGTAAATTCCTGCTTTTGCGCCAAGTGACTTTTTTTCACATGTATCATGTCAGAATGCTGCCTAAGGTGTCATGAGTAGTCAAGCTTTTCCTGAATGTCATGCAGTATGCAGATTGATGTACACTTTTGTAATTCGTCTTTTCATGTATTCTAGTTGTGTCTTCTCTGTTTGCAGAATATTTTGTTCATGTACAAATTTGGTCTATGCATTTGCAAAATAAGCTATGCATTTTCATTAACTGTTGTTTTACCAAAAATCACAACAATGAACAATTTTAAATCTTCTCCACATCACTCCACATCTGCATTATAATTTTGGCCTGTGTGGTTTCTGAAGTGTGGTTTTCCATCAGTCAAAATAAGTAGAGTATGATGCATGTCCAGGTAATCTAGGAAATATGTTTGTCTTTAGATGGCTGATTAGTCCAGTGTCCAAACAAGAGATCTTGAGACTGTGAGGATGGGCAGTTCCATCTGGGAGCCTTTCAACAAATCTAGCTTCTCTCTCGTTTCCTTTTGTGATCCTCATCAGAATTGCAGTCACTCTCTGAGTGGCACCTTGGCTAGTATCTCTCAGCTAGTAACATCGATTAAATCTCTCAGTGTCTTTGAATTCATTCCTTTCGACTTGCCAGGTTCTCTGACCTCAGCTCAGCTAGGAGTTGGAACACAGGAGTCAAGTATTGGAATGCAGGTCAACAGAGAGGCTAATGGCATAAGTACTATACTTGGTCCAGTGATCATCCCAAGTAATTCAAAGAATCATCTGGAAGGAGTACTCATGGAATCTCTTATGAGCTTTTAAGTAACAACAAATGGGAAACCAAGTCTTGTTTTCATACTGAATAGTATTGCAATAGTTTTAGATTATTTGCTAGATTTATTTCTAGAGATTAAAAATTCTTGAATATTGCATGCCATATTTTGTTGGATGAGACAGTTGGAGGAGACTTCCAAAATTTGGAATGATGTCACCAAATTCAGCAGAGATCATAATTTCTAAATGAACAGTTATCTAGGAATGGACATGTTGGTTTTCCAGATGCTAAGAGACAGTCAATGGCAACAGTGAGAAGCCTTAGGCTACTCTGAAGTTTGGGCATACAATCTTAACCAAACATTTTGAAGGTCAGTGGTCAGTCTTAGTTACTTTTACCTTAGATTTAAGGTTTTGTTATTTAAGGAGCTCTATGTCAAATAAGTATTTAGTCTCAATGGCTCAAGAAGAGTTGTTGGAGTTACGAAGTAGATCCTTCTAGTAAAAAATACCCCATGCATTTGGAGATACAACTATTACAAATTTCTAGAAAGTCACAAAAAGCACAGCTAATGTTCACAAAAATTGGAATATTTTGCAATTAGGTACAGCAACATCCTTAATAAAATACCATTTTCAGTTTCCTCATAGCTCAAATAATATGTCGTTTCCGAGGTCTGCATTATTTGAAACAGGAAGGCAATATTTGTTTTTTGAGGTCAGGGTTATTCTGATTTGGATGACTTTACCCAAAAATGAGTGACCTAAACCAAAAGTAGATGTACAATAAAAGTGTATTCTGTTTAATTTCCATGGTCTTGATGCAAAGTGAGGCAATTCAAAAGAATGCCTCAGCAAATTTTCATTTAGAATATAATTTTGGACTGGATTGTTCTGTTCTCCTTATACTCTGTCAGTCAAATGACAACCACTTCCTGTGACATAGTCCTTTTATTTTTCTTCTCTGGATGCAGTTGATCTACATTTTTGGGGTCCTGAAGCTTGAACTGTTATCAGGGGCCATTCACAAGCAGCAACAAGGTCTGGGTGTCCACTGTTGTCTTCTTCAATGGGGTTGTTCCACGACAGATCACCACAATTTTTTTTTTTTTTTTTACAGTTAACCTCTACATATCAGATTTTGTAAAACTGCTGTACTGAATTATCTCACATGTCAAAGTCACTGGTGAGAATAAAAATTTCCTGTACCTTATAGTTATCGAGTTAGAGTGGGGGAAGAAAATTAAAGTCACTTCTGGGACCCCTCCAGGATTAGGAGCCCTGAAGCTTAAGCTTCATTATTTTCATAGTAGACCCACCTCTGTCTGGAAGGGGCATAGCTGGAGGTGGGTCAAAGGTCACATGACTTTATTTTTTCCAATCTAATTTCTCTCTTTAAACACTGAGCATTTTATGTTCAAGTATAACAAATGTAAGTATCAGTTGCCATGATAACCAAACACTCCTATGATTATTGTACTCATTGTCAAACAAAAAGTGTTTTAATTGTGGGTTCTGGATTGATTTCAGAATGTTTCCTGAAGATCATTAAGTCAATTTGTTCTGGAAGTTCTTGTATTATCTGCTACTGGGTAAAACGAATTTTATAACTTTGTTGGTCGCATCAGGATATACTGTACAGTACAGTAAGCCTTATTTCTGCATTAGCTCACATTGCCAGAGGTTTTTGCTTTTTTGCTTATTTCTCATTTAATCGTAAAATTATTCACTCCTCCATTGTCTTGTTTTCATGACTTGCCTGTGGCCGCAGCTGCCAGCAGGTTATACATTCATCCAAAAATATGTAAGAGAAAAGCAAAGGTCACTCAATTTCAAGAGCCTTATTAAAACAAGTATATAGAAACCGTTAAAACATCTTTCACTGTTCCTTTAAAGGTCTTAAAAAATCAATTTGCTAAGATCACATTGCTGAAAAAAGGAGACTCCAGACTCATTTCAGATTTAATCAGTGGTGTGATAATAGATTTGGAGCCCTCTGCTCTAGGCATTTCCTTGGGTCACCTGAGGTCTTCATAGGGGCTTTAAGGCTCTGTCTTTCACACATTGTACATTCTATACATGAGTTATTCTTTCTTAAGGATTTTTTGTTTATTTCAATTGTATCGTTTTCACAGAAAGCCTGAAATCCTAAAATGTAGACTTGCAACTAAGGCAAAGCATAAAAACATAACAGAGAGTAAAAAGGTGAAACATTACCAGAAATATGGATGTTAGTTATTTAACAGGTTAAAGGATAAGTTTGATATTTTTCAAGTCAAAGTTATTTTTTCACAAACATAATACTGTATATATATATTTGTCACATAAAACTATGTTCTGAAGTGTGTCGCACATGCATGCCTGGGGATCACCTTCCTGGCTCTGTTGAGGTAAGGAACTCTGAGACGAAAGGGGGCAATCATGCTAACTGTCACTCCTTTACCACATGCAGCACCGAGAAGCATGCCCAGCCTCAGTTCCCAGAGCAGACCCCACTCCTTTTAATCAAGGCTTTAGAAGACTGGACAATCCCAGAAAATGGTGCCTCACTATGTACCCGTAACCCAATCTGGAGAAGCCTCTGACAAATTACCTGTGCTTCCCTAACCTGGGGACTCTTTATTTTTTGGGTTGTTTTAAGCCATCTTTTTCTATTGTGCCATTGCACACAATTTTTGTTTGTTTTGCTTATTAAACAGGGCCTCCTGGTTGGTACCCCAACACTAGAAGGGGATGTGCTGTTCTATCCTCTGGTCACAAGTGAAGCATTTTTTATAGGTTTTACAAATACTTTGTCCATTCTAGCAACTTACAATGGAGCTTTATGAAACCCTGCATCCATACATGTTAGACAAAGCCTTAAAACTTAGCAAATACGTCCATTTTGAAGTGGCAAAGGTTTTGATTGAAGAAAATGTTCATTCTATGTTTTTGTGACACCCTTGTGATAACAGAAGGAAACTAGAAATAATGATTTTATCATAGATTTTTGGTTCGTTTTTTCTCCAGGTAAAGACAGTTATGTTTGTAAGTGCACTTATGACAATGCAATGCTGACTCCCCCCACTACAATCTGTGTAGTTATTTTGCATGGGCCATGAAGCAAGATGCATGTAGAATGAATGTGTAGTGAAAAGAGTACATAGGAGTTTGATTGTACTTCGTAAACGTAACAATAAATCTGGAGTGAACTGATTAAACTGTGTTGTATTTTTAATAAAATATTTAAAAAAAAAATTAAAGAGCCAGGCCACTTTTGCTATATCAAAAAAAAAACTCAGAGAAAGGCAGAGTGTACTGCAGAGCAAATTGAAGAACTGCAAACCAATAATTGATTTTTTTTTAAAGTGTGATGAGTCGCTCTTGCTGATGATATGATAATACAAGAACTGAGCACAATGTTTTTGAGTGAATAAATTAATGATCCTTTTGCCAATCAAACTATAAATACATGCAGACTCCAAGTAGAACCAATCTGTAAGGCAGGAATGACAGCCCACTTTGCCTATGTTAAAATCTGTACTGACCTTACTTAATTTTAACCTCATTAAAGTTTAGTGAATTAGTGTTGCTAATTTGGCCCTAGTGTATTTGTGTTGGTGTGTGTGTTCACTCTGTGATAAACTGGCACCCTTTCCAGGGATCGATCCTGCCTTGTACCCAGTGCTTGCTGGGGTTGACTCCAGCTGAACCCTGACCCTGCCCTGGATAAATTTGTTAGAAAGATGGATAAATAGATGCATGGATCTGTTGAAGGCTTGAAGTTGGGCAGTATACACTGACACACCATATGCTTTATGCCATTTACGGGCTGGATGTATGACTATAATCTCTGAATTAAGAATTATAAGATCAGAATTCTCTCTCACTGAAGCACATGCATGCTTTATCAACCCAGCCAGAGCAGAAAGCAACTTTCATATAGTAGAATAATATATACAATCATAAGAGTGATTTTTTTTTTTATGTTATTATTGTCATGTGCCATGGAATAAGAAGAATGGGGAAGTTGACAAAGGCATGAGACTCACAGCTGGTCTCCTTTTAAAATGGCTGACTTTCACAACAATGGTTCACTTTTTATCCTTCTTAAAATGATTATATATAGAAAAATACTCTTGAAAAATAGATGTATTTGGTAAGTTTTAACCCTTTTTCTACCATGGACTCTGGGTTCCATTGAGGCCTAGTCCACACATACCTGAGTACTTTTTTAAATGGGAGTTTTCTTCCTTTGTTTTGTGCACATGCGAACCGTTTGTAAAAAATCTCCATCCACATGAAAAAGAAAAAATCCGCTGTCAAGAGCACGAAACAGGCATAAATAACAAAGGGAATGTCATTTAGATTAATGTCCATCGCTCTTTTTTCAAATGTGTGTTCATCATGGAATTTGTGAGTATAGGGCTATCATGAACAATACTCGGCCATTGCACTACGACATCAATAAATGAACACTTGTAATCACAGGTGTTTTGTATGTTAAGAAAAAAACTCCCCTTTCTGTTCAAATAATCCAAAGAATTTGTGGATGGCTGATTTATTTCTACATGAGTCCCAGTGAAACCCTGCTACAGGTTCCTCTGCTTTGGACTCAGTGCCAGGTAATTGTATATACACAGGGCCCAAGTGGACTGTAATTGCTTCACACACTGGCCTTACTATTTTAGAAACCACCTGTCTTGACAACTCAAAGGCATTTGCTGTCTTGCATAATCTACCCTCATCTGCTAAATGTAGAATGCACAGGCGACTTTTTTGACAACACTGACAGGCGATCTCATTACAGTTGTCTTTCCTTGGATGTGCCGGTGAAGCAGTTCACCCAAAGACAACAGTGATGTTTTTGACAAATGAAAATTCTCTCACCATTCTTCAGCAACAGTCACTTCATTCTCAAAGTTGTCACACCAACTAGAGGTCTGGCCGGGTCTCATCCAAAACATCCGCAAAATGTTGGCGGCTGAGTCTGAGCCGTTGGAATGTTCAATGTAGCAGTGACCTCCACAGAGCATTCTGATGCCTATGTTGCTCAATATAGTGATAAAGTAATTGTACTTTTAAATGTAAACAAGTAAAAGTCTCATTAACAAAGTTAAAACCAGCACTACTTTAGCTATGCCTGGCATGTAAACAAAACAGATGGTGGACACTCTGACGTCAAGCAAAGAAGATACTGGCACACACTCTGACATTACAAGCCAAAAACTCAGCTTTCCCGAAGACCAAGTTTCTAAACATCTTCACCCTGGCATGAATTTTTCAAAAAATACATTTGCAGGGGCCTAAAGCTCAGTTTGCGTGTAAACAAAAGGCCAAAACACATATGAAAAGGTACATTTTAAAAAATACCTGGGCATATGTGGACAAGGCCTGACTCTCATTGTAAGCTGTAAGAACAATATATTTTTAAAATATATAGAGGTGATATATACCAATGTTGTAAAGAAATCATTTTGA
This sequence comes from Polypterus bichir lapradei, assembly GCA_026402145.1. Lineage (NCBI taxonomy): Eukaryota > Metazoa > Chordata > Cladistia > Polypteriformes > Polypteridae > Polypterus > Polypterus bichir. The sequence continues at coordinate 94,008,115 of JANRMT010028174.1, forward strand.
TTTGAAAAATACCAAACGTATACACATAAGTAAACCAGTACAACAACCAAGGACAGCCTTGGTGGTGTGAAGAATGGATGTTAGTTAAATCTTGACTAGAGAGAATAAAGGGAACTATCAAGGGTTAACATGGCTTTTTGTAAGTGCAATGTTTTGAATGCAGTACACATTAAAATAAATCTATACCATTTGTCTTAGAAATTGCATGAAGAGACTGCTGAAATGGTTAAAGTAAAGAGGCAGAGTGTTAAAAAGTCAGTGTGTTCTAGTTTAGAAGGTTTAATAACACCAACATCCAGCTCAAAGGATCAGTGGTATGAAAACAGAAGTAAACATTCTTTCTTTTAACATAACATAACAACCTTACACCCACTTAATATATTTCAGGGTCATGGGGGCCAGCAGCCATCCTGGCAGAGAGTGGGTGCAAGGCAGAGAACAGTTTGCAGGGTCATTCTTTCCTTTCAGACCTATATTAAACCACCCAGAGCAGAAATGGGGGAATTAATAAAAGGAAACATTCAATAACTATATTCATTCTTCTTCTTCTTTTTCTTTCCGTTGCTCCTGTTAGGGGTTGCCACAGTGGATCATCTTTTTCCATATCTTTCTGTCCTCTGCATCTTGTTCTGTTACACCCATTACCTGCATGTCCTCTCTCACCACATCCATAAACCTACTCTTAGGCCTTCCTCTTTTCCTCTTACCTGGCAACTCTATCCTTTTCCCAACATATCCAGCATCTTTCCACTGCACATGACCAAACATGTCATAAATATGCTCATTGCCTAGAACAACTTTACATATATCAAGGGAATATTCTTAAACATTTTAAATCATATAAAGGTTGCAGAAAGCATGGGTCTATAATGACAACAACTTTCCTGTGCAAGGCAGGAACTGGCCCTTGACTGGGCACCCAAGGCCTACTCATGCAGACATAGCCATTCACATCAATACAGGGTCAATTTAGAATTAATTTGGCAATGTGTGAAAAAAGCCAAAGCACCCAGAGTAAAGCCCTTGCAATATGTGGAGGACATGAAAGCTCTACACAGACAATGACCAGGTACTGGATCCATGAGACAGCACTGCTAATCACTTTCCCACCCACATTTCTACAAAAACTAGGTTACCCATGTTGGAAGCCTATTGTATGCTCTGTGGTGGGCTCTTGATTCAGTCTAATTCATCTACAACAGGTTCTGGGTCTTTGCAACCCTAAAGTAAGCTGATACTGGTTCCATGATGGAATTATATAGCAATACTATCTCATCTACACTGCAGGCACACTGACCATCTCAGCTGATTTTCTAATGACAGAAAAAAGAAGATGACACACATTACTTTGAGTAAAAAATTCAGTTCAGGTACAGAAAAATAAGAAAGGAAAATGCTTTCCAGCAACACCTTAACTGGGCCTGTTGGCTGGAAAAATTAATGCCAGGTTCAGGCTGGTCACACAATTAACGTCTCCTTTAGGAAAAGCAGAAAAAGAAATCCAAAATGTACTGAACAAACCCCCTTTTTATAGTCATAAGAGGAAACTCCTTATACCTACAATACTATCATAAACCTTCTCCTCCCTGTGCCATTAGGAAACAAGCCAGTTCTGATACAGGAACATTAAAGGAAATATTTGCCAGGATACATTGTGACAAGAAGAAGTTAATATAAAAGTTAACTTAAAGTGTGTTTCAAATGTTAATTAGTTGGCAACAGTCCATGTGAGGAAGTAATTTGAAAGAAAAAAAAGATGCTGACCTTGAAACTGTTATCTCTGACGCACTACTGACCAGAGAGAGTCAGTGGTCAGCTGGAGGTCAAAAAGCCCTTTCAGGCAAGATTACCATCTTCTATGACAACAAATCTCTATGTTGAATTAATAATGACTGATACCAGCAATTTGCCATGAGTTATTAAGAATTTTATTTCCAGTACTGGTATGCCTGTCACCCTGACGCCTTTAATTTGGCAGAATGGAACAGGGATACATGAGGAGATCTGTCTGGCACCAGAGTGTTTAACCAGTGTCACAAACGATTAGAGTTGATGACGTGTCCACACCTTAACGCGACAAACAGCATCCACTTGCGAATAACAATCAGTGAACTGTTTCACAGGTCTGTAATTGCAAATGACATCCTTTTTTTCCTAGAATATTTTTTCAATTTCCTAAAGCAGGAAGGTGTTTTGATACTTTAGTTAATAAATGAAGTGAAGACCTTCTAAATGTGGGCCTTCAATATAAATGGGAGGAAACGCTTCATTTCAAATGATAAACATTTGTCAGAAAACAATTTTGAGAAATGCCAGTGTGCTGATTTAAAGAATGAAAGTACCTTTTTTTCTTCACACTAGTGATTCTAAGCCGTTCGGAAGCAGACAAAGTGGTCTGCATGATGTTGAACAGAGTGTCATCATTCATAATAGTGCTTTGATTGCCAACTGATTAATTGCTACTGTATATATGTTGTGTTATTTTTTCATTAGCATATTTTATATTATGCCAAGTGTTTAAAGAGATGGATTTCTTCACAAGACAGTTCTAGGGCCCATTAATGAATCAATAAATTGCATAAAATACATTTCCATTGCACAATTAGCAAGAGGAATAGCCCCTTATAAGATACTTATTTCAACAACAATGTGATAAACTGAGGGCATGGTGTTCATATATATGAACTAACTTCACTTTCATTTGGCTTATCTTGATGAGGGTTATGGTGGCAACATATTGAACAGACCAAGCCATCTACTGTAGTCCTCAGCAGTTTCTTTGGAATAATCCATGGCATGTTGGCTTATGGTTTTCCCTACAGTATTACGTGGATCATAGTTGAGGACTGGAATGTAGACTGACATGAAAATAAAAAGCTTTGTCTAAGGATTTAGTACCATCTTCACAATCACAGTCGGTGTTCAAAATATGCTACAGATCTGTTGATCGAGAGTGTCAAAATTATCTGTACCCTTACTTATAAGCAAGATCCCAAGGTACTTTACTTAGGATGGCTGCTCAACCCTTATCTAAAGAAAGCAAGTAACTCTTCTGGAGAGGAACCATGACATTTGATTTGGTGGTGCCCATTCTTATCTCATCTCAGCACTACACCATGTTATGAGGCCTAGAGGGCTTCATGTACAAAAAGAAGAGTTGAACCCCATAGGTCTTGGTTACCCTCCAAGCTTCACTTGTCCCTTAATATCTTGTTCATAAAAATATTTACATGATAGTAAACAAGAGACAGTTTCTAGTGGAGTCTAGAGGTCAATAAACAAATATGATGTAACACTTGGTAAGCAAATATAACTCTCACTATGCAAATATAAAGATTAGATGGTATGGCGCAACGTCCCTAGAAGCCCATAAACTTCTTGCATGTCCACAAAGCACATGTAGACAGGATTAGCAAATTCCCATGGCTTGTGAAATATCTATGGAAGGACTAAGAGTTAATCTACTGTTTTAATCGCTGATTTTCAAGCAAGGTTGTGTTCTATTCTGGAGCACTTTTAAGCGGCAATTTTAGAAATGTCAATCAACTTAACACACATCATTGGGATTTGTAAGATAACTGAAGAACCCTTGGTAATAAATACAGAGATAAACATAGTAACCTAAAATTTCTAGTCTCTAGGAGCAATGAGTTAATAATGCTAACGTCCATGTGGCCCCAAAGAAGCAGGATGCTCACTAGGCTATCCATCCAGACACTATCCTAAGTATTTCATTTCCAAGATCAGATGTGTTTGGATGCTTTCAGACTCATGTGGCCATATAGGTCTTGTTTCAGCTGGAAGAGACAGGAATTAATTACATTTGATTCAGGGGCTTTTATAGAGAAATTGGTTCTGAAGGATCATGCCTTTGATGGTTGTGTCCAGTTTCAAATGACATCAACTGCAACATCCAAGCAATAAAATAAATAAAGTTTGATTTGATTTCACTGGCTAATAAAGGCATCACACAATGTGTTGCTTAAAAAGGAGATATTGAAGACAAGCTCTTTCATAGCTAACACACAACATAGTATTCAGGAGAAATTGTAGAATGAAAGCAGCAACCGCTGAGGGCAGAGAGCAGGTGTAAGGAGAGAAGAAGGGAGAAGCAGGAGCTGCCAAAATCAGATGCAGTGTAAGACAAGAATGCTTGACTTTGTAGTTAGAATTCTTGAAGTTCTCTTAAATGACAGTGATTGAGTTGGAGAGAATGCTCAGGAAGGGATTAAGGGCAGAAGGTCAGCCAGCCTAGGACATACAGTATAGTTCAGGAGAGCATGTCATGACAGAAAACACAGAGCAGACTTGCAGATTAAGCATTCCACAGTAATATCACACAAAAATCAATATGAACAACTCAAAAAATGGAAATTAGGCAAACATTACAAAAACCCAGCATATCAAGCATTAAACAACAAAGCAACAAACAAGCCATGTTAGGGCTATGCCTAGCACTAGGAAAGGCAAATAAAATAAAATTAAATGAAAAGGAGCTTCATTTTTTAAAGCTTGTGCACACAACAAAAGATACATGAAATGTGTGGATACAACCTAATATGCAATATAATATACAATATAATTTACAAAACATATTTTACAAACTCAAGTATCAAATTTACATATATAAACGGCTCCAAAAAATTAAAGGAACACTTTGAAAATACATCAGATCTCAATGGGATAAAAAATGATGCTGGATATCTATACTAATATGGACTGGGTAATGTGTTAGGAGTGAAAGAATGCCACATCATTTGGTAGAAATGAAAATTATCAACCTACAGAGGCCTGAATTCAAAGACACCACGTAAATCAAAGTGAAAAAATGATGCGGCAGGCTAGTACATTTTGCAGAAATTTCATTGAAGCAACTCCAAATCGTACTCGGTAGTTTGTGTGGCCCCGACATGCTTATATGCATGCCTGACAACGTCGGGGTCGGCTCCTAATGAGATGACGGATGGTGTCCTGGGGGATCTCCTCCCAGATCTGGACCAGGGCATCACTGAGCTCCTGGACAGTCTGAGGTGCAACCTGGCAGCGTCGGCAGCTTTCCACATAAACGTCTGAAATTATAAAAGAAAACTTGACAGGGGAACGTGCATATATTTACTTCAAATCTTACCCACGTGTAGGCAACATTTCAGAGAAATTGGGAAATGATGGCACTCTTGATGAAGCAGGAAAATCCCGACAAACCAGGTAAATGACAACTTGCAAGTATAATGATTTATATAACTGAGATGTTATTAGAATATACATTGATGTGACAAACACATTAGTTCTCTTTTAAGGGGGCCAATGCTATGTATTTGCAAGGAACTTTTTTTGTCAGTTTATATTGGTGAATTGTCACTTCTCAGGTAACTGGCTGACAGGTCAACAGTGTCTCACCTAGCCTTCATTCCATCACACCTACTGTGCTGAAAGCCCTTAACCGACCAGCGAAAATTTGATACTTGAGTTTGTGAAATATGTTTTGTAAATTATATTGTATATTATAATAGTTGTGGTGCAATCTTATTGTAGATAATATTTTCTTTTCAAGTGCAACTTTATGTTATTTATTTTTCTCAATGTCTTTGTTCATAAGTACACAAAGTAAAGGGTGCTGTGGTCACATGATCAGGTTCATCGGTGCATATTGAGAAACTTAATGGACACTAAGCTGAAGAAAAATGTTTTCTTTTAATAAGATGGACATGAGTGCAGTATCGGAGAAATTGTAGTAAAGATTCCTGAATTTCTGGTTAGAAAGAGTACATGGTATGTTTTAATTTTGTTATCCCTATGCATGCATAAACTCATTTATTGTTTAATTGACTAGCTTTATTTTATTTTAGTTTTTCACTGTGTTTGAGAGCTGTGAAAGAGAGACAGAGCAAACAAATACTCTTCAGACATCAGTTGGAGCGTGGTCTCATCTGTACCTGGAAAAAAACTTTCAGGAGCAGCTACAATAAAGAACAATCTTTACAGAGTCTGGATTTCTTTTAGTCTAAAATTAGACCCCTCACCACCATGTTTTATAGCATATAAACTATAGTGTTGATATTGCTGAATCATGACTTGATGCCATAACGAGGTAATGCAAGGCTTCGCAAGACACAAAAATACAATGATAAAATCAAACCAACATACAAAATAAATCAAACAAAATGCAAAATTGTCCAAGGTTTGTTTCTGCCTTGTGCACTCTGCTAGCCAGGATAGATTCCAGCCCAAGCTTCCAACCCTAAGAGGGCTAGGAAAATTATATGTCATGTGATTCAAAGAGGAAAAACTACTGAAAATGTACTAAAGGGTAGATAAGAAGGGAAGATACTATACAAAGTGATAAACCAGGAATAATGCTTTTAACTGAAAAGGAAAAAAGGAAAAAGAAAAGTCTTGCATTTGAATATCAAGATGAAAGCCACAGATAGAAATTTAGAGAAAGTGAATGCATTAAACCTGCGTTAAGGAAGTGCAATAATGAGAACAATGACAATGATTTAGCTTAGTATAAGAGCAAATTGTTCAACTTAGCCGTATTGCAAAATCACCAGTTTTAAATGAACTCTTTTTTGTATTAAAGAAAGCGTTAACACCAGCAATTTGGATGTGCAGACTTCAGGATGCCATTTTATTCACTTTGTCATGGTCATTGCTCCAGTTCTAATTACCTGGTGATTACTTGGTTATTTGGTCATATTATTTAAAACAGCTTCTGACTGCACTGACTGATTGAGTGAACTTTTCAATTGCCAGGATTTGTCTTATTTTGGCTCTTTATGTTAATGACCTTTGATTTGGAACCTGGGAATTTTTTTTTTTATTTTAGTCAGGACTTTTACTCTTAATTTTGCCCAAGCTGTGTTTTTTGGACATATTACCTGATTTTTAACTAGTCTTTAGCTCTGTTCGGTTAGAACTAGCATTTTACCAGGAGGTGAGGTGATGTAATTATTACTGGAGGACATCGGTAATTTTAGTCCAGTCAGAGTTGTTCATGTTAACAACTTTAATGGGCTGTGCATTCATGTTACAGTAAAGATTATGGAGTCTTTTGCCTTTTATTAAAGACAAGTAAAAAATAACCCCAGGTTAAACTAATTTCTCTGTGAATTGATGTGTCATTAAAATTCTGTCATTTGAGCGATTTAGATAAAAACTAGCAGTTCTACAGTAATAACTTCTTTACTGGTGTAAAATGAATCCCAACTGAATAGGTCTTAAATCTGTCACTTTTAGTTTTGAGTTAGAATGTTCAACTCTGTCCCACGCCCACCATGCACTGAAGTGAATTACGCAGGTTTGAAAAAGATTCTTGGAAAAAATCCCTTATTATGCAACATTAGTCATGTAACTTATGAGGTGAACTAGAAAGAAAAGTCCAGCAAAAGAAGAGCTCAAAACTACACTCCAGTCCTTGCCTATGATAATAAAACTGTCCTTTTTTCATGAAAAAAACTCACTCATTACTTAATATGCAATCTTTCCTCACGTATATTACCATAAGTTATTTTCCAGTACATGATTACAAAAGGATTCTGTACAGAAAAACATAAGCAGGTTAGATAGGTTAAGTACCGTAACACATTCAGAGGGATGAGAAATGGTGGGAACCCACTTCTGCCACCAATTCTTAACTATTAAAACGGGTATATGTACCGTACTGTATTACTTAATGACTTTGATCAATGAAATAGTTCATTTTACTTCACTTTTGACACTCACTACATGGATATAAGAGCATCTGAACAATATACTTGCTTGTAACAAATCGGAGAAATGCAGATTACACTGTTTTCTATAACACAAAACTGTTTTGGGTCTCACTGACCTTCTTATTAAACATTCTTTTTCATCTCGGTTTATCCAAGGAGAATTGTTGTACAACAGACACCATGTCTGCCAGGAAGATATTGTTTATTACCAGATGAGGCAAGTTTTTGGTCTTCTAAGGTCATATATGAATGGTAATGGAGAAAACAAACCATGTTTGGTGGACAAGCGCATTAAAGGGTCCTGCTAAATCTCTTCTACACTCCTAATTTGATCGCTAGCTTTTGCACTTCCCAAAAAAGCAGCATATACTTTTAAAGTTAGTGTTTTACCTGAAAAGTTTGCCCTTTTAAATAGGTGGATTCATAAAGGGATGAATAAGTGAATGTATGAATGCAATTTTTTTTCTTCCCTTTCGGCCTTCACGTTCTCAAATGGCAATTAAAATTGACATTCATGTTCATTTCAGGACACAGCTGCTTTGAATTAACCTCAGTTCTCTTCTTTTAAATGCCAATGGCATTTACAGAGCAATATTCTGCCAAAGTTTGATTATTGTTCTCTAAAATAGCAAATTAAAATTTCATGAAGGCACATGGTGCTGGACTTTTTAATTACCACAGTACAACCAGTTCAAAGGAACTCTAAGCCTTCTGCTCTATAGGTAGGTACGGCTATTGAGCTGGAATTGTTTGCCTAATTCAAGAATAAAGACATTTTGATATGGAAAAAGTTGCTTAGGTTTTGGGAGAATAGCAAGATACTGATCAGAAGCTGTATGTGCAAAGCCCAGAAAAGTCACTGTATAATTCATAGCCTCCTATTTGCTAGGTATTTATAATGAATAATAAAGAAAACTGTAAGGAACAACAAAATGAAACTGTAAAGGATCAGAATAAGGTAATTTATAAATCTTCTCTTCTGCCATTATTAGTCTCTCTATTTACAAGCTAATGATACTTAAGATTACACAAGTTAAAACCTAAGATTTAATTAATACCACTCAAAATTCATCTTTCTTAATAAACTGTAGATTATGACCTGGCATGGAGTTTAAAGTAGCAACAGATGTGGGCTTACTCAAATGAATTGTACAGAGTGGTGATCCAGCAGTGCATGCAGATAACTTTAGTGATGACCGGCTGCTTCAGGGCCCAAGGCTAAGGAACGATCAGCTGCATTGTCCTCAGTCTATTTGTGGTTGCAGACACATATGTATTATTAACTTTACTTATACATGCTGTGCCTTCAAATAATAGCAGAGCAAGAACCACCTGAGGGCTGCCTCAGTTTATTTTGATCTGATCACTATGGTTGTGTGTTACAAGTTTTAATTAGATGATATCACTGAAAGGTTTGGCCTTCCAGAAGAGGGTGTGTGATTTACAAAGGAGAGTTTGCCCTCCCTTAACAGAATATGAACCTACAGAATACAGCCTCAAAGACATTTCTGACCTCAGCCATTGAGCTTAACAAGAATTAAGCCTTGCTGGGTTTCAAGGTCAGCTTTGAAGCTCTGGGAATTTGTCCCTGCTATCTACAGAGCTGCTGATGTCACCTCCTGCAACATCAGAGATGTAAAATAATGGGAGTGCAATCTGGCATTTAAAGTCCAATAAACATTATTCTTCCTGAAGTCTTTCAAGATGTAAATGCTTAAATATTCTTTCATATTCTTCATGGTCAGTTCTATTCAAATACTGTGTAAGAGCCTGAATCTCTCAAGATATTATTACACTCAAAGGTTCAATAGTATTAGCCATCTTTACCAGTGGCCAATAATGTCAGAGTTCAAAAGCACTCCTGGACATAAATAATCACAAGAGATAAAGATCTCAACAAGCATCAAGGACAAAGAGTGACTTCTAGTGCAAGAATTCAAAAGCACTCACATCTTACTTATCCGTCATCCACCACTGTTGCCCTGTGAACTGGATTTCCATTACAGTGTCATAGGAGACCAGTGCCAAAATTACCCATCTAAGCATCCATTTTCTCAACTTGCTCATTCCAGTTCCAGCTCAGAAAGCCAGATTCAATCTTAGTAGCACAGCACGGAAACTCTGGACTGGTGACATTAGTTACCAACACTGAGTAGGGTGCCAGTACTTCATATAACGTAGTGTGGCACTCACAGCTACTTAGTCAAGCACGACCAATTTACATTTACTAATCAAACTTCATCCAGTGTCATACTAGTCTGCTTTTCCAATGACTTTCAGCCATACTGTTCATTTACATAATGTTAAGAAAATCACAGCCATGCAGTCATACCATTGCAGCGACTCAGTTATAGTCCTCTGTAACTTGCTACGACAAAATTAAATTCTTTTGATTTTACTCTAATGAGTCACTGGTTGTAGGGTGAGCTCTTAAGCATGCAAGAGCTGACAGCCAATGAGTATTTAACCAGACATACAATGCATCCATTGCCCTCAAACAGTGAGAACACTTGGCAGCTACAATGAAAGAAGCAAAATGAGCGTTTTGAACTGTGGAAATATAGAAGAGGTGCGTCAGCATTTACAGCCAGCACAGATGTCTGCTCAATGTTTTGTGTTTTATGTCTGTCATACCACAACAGATTAGAAAAAAGAAAACAAAAAAATCACAGTTCATCCTCAGGTGCTCTGCACACAACAGTGTGGTAGTTTAGTATCATAATATAAAATATGGAAGCATGATGAAAAGTTGTGAGGAACTGAGTAATCAGTAACTCCATGTAGTTTGTATTGAGAGAATTTAACACCCTCAGAGGTGACAAGATTCAACAACTGCACTTGTCAGATTTGACATGAACTAGAAGTCATATCAAGTCATGTAGTGTGATGCCTGCATGATATGCACATCTTTGAGATGTGGCAGGAAACAGAGTACAGACAGAAAAACTCACACCGACATAGGGAACTCCACAAAAACAGTCACTAGGCACAATTCAAATTCGGTCTTTAAGAGCTGTGACATATATAAGCAAATACCTCTGTCTTCCAGAATTTTTATTTTCAGAAAGAAAACATATTACATTACACAACAAGAGAGTTAAAATTTAAAGAAAATACTTCTTTCGACAAAGTCTTACTGTATGTTTCACAGTGAAAACTTAACTGCACTGAAGCACGTAAGTTTACATGACACATTTTGTGGAATGCAAGGTTATGCTTAAGCTGCATATCACTGTTGTAAGGCATCATCTGAAACACCATATGCAGTTTTGATCTTCTTATTACAATAAGAATAGAACAGCAACATTGGAGACTAGGAGGTAGGCTACTGAATTTTATTCCAGTGCTTAATTATATGTGGAAATTAAAATTACGAAACGCAAACATAAAAGTTTAGATAGATAGATAGATAGTGTGAGATATGGCTGGCCATTCATCCCGGCCAATACCCCCAGGCCGCCAGATGGAGCCCTCCTTGCAGCATAGAGGTGCCCCGAATGCCAGCAGGGAATTATGGACAGTGGAGTCATAATACACAGCCCTGCTGGATACCATGGTGGCCACCAGGAGTCGCTGCAGGGAGGCCCAGGGATTTATATTTTCCATACAGCCTGGAAGTATTTCCAAGTCATGGGAACGGAAGAAATGATATACTTCCGGGCTGAAGAAGAAGAAGCTTTTACCCAACCCGGAAGTGTTGGATAATCACATGGACTGAGGGCTCAGAAACACTTCCGGGTCGAGGACTATAAAGGACTGTGGAAGATCCCAGACAGACGAGCTGAGTTGGGAGGCAGGGTGGCTAAGCATCTGGGAGATTGGAGGATTGTTTATTGGATTATTTATTGAGTACTAGCAAAATACCCGTGCTTCGCAGCGGCGAAGTACTGCCTTAAAATTTTTATTAAGAAGACAATTAAACCTTTTTAAAACTGAGGGAAAATATACCAATAATTATTTGTTAAGGATCTCTTTGTATGCCACGTTGTCAGTTCGGCCCTCCAGTTGTAATATGACCAAGCTGTAGCTGTGCGCTGAGCTTACTCTTGAGCATACAACGTACAGTTGGCCATGTGAACAGTAATCTTGTCTCAAATCTCACAGCTTGGATTGCTGCTGTCATAATCGGTTTGAGTTTCATGGTTTGTTTCAATTACGACAGTATTTGTAGGACTTGTGTTGAAGAGACATTCGGCATCTGTCAAGCGTTGTAAGCATACAACCAGTTTGATTGATAACTTCACATCCAGCTTTTGAGAGTTTAAACATTTCTAAACATCAAAGTGTCCACTACTGAAATCGTCACCTGTGAATCTAAGATGTTTAAAAGGCATTGGCGGTTGTCCAAAGGTTTAAAATATTTGGCCATTTTGGTACACTTAAGCATTTCACTCTTATAGTGCTCCTGTGTGGTATAATTATCTCCTGTACCGTCATCAGTCCACACCTTGAACCTGTCCCAGTCATTCAATACATAAGACACAATGTTCCTCCGGATATCAAGAGTGAGCCTGATATGGCCGTGCAATATGTAACAAAGAGAATGGAAAAGGCAGGTGCCATCTCCGGGCATGGAAACCACTTGGTAAGTGACAGTTCTTTGATCGATGGTGATCACCTCGATAGACATGTTAATGGGGGTACGGTTGGAATGATAAAGGAAATGGGTACCTGAACAATGTAAAGTAAGTCTAAAATACCTACACAATAACTATAATCGTAATAAATGAACAATAAAACAGCGGAGAAGCCGTGGATTAAATAAAAAGGCTGTAGTTAACAGCAGGGAGACGTGAATACCGTGGCGAAGCAAGGAAGGGAATGTAGAGACCGGAGTGACAGATGGCCTTATATAGGCAGGCAGCCAACAACGTGGGAGGCGTTGGGATGGGGGACCCAACGCCGCCTCACACGGTTACTGAGCTGCAGGCTATGGACATATATATGTACTTAAGTAGGATTCAGTTAGCGTTGGGAACCCGTGTACCAAATTTCTTGAAGATGGGCCCATAAGTAACAAAGACCATTGAAAAGTTCAATATGACGGCCGACAGTGGCATCATATCACTGAAATAAGTACCAAATTTCAGCCTTCTACCTACACGGGAAGTTGGAGAATTAGTGACGTTGGAAAATTCAATATGGCAGCTGACAATGGCGTCACACCACCGAAATAAGTACGTACATTGGTTTCGGTTAACGCAGGGAAGCCGCCTACCAAATTTCGTGAAGATGGGGCCATAAATATGAAAGTTCAACATGGCAGACATTGTGAAAATTAGTGATGTTGGAAAGTTCAATATGGCGGCCGACAGTGGCGTCATACCATCGAAATAAGTACATACGTCAGTTTCGGTTAGCGCAGGGAATCCGCCTACCAAATTTCGTGGAGATGGGGCCATAAATAAGAAAGTTCAACATGGCGGACATTGTCGACCGTTATCGACCGTTATGACCGTTACGTGTAGAATTTCGAAATGAAACCTGTTTAACTTTTGTAAGTAAGCTATAAGGAATGAGCCTGCCAAATTTCAGCCTTCTACATGGATGGGAAGTTGGAGAATTAGTGACATTGGAAAGTTCAATATGGCCGCTGACAGTGGCGTCATACCACCGAAATAAGTATGTACATTGGTTTCGGTTAGCGCAGGGAAGCCACCTACCAAATTTCGTGAAGATGGGGCCATGAATAAGAAAGTTCAACATGGTGGACATTGTTGACCGTTACGCGTAGAATTTCGAAATGAAACCTGCTTAACTTTTGTAAGTAAGCTGGAAGGAATGACCCTGCCAAATTTTAGCCTTCTACCTACACGGGAAGTTGGAGAATTAGTGATGTTTGGAAAATTCAATATGGCGGCCGACAGTGGCGTCATACCACCGAAATAAGTACGTACATCGCTTTTGGTTAGCTCAGGGAAGCCACCTACCAAATTTCGTGAAGATGGGGTCAGCCTTCTACCTACACGGGAAGTTGGAAAATTAGTGACGTTGGAAAGTTCAATATGGCGGCCGACAGTGGCGTCATACCATCGAAATAAGTACATACATCGGTTGTAAGCTGTAAGGAATGAGCCTGCCAAATTTCAGCCTTCTACATAGATGGGAAGTTGGAGAATTAGTGACATTGGAAAGTTCAATATGGCCGCTGACTGTGGCGTCATACCACCGAAATAAGTATGTACATTGGTTTCGGTTAGCGCAGGGAAGCCACCTACCAAATTTCGTGAAGATGGGGCCATGAATAAGAAAGTTCAACATGGTGGACATTGTTGACCGTTACGCGTAGAATTTCGAAATGAAACCTGCTTAACTTTTGTAAGTGAGCTGTAAGGAATAAGCCTGCCAAATTTCAGCCTTCTATCTACACGGGAAGTTGGAGAATTAGTGATGAGTCAGTCAGTCAGTCAGTGAGTGAGTGAGTGAGTGAGTGAGTGAGTGAGTGAGTGAGTGAGGGCTTTGCCTTTTATTAGTATAGATTTAGGAGAGGAGCGTGCTTTGTGCACTTATTTATAATAATAAATATTATTATTGGACTTTGGTGTCTGACGAGTGGTCTGAGGGTACAAGGGAGCGAGAGAGCCCCTAAACTGTCACAATAGATAGATAGATAGATAGATAGAAAAGTATTTGTCCTGGGGGAAATTTGGCTTTTTACAGAAACTCCTTAAATAGATACATACATAAATAAAAAAATAAATAAATATATACACACACTATGATCTGAACACATACCAGAATAACTAAAAAAGAAAGAAAACATCTGACTTGGCGGTCACAGTCACAGTGAGGCCTTATAGTGGCATATTGCTGTTGGCATAAAGGAGCCCCAGCAGCATTTCTTGACACATTTATGCTGAATAATTCATTGGCTGAAAGTCCTCAGTGTTAGTGTGTCAGAGAGAGGCTGTGTAACACTTTTCATAATGGCACTCATTTGTGTTTTAATTCTGTCCTTTGCTACTGTCTCCAGAGGGTCTATAGATCCACCCATAACTAAGATTGCCCTTTTAACTAGCTTGTTGATTTGGTGGGCCTCACTTGAAGTGAGCACATCTCAACATAGAAAATTGCACTGGCCATTAGAGTTGCAGATGATGTGAAGGATGTTACTACCCCCATTAAAGTAAAACTGTCTCCTATGTTGGAAGAGCCTGTAATAGTTTCTTTTACAGTTCCTCAGTGTTCCAAGACTAGCCCAATCTGTCATTAATATGGATCCCCAAGTACTTGTAGGCTGCGGTGAGATGGCACCCTGCCCGGGATTGGATTCCTGCCTTGTGCTCTGTGTTGGCTGGGATTGGCTCCAGCACACCACCATGACCCTATGTTCGGATTCATCGGGTTGGAAAATGGATGGATGGAAGTACTTGTAGGAGTTGGCAACCTCTACATCCACTCCCTGAATAGTGACCTGACATAGAGGCTCTTTGATGCAGTGAAAGTCAATAAACCAGTTCCTTTATTTTGTCGATGTTAAGATGCAGACAATTCTCTTTGCATCAAAAACACAGTTCTCCACTTGACTCCAATACCCTGTTTCACCCCCTTTATCAATACACCCAATAGGTGCAGAATCACCTGGGAATGTCTGCAAGTTACATGACTTGGTGTTATATTTATATTCTGAGGTGTTCAGAAGGAAGAGAAAAGGAGGCAGGACTGCGGCTTGTGGTGCTGCAGTGTTGCTCACATTCATATTAGAAACACAGTCCTTGAGTCTCACAGACTGTGGTCTGTCTGACAGGTAGTCCATTATCCAGGACACCTCATCTGTTTGTTTATCTCTGAGTTTACCTCTTAACAGGGACGGCTGGATGGTATTAAAGGCACTGGAGAAATGCTGTATTCAGAGGTAGAAAAAAAACTTTTCAGTTTGTGTAAAAGCTTGCAGTTTAATGTTCATGACTAGAATAATGACATAATGAAGTCAATTTACTTTAAATTGCACTCTTATTGGTATTTCAGCGTTGTTCGTAATATTTGTTACTCAAAAACAAAATTATAATTAAACCACTTTATTGAGCAACTATTTTTAAAGTTTGTCATTAACACAAATGCTGGATCACCTAGGTTCATATTCACACCAAGATTTAATGTATTGCCCACTTATTGAAAATTCAGTGCTGCTAAAATAGGTTTACTGTTACAGACTGTGATCAATGACTAATGGAGTGCTATTTGGTTTTCTATACCAGTTAAGGTTTTGACAAGTAGTAGCCTGACCTTGTAGCTGTGAATGCCAACCCTAATCTCATTCTGGATGTCCAAGCAGTGCCAAAATTGCACTAAAAGATTAAAAAAATAGAATACTTGTTATTGCCAATACACCCGATATTGCCAATACTTGCTATTTCCAACCATGATGTATAATGTTTAACTTAATGAATGCATTCTAATGGAGCAATCTTTACGAATAAAGCGGATTCACCAGTTTTAATGGCTGGAAATGAGACAAATGGTCAATTTGACACAGCTTTAGAATGAGATTAGGATTTTCATCCATTGTTACAACCTTGATTTATATAAGGATAAATAAATTAATAAAATTAAATATTGATAACTGAATTTATAGATCTCAGAAATCCATACCCATTTCATATATTTTAAAAAAGTGTTAAAAGAAGACTGTTCACTGCTAGAGGCAGAGGAAAATGGCACAGAGTATAACATGTAACATATCTGATATGACACCAAGAGAACAAGGATGCTGATATTCCAGGCTTCTGGCCATTATGGAATAGCTCCTTTGAGTGCTTACATTTAGCAATAGTTGATACTAATATTAAGTGATGTGATCTGTCAGTTTTAATAAAATAATATTAAAAACCTGCTTGAAAATAATGAACACAATTTATAAGCATAGTGGTTATATGTGCTTGATACAAACTTCTGTGAATTGAAATATTCCCAAAATGAGACATGAATTGTTGAACACAGGGAACATGCTTCATGTACAGGGTTGTAACCAGTACAGACAAAAATATGCAAGGCATTTTTTCCCTGCCTTTGAATGTAATTTAATATTTAATTAGATTACACACAGCAACCCACCAGAGACACTGTGCAGAAGCAGCAGCTTGAAGGAGTATAAATTTCTGCACATAAATGTAACTATAAATCAAAAACAATATGAAAAATCTTTTAAGAAAGCATTTGGGAAATAAACTCCTTGGAGTGGTGGCCAAATTGTCCTGATTAAGCACATTTAGCTTAAAAAGGGGCAGACATTCACTGAGTACTGAGTGCAGAAGTCAACAAAGGAACTGAACCCCAGGAGCATTTGAACACCTCGGCAGACAGTGTCCATTTGTCACAGGACTAGGGGCTCATGCTGAGGAAGCAAGTATCTACTTAAGCGGGTCCTCTGTAATTAAAATGGGAAGATGCATTTTCTTAAGGGTGTGTGTATAATGCAAGTGCAAACAGACTTACTTAGCCTAAAACACAACATTTTTTAAAATCCTTTATTTTTGTGTTTATATGTAAATCATACTCCAATCAAGGAATGTAAAGAATGTCAAGGTTAGGAGATCACAATTTTAATTTAGGTGTCAGTTAAGCTTCCCCAGAATATCATGTGGTTCATATACTTAGAGTAAATATTTCTTCAACTAATTTTCCAGATATCTCTCTCTCCTAATATACAGTAATAATCAAATGGGCAGCCAAAGGGGTATCATGTGTCCAGCAGGTACTGGTCATTTTCTTTCTTAATCTGACTGTATATAAAATAAGACATTGAAATACTCCATGGTTACAGAACTCCTGCTAGCATTTCATTCACTTAGGGATAAACAAGATAGACCTCTGATATTTCTGATGTGAATTCTGTCCATTCTCAGACGTTCACAAATTTCAAGTGGTGAGAATATCACTTTCGAGCAGCACCCAATGACTTTTTGCAATTTCAACTTTTTAACATTGTTTCTTAAATATATGTACATATACAGTCCTTAAACATGAATGGAATGGTGACGGATCACAAAATACAAAAAGATATAAGATGAGGGTGTAGTGTAGAATAACATTGATTGTTCTTGAATGCAAAGTAAATCTAATGTGTTAAGATGTCAAAAGAAAAATAATAGAACACTTAAACAGTATGTTATATTTGGCAGGATCTATGAATTTTAATTTCCCCTGTACATACAGTATATGTTGTATGTAACCTGACTTTATAGCAGTCTAACAAGAATTATGAATACTACTAAAGAAAAATGTGAGGCTAAAGTGATTTACAATAAAGAAGAGTACTGAAGTGGTACTTATATAAATACAGATTTGTTAAAACACACAAGGAACAGGGCAGAAACTGAAAGAAATTCATGGAAACCAACGATATCTGTCCATTAATTAATTAATGAACTATGGTCAGTTTACAATAGTGTAGATTAAAATAACAAAAAAAAAAGTCAAAAATAAAGTCACAGTCCTGGAGACCTCAGCCAACTGGCCACCTACCCGCTTCTGTTTTTTCTATAGTGGAGTTTGTGCTGGCTGTCCAATCTGATGAGAGAATCTTTTGATCCGATGATTTGAATGCTCCTTTAACCTTTATCCATATGCAGGAGAGCAGCTTGGCTGTAGAGCAGTGACACCAAGTGAACATCCAGATACTGAGAAGAGAAACAGGATAATAGAGAGGTAGCAAAGCTTTAAATATATTGTGATACTTATATTTTTTTACCAATGACTAACATACATAAATGCATAGCTAACCAGCAGCTCTACTCAGGGTATGCTAATCTGATTTAATGAGTCTTCAGCCTGGATTTGAATTAGTCCGGCATCTTGAGATCTGAGGCTTTATAACTTAAAATTAGGTATTGTAATGGCACAATGGTCTTTTCAGTGTCCTTGAGGGATAGGGAAGTGCCTCTGCCAACTATGCTGGACTGATTATTGTGGTCAGAACTGCTATCTGACTTGAGACAGCTGTGCTAGTAAATGTGCCCAAGTGAATCAAAATAACAAAGTATGCAGATGGAAGGATAACCACAAATAAAATGCAACAAATGGCCACAAACTAGCATTTTATATATATATATATATATATATATATATATGTATAGTGTCATACACGTGCACATAGGGGGGCTCTAGTGACTGCATATCTACTACTGCTAGGTTGGCTTTATGTCCTAATGTCTTTCTCTCTTCCTCCATCAACAGAATAGTTGATTGATGGCTAGAACATATCTAATGTCACTTCCGGTGTCCATCCACCTGGACCCACATCTTCTGGTTAGAGGAGCCCAAAACCGGAAGCTCTGCCATCTTGGGACAGTTCTGTTTTGTTCCTGCAACTGTAGAGATGACTTTGCAATAACCTTGCTCCAACCAATCATGCAGGGTGTGGCTGGTTTGACAACCCAACTCTTTATGTTTGTCCTCTCTTTCTGTCTATATATATATATATATATATATATATATATATATATATATATATAT
>JANRMT010028174.1:94027290-94057414 GCA_026402145.1 Polypterus bichir lapradei
TATATATATATATATATATATATATATATATATATATATATATATATCATTGCGATGACAGAGTTCCAATCTTGGGGTACACATTAGCTGTGGCATGAAGCAGTGGTATGCGATTGGCTTCTTCCATTGTTTGAAATCAGGGCTTTGGGCACAGCTGTATAAAGTCTTTATTGTTTCCAGTCTGTCTATGCAGATGCTTTGCACTTTTTTCCTATGAAGTACATAGAAACCTTGTAAATAGTAATAAATCTTGAAATAATTAATTCTAATTGATTCACACAGTATCTGAAGGGAAGGGAAGGGGAACAGCTCTTTTAAGGTAATTAGCCATGTGGTGCTGCACAAGAAACAGGCAGTGTTATATATGCAGTGGCAGAACTCATAATATTCTCATTATAGTCAGCTAATGGATGTGAGTACAAATCTGGTTGGATAAAGTCATGATATCACAAATGCCTAAAGCAGATCGGGCAGCAATCTTAGAATAAGCAGCAGACTGGGAAGCAATCTTACTGCCTTGTGGTGTCACACTAGTCTTGCATCATGGAGCACTATTTGACGTGCAAGGCCACTGGCAAATACAACATATTCACTATGAAAACGTTTTCATGAATTTTATTGATCAACACTGTAAGCAACATAAAAGGATCCTCTTCACTACAACAGAGAGATTCGGAGCATGCACAGATACAGCACATTGCAACAGCCACCACACAATGAACCACCTCAGAATCCCAAATTAGGAACCGAGCGCAGCTGTGCAATGAGTGACACTTCAGCATCACACTAGTTCAAATGGAATGGAACAGTGTGAGGTTTTTTACAATGCCTGGAGTGCCAATCCTGCCACCAAGCCCCGAGATCTCCCTACAAGTTGGAGGACCTGTTTGCACGGCTGGATGCAGGTTAACGTCGCACCCAGGACGGAGCAATTGCAGTTTAAGGGCTCAAGTGCCCAATGGAGTTAAATCACTTCTAGCAATTACGGGATCCGAACTGGCAACCTTCCGATTGCCAGTGCAGATCCTTAGCCTCAGAGCCACCACTCCACCAACAGGGTATACTAGAATATGCAGAGATATTAGGAGCCATCAAGCAGACATAATGAGAAGGCAGTTTTCTCTAGCAGTCATGCATAGACCAAGAACTTTCTAGAAATGAGATTGTGCAAGGACAAGCTTTTCTTATGACTCATTTAATCCAGTGTGCTCTTCCCTTTTGATAATCTCCAACAATATTTTACATAAATATCAATATTTTGTAACACTTTTCTTTACATCTAAACTCATACAATATAATATTCTACCACAAAATTCCATATTGAGCAATAGTGAGGATAGGATGTTAGTGACATACTTACACATGGAAAACAGACTTCTTTCATGAACGTGCAAAAATTAGGCAAGTGAATAAAAATTGATAGTGCCAAAAAATAGAAATAGGTTGGTTAATGATAGCACAGTGGCACAGTGGTAGTGCTGCTGTCTCGCAGTAAGGACACCTGGGTTCATTTCCCGGGTCTTCCCTGGTCTTCCCTGTGTGGAGTTTGCATGTTCTCCCCCTGGCTGCGTGGATTTCCTCTGGGTGCTCCGGTTTCCTCCCACAGTTGAAAGACATGTAGGTTAGGTGCATTGGCGATCCTAAATTGTCCCTAGTGTAAGCTGTGTGTGTGTGTGTGTGCCCTGCGGTGGGTTGGCACCCCGCCTGGGATTTGTTCCTGCCTTATGCCCTGTGCTGGCTGGGATTGACTCAAGCAGACCCTCGTGACCCTGTGTTAGGATATAGCGATGGACAATGACTGACTGGTTAATGATTGAACAGACTGCTTTATTTGTACAGTACACCATTATTCCAATCATCCTTTATCCAACCTGCTATATCCTAACACAGGATCACGGGGGTCTGCTGGGGCCAATCCCAGCCAACACAGGGCGCAAGGCAGGAAACAAACCACGGGCAGGGCGCCAGCCCACCGCAGGCTAAAATTCATCTTATAAAAATTGTTTCAGGTGGAGTGATGCTTTCACCAAGGCAATAATCCTTTTTAACAAGTCAAGTGCTTTTTACCTCTAGACATTTTCAAGTACACTTTTATTAAGTTATTTTATGAACTAAAATGAAATAAAACCAAAATTACTTTTGTACATGACTCAAACATAAAAAACAAAACTAAGACCAGACAGATCTGTCCTTAATCCTTGAAGGTAAAGGAAAAAGAATGAAAGGCAGTTTCATTTTCTGAACAAAAAGACATAAATGAGCTAACTGAAATTTAGGATTTACATTTGCTGTATGTTTCAGAGTTACAGTTTTGGATTCTGGTTCTTCTGTTTAAAAATGCCCTGACCCCTGATTTTCTTCTGAGATATTCTTCTGGACTGCTCATTGATAGTCCATTATTTCCTGGTGGTTTAAGAATTACTTCTTCTTTCAGTTTCTTTTTGCCAAAACAATTCATAACTGGGGGTATATCTGAAAGCTGAAAGAGTTGCAACTGACGTATCATCTGGATTCAGATGCAGTAAAGTAGGATGAGAGTCCATTGCATTTCTTTATGTTCTACGGATGACCAGCACATTGGAGAATGCTCGGCTTGGAGTGTCAACATTTTCAAATTATAAAAAAAAATCTCTTTTAATAACACATTTCTCCACAGAGGGATGCTGAAAAAAAGTTTGTCGTACAACGGAGTGAGACTCGACATGAAGGACTCTTTTTCTTTGCTCAGGACCTTCCAGAGCCTGTCATAAACAGTAATGTTCATACAGTAGTTCATACATGCTTTCTCTTAGGTCTGTTGTTTCTTGTTTGTTGTTTCTCTTGTTTCTTCATTCTTGTTGTTGTTTTCTCTTGGTTGTTGTTTCTATTGGTAATGTTCATACAGTAGTTCATACATGCTTTCTCCTGGTTCTAAAAAATTAATCCACAATGAATTCCAAACAGTTCAAACGCTACTAACATAATGAAAAAGACATTATTGTAAATATTCCTGCTAGACATGCAGTCACTCTGGCCAGAATGGATCACTAGCACAGTGACCCACCTCAGTGTATTACTAACTTCTTTGGAAAAAAATGAAAGACGGTACAAAGCAAAGTCAATAGTTTTGAATTTTTAAATTAAAATCCACATCACCTCTCAGTTGTTTTAGGAAAAAGAGGATATATCACTGTGAAGGGGAGAATCTCCTGATCTAAACATTCCCTTAGAACTATGAGCAGTAAACACTAAAAAGTCTGATAGTAACTCCATCAATATTGGAAACTTTTTTATACTTCTTATTTAGTGTTAAGATTCCTTCTAAATTCGATCATTTTCCCGTTGTATTTCAGCAGATCATAGAAAAGCTTAAATAAATGCCAGTCTTTTCCTTCATTTAATTTGGAAATGCTGAAAGTTAAAATCCAAAACTCCACAATCTGATCCAGTAGCTGTTGAATTGGCTTGGCCCTACTCTCTTCTATCCGTGTGAAAAAAATATCTGGTAACAGCACCAGGTTTCATTTTTGAATGAAAATGGCTTCCTACCAGCAATCCTTGGACTTTATGGCCTATTAGCTATTTGAAAAGCATCTTTTTTCACTGTTTTACAGTTTCCAGATGCTCACTGTCTCCTCTAGATATAATGTGAAAACTTGACAAAAATGTTTTAAGCTATAGCCAGTCCTGAGTCAATAGACTTGGAGGAAAGAACGTGGCTCATTCTGCAGCAGCCCGTTTGCACCTGATTAACAACAGTGGGCAGATGGGCTCTAAAAGGAAATTTAAATGGAAAACGAGAAAAAATATCATAGAAAAACGAGACTGGGTTGGCAACCCAACAATAGAACATTAAGCAATGTGTTTAAAGAATCTGGGTAACAGAGCACAGACTAAAAGCAGAATGTGATTTTTTGTGGGGCACTTAAGAATCAGGATACATGTTAAGATTTCAAAAAGGCTCAACTTCCTTGACTGATGGCGTCCATCCCAAATGAGGTTCTGTAAGCTTAATTAACTGCTTTTACTCATTTATCTATCCATCCATCCATATTCAAATCCACTTAATTTAATTAAGGGTCATTGAATGGAGCCCACAACAACAGCACTAGTGCAAGGCTGAAACCCTATTGTAGATGGGACACCGGTCCATTTCAGGGCGCACACACTTGTTCATGTTGGAACTATTCATATAACTCACACTATGTTTTCTTACATGACAATTGTGTGGGTCTGAATGTAAGTATTTACATCAGGTAAGTAGGTATTAG
This sequence comes from Polypterus bichir lapradei, assembly GCA_026402145.1. NCBI lineage: Eukaryota > Metazoa > Chordata > Cladistia > Polypteriformes > Polypteridae > Polypterus > Polypterus bichir. The sequence continues at coordinate 94,031,541 of JANRMT010028174.1, forward strand.
CAAAATGATGCAAATAAAGATGGCCTTCTCAAAGCAGACGTTTCATACTTTCACTGTGCCATTGATATAGTTCTTATGAATCAAGAAGCTCTCTAAGCTGACACAATTCTGATGCAACAGGCTACAGAAAACCAAATAATCAGCAGAAGGAGGAGAAGATCCAACAATAAGGGTCTTTGTTGGCTTCTCTATTTGGTCCTGCTTCTGTTCATCCAGACAAAAGTCTAATGGAGACAGTGACAAGTGAAACTTTTCCTCTTCCTTCTCTGTGTAAAAGTACACCACCTTGACTCTTGGGGCAGCTTCCATGATATCCCTTGTGTTTAAATGTACCAAGGATATGCTGGAGCTGACACCGATGCCTTTTCTCTTGATATTGCTTTGCCAGAGCTGGACTAGAAAGAATAAATTGAGTTCAGCTTTGCCTTCTCTGCTGGCTGGCAGACCTTTTGGATTGCATCATTAAGTGAACCCCAATGTCATTTACTGTTGAATAGCCCTTTTAAACATTAAGCAACATAAAAAAATTTGTCTACACAGGCAAATTCTGTTTACTGGACAGTGATCAATAGTTGAAACAACACTTTCTCTTTATGTACCACTTCATTTCAAGTTGTTTTGGGTGGAATAGTCTGTACCTAATGTGGAGCTGTTGAGAATGATCAGAAATTAAAGTTGAGCAGCATGCTGTTGCAATGATTAGAACATCTGCGTCACATACTTATAGACTGATTCCCAACCCAGGCTTTCATTTTGTAAAGTTTCCATATGCGCATATCTGATTTTTCTCAGTTTCTTCAGTTACCTTCCACATCCCATAAATTGTCAGATTGAGACTGATAATGAGATCATCAAGAACACGGTGACACAGTTAGAAGTTTGTTAAGAGAAATTTTTGCACAAACATTAGGAAGTTTGTCTTTACACAGATGACCAAAATGCTCTGCAGAATTTCAAGGTGGTGCTTTCAGCACTCAGACTGTTCGGAATGTGAATTCTGTGGTTCAGGCTGTGGGAAAAAATGGGAAACAAGTTGAAGAAGCTGGAGTCCCTGATTGGGTGCCATGCTGCCTTGTAGTTCCTGTTACACCAACTCCAACAGTGGAGCAAGATTGGGAATGTCTCCCCCTACTGGTAAAAGTTGTATAAGCTGCTCCTTATCTCAAACTGCCTTCTGAGCGGCTGCCCTAATGACTGACTACTTTCAGTCCTTCGAATGCTGGTGTTGATGGACTGGACTGTAGGTATACTTTGATTTTTAAATGGAAAAAAAAGTGAAAAATGAAAACTGGAGAAAATTAGCAATAGTTTTTCCCAGTTTCACACATACTAGAAAGAAATTTTTTATCCATTTTTTTTCTTTTTTTATATTTTGTCATGGGTTCAAGTCATAGAATGTATATTTTTATTATTTAATTGATCGCTGCTCTACCTTTAAACACATATACATATTTTTAAGAAAATACAGTATTTATAATTTTTTATGAATAAATACTGTCAAAATAAATTCTGAGCATCTGACAAAACAGGTATCAGCAAGAATGTCCAGTATTGTTTATGGATCCCTGTAACAAGGAGCACGGAACCTGGTGGTGGAAGGTGTCAGGCCCACAAAAGGAAGGCAGGACTCCAGGATGTCTTAAGAGCACTAAACTCAGACCACACCGTGCGCCGTATATAGTAAATTGAAAATGTAATAGATCCATTAACTGAGTTCCTGATATGCATTTAAATATAATGTTAAAAATGAACAGGCATATCACAAAATCTTGGCATAAGATTATGTTTAGCTGATAGCGCATAATAAAGAATGCTTTGTCCTGGATGTTTGCCTTGCATGGTACACTAGGAGAACTCCTCTTCCTATTTCAGTTTCTCTTACCCTATTGTGTCTCTACAGTATTAGGATCTCAATGTAAACGTAAACACTTTAGTGCGGCTGAATTTATTTAGTGTTATTCTTCAAATAGAAGACAATTTACTCATTTTAATTATTTGTAATTAATAAGAGACAGCTGATGTCACTAGTTTTTCTCCAATCACATCCCTTGCATTAATTCAGATATTTTTAAATGCAGTTTGTGTAGTGCTTTATCTATGTGCCCAGTGATGGGGAAAATGGGCCCCACAGAAATTACATAGTATCAGACTTCCCTCTAGTGGCCATAATTCAAATTGCATCATTCAAATGAACCTTTTTCCCCAATGTCTTTTTTTTTTCTTTATTTCGCCTTATACAATTTCTTGTATTAGGAATTTGTTAGTTTTCGCATACACCTTGGGGTCAGAGCGCAGGGTCAGCCATTGTACAGTGTATATTGTTGAATATCCTTTTTAATCATTAAGCAACATAAAATGTGTCTGCACAAACAAATTACTGGACAGTGATCCGTAGTTGAATCAACACTGTCTTTTTTTACTACTTTATTTCAAGATGTTTTGGGTGGAATATTCTGTACCTAACATGGAGCTGAAATTAAAGCTGAGCAGCATGCTGTTTCAATGATTAGCACTGCTGCCTAACATCCTTATAGACTGAATCTCAACCCAGGCTTTCATTTTGTAAAGTTTTCATGTGCTCATATCTGAATTTTCTACACTTACTACACTTAGCATCCACATCTCATAAATCGTCAGACTGAGACTGATAATGAGATCATCAAGAACAAAGGGACACAGTTGGAAGCTTGTTAAGGGAAAATTTCACACAAACATTAATATGTTTTTCTTTACACACAGAACCATACATACATGGAATAAGCTACCAAGTAGCATGACTGACAGGCAGTAAGACTTTAGGAACTTTCAAAACTAGACTTGATGCTATTTTAGAAGAAATTAAGTGGATAGGACTGGTGAGCTTTGTTGGGCTGAATGGCCTGTTGTCACCTAGATTGTTCAAATATTCTAATATCTTTGCTTGCCTGGCGATTCTAAATCATATGTTTCTTGCATATTTCATGTATTTCTTGCATACATGAGAACCATATATGTACCCTGTAATAGATCCAGAGTTGGTTTCAGCCCCATGTTTTGTTCTATAGTGATAGCTTCCAGCATCCTGAAAAGATTTGACTAGAAGTACAAAGATCTGACTAGAAGTACTTCAGAACTCTTTAAAGCCAACCCCACGCCATAGATCTATTTTGTAAAACTGAACATACTGTGCTGAGCCTGTATTGTTTGTTTGAACTCCATGATACTATATAAGTAACACAGCACTGAGATAACTACCTCAACTTACTTGTCAGCCACCTAATTCCCCCTAACCTGCATTATGAAAAAGATCCATAGGTAGTTAAACTATACCTTGAGGATCTGATGATAATATACAATCAGACATAATGATAATACAAAGGTGCTGGACATCAGGCAGGAATGAATCACCAAAAGAATGAGCTGGCATTACATCGGCAGTTGCCGGGTGTACCTATAAAACAGCAACTCTGCAAAGTTGCACATATATTCTATCGTTATGTGGCTTAAAGCTAGCAATCCTTTTAAAGATAGCAAGCTACTAAAAGAGTGTGAAATAATCATGAATTCTTTGGGTCAGTGCTGGCAGGCACTGCACAGTGTTACAATAATATAGGAGTAATCTATTTCAATTAACTAGAGCTGACTTCTATGTCGTATGTCTTCTGGCTTTCCTTGTTTAAACTGTGGGCATTTCACTGACATTCTGAATCTTTTTCACAGTGTAGGTGCTCAGGATGGTTTGTGGTTGTGATTTATATGGATATTATTTGTATCTAATATTGTATATGTCCTGTTGTTCATTTTGAATTTCTGTGAAGCACATAAAATGTATTATTATTATTATTATTATTATTATTATTATGACAGAAAGTATTAGATCATGGTAACAGTGCCAGAAATGATGTTTTCATGGTGGGTTGCTTGTTTTCTTCTGTGTGAAGGGGTTTAGAGAATAACAGTCTGGCAGAATTTGAGAATATAGACACTGCTTTTGTGGATTGAGACAACACAGTAGGGGTGGTCTGTACATCTGGAAAGAAGAAATTCTCAGTTAATTTTTGGTAGTAGTGATAGAAAAAGTAAATACTAGAGAGAGAGCTTACATATCATAAATAGCATGGGAAGGTAAAAAATCATAAAGAATGGACAAAATATTTTGCTGCTGTGGAAAAAGAAATATGTGGTATTTGGGTTACCCAAAAAAGGGAAAATGTGGAAACCATATACTGTGTTTCATACGAAATATACTGCTTGCTACTGAAGAGTAGTGTTTATCTAGATTGCTTGTTCCAGATGTGTGATTTTTAAAAACAGATCAATGGTAAGCTAAGAGACAATTCCCATACTAGCCTATAATTAAGCAGTAGGAGTAGGTAACCTTGGGCCTGAAGTAACAGAGTGGGAGCAGGTTTCCATTTCAATCAACTTCTTAAACATTAGACACTTGTAGCTGTGAATATGAATGTCATTTGGTTATAATTCTTATTTCTGCCTTCCCTTGCCAGTTACAGATTCTCTCTCAATCCCCTTCAATTATGGCACTCCAGCACCCAGGTGGCTCACCTGCTTGTATGGCAAAATACCAGAACAATGCACCTTTCTCCTCATATCCTGTCTCTCTCTTTCCCAGCCCTATCACATTTTCTAGTTGCCATTTGAGTCTTCACCACAAATTTTGGCCATGAGGCCGTTTTAAATTCCATTCTGTGATGACTCTTTGCAAAACCATTTCCAACGGTCCCTGGTGTCCCTGCACCTTGAACCTTTCATTGTTGTTAAAGGATGAGCCTTTAAAGTAGCTCACCAGCACAGTTCAGTCTATTCTCTTGTGTGCCGTCTAACAACCAGAAGATGTTACGCTCTCTGGCATGTCCTACATGGGGGTCATGCTTTTTTCAGGGAAACACTCAGGCATTCTTGCCTCTGTCTTGTTTGCTTGCCCCTAGTGTCTTGAGTGAGAATCCTATGTTTCCATCCAGCAGGTCGTGCAACTCTGTCACTGTCATTCTGAGACCACTTCACGTTTCCTTTCAGGGGCATGCACATAAATGGCCCCTAATGGTCCTTGCATTTTCACACAGAAAACATTTTCCACTGTCAGTGTAGCTTTCTGTTTCTCTCTCTCTGCCGTGCATTATGAGTGCCACATGTAATGGGAATTTCAGTGATTTGTAAATAGAAGTAATTGTTATGATCATCATTTACCACTTTACAGTCATGAATGATTATCTCCAGTGGAATGACCTCTGGACACATATATGGGTGATAAAAATTATATGAGATCCATTTTATAGAACATTTTATAGATTGAATGTGTGGTGCCAAATTGTTGATAATAAGTCATGCCATCCTAACCTATTTGTTCCCACTTACAGTATTTGCACCTTTTATATCGAGAAGGAGAGATCCTCCCTACAGAGTCAATTTGCCATGACTAATGAGAACTTTACTATAAAGTCTTTCCAGATACATTACAAGCGTGGCAAAGGTCTTTCTTTTAGTGGACTTTCAGAATTGTCAGTGTAAAGTTATGTTGTCACTTAAGTATTAAATTAGAGAAGTAAATGTTCATTCTATTTGAATGAGAATAGGAATCTACAGTGGTGTGAAAAACTATTTGCCCCCTTCCTGATTTCTTATTCTTTTGCATGTTTGTCACACAAAATGTTTCTGATCATCAAACACATTTAACCATTAGTCAGATATAACACAAGTAAACACAAAATGCAGTTTTTAAATGATGGTTTTTATTATTTAGGGAGAAAAAAAAATCCAAACCTACATGGCCCTGTGTGAAAAAGTAATTGCCCCCTGAACCTAATAACTGGTTGGGCCACCCTTAGCAGCAATAACTGCAATCAAGCGTTTGCGATAACTTGCAATGAGTCTTTTACAGCGCTCTGGAGGAATTTTGGCCCACTCATCTTTGCAGAATTGTTGTAATTCAGCTTTATTTGAGGGTTTTCTAGCATGAACCGCCTTTTTAAGGTCATGCCATAGCATCTCAATTGGATTCAGGTCAGGACTTTGACTAGGCCACTCCAAAGTCTTCATTTTGTTTTTCTTCAGCCATTCAGAGGTGGATTTGCTGGTGTGTTTTGGGTCATTGTCCTGTTGCAGCACCCAAGATCGCTTCAGCTTGAGTTGACGAACAGATGGCCGGACATTCTCCTTCAGGATTTTTTGGTAGACAGTAGAATTCATGGTTCCATCTATCACAGCAAGCCTTCCAGGTCCTGAAGCAGCAAAACAACCCCAGACCATCACACTACCACCACCATATTTTACTGTTGGTATGATGTTCTTTTTCTGAAATGCTGTGTTCCTTTTACGCCAGATGTAACGGGACATTTGCCTTTCTAAAAAGTTCAACTTTTGTCTCATCAGTCCACAAGGTATTTTCCCTAAAGTCTTGGCAATCATTGAGATGTTTCTTAGCAAAATTGAGACGAGCCCTAATGTTCTTTTTGCTTAACAGTGGTTTGCGTCTTGGAAATCTTCCATGCAGGCCGTTTTTGCCCAGTCTCTTTCTTATGGTGGAGTCGTGAACACTGACCTTAATTGAGGCAAGTGAGGCCTGCAGTTCTTTAGACGTTGTCCTGGGGTCTTTTGTGACCTCTCGGATGAGTCGTCTCTGCGCTCTTGGGGTAATTTTGGTCGGCCGGCCACTCCTGGGAAGGTTCACCACTGTTCCATGTTTTTGCCATTTGTGGATAATGGCTCTCACTGTGGTTCGCTGGAGTCCCAAAGCTTTAGAAATGGCTTTATAACCTTTACCAGACTGATAGATCTCAATTACTTCTGTTCTCATTTGTTCCTGAATTTCTTTGGATCTTGGCATGATGTCTAGCTTTTGAGGTGCTTTTGGTCTACTTCTCTGTGTCAGGCAGCTCCTATTTAAGTGATTTCTTGATTGAAACAGGTGTGGCAGTAATCAGGCCTGGGGGTGGCTACGGAAATTGAACTCAGGTGTGATACACCACAGTTAGGTTATTTTTTAACAAGGGGGCAATTACTTTTTCACACAGGGCCATGTAGGTTTGGATTTTTTTTCTCCCTAAATAATAAAAACCATCATTTAAAAACTGCATTTTGTGTTTACTTGTGTTATATTTGACTAATGGTTACATGTGTTTGATGATCAGAAACATTTTGTGTGACAAACATGCAAAAGAATAAGAAATCAGGAAGGGGGCAAATAGTTTTTCACACCACTGTACCTACATTTAGATCTGCAATGCTAATTTCTCTTTTAAGTTATAATGTGTTAGAAAGTAGTGTTTATAAAGTTAAGCATTCAAGATCTGGGAGGATATGTGAGAGGAAGTAAGATTATTATTGTTTTGTTTTGGCCTGACCGTGTGCTAGCAGCTGCAGGGAATACAGCTTGTATTTGGAACAGAAATCTGCCTCCATCCAGTTCTTTTTGTTCCCAAAAAGGATTCCATCCATCTTAGAAGAGAAACCTTGTTACATCAGTATATTGCAGAGGCCGGTACTCTAAGAACTGAGAACAGTCATCCTAGCTCAGTAAAGTTACACAAAACTAATATTTTTTCATGAAATTACCTTTACTTTTGTATGTATGTGTTACTTTTTCATGAAACGCACTATATAAGTCTTTTAGGTTATTTTGCAATTGGTGGACAAGAAATGCCCCTAAAAAATACGTACCTTGGCCTTTTAACATTGTGTTATATGCACAACCCACAATACTCACCCCTGGGAAACTCCATAGTGACAGGCTGCATGCTTCTGGGACGGCTTACAGTCATTCACCTTTTCTTCAGCTTCACATAGTTTTACAACTTTGTGATGGCTGCACAAGGCACCCAGTTGTGCCTCTGAAGGACCTGGATTAGAATGGAAAATGACCCCTAACCCCTTTGCAATTTCAACTGTTCATGAATACGAGATTGTTTCAATTACATTTGGCAAAAGCTATATCCCTGAGAAGGGTTGTGTCCTTGAGACTGGGTTTCAGAGTGAAAGTTGACTTCAGGAAGAGGAAAGGGAGGAGTTACTGCAGATGGGATTAGAAGTGGTATTATTAGTCATCCATTGTTAGTTCATTCAAAATCCAAAACCTTTCTCGTATTTTCAAGTATGGACGTGTCCATATTTTGCAGAGAAAAAAAAAAATAAAACACAAGTAGCTAAATCAATAAAAAACATGCAACCTAAACAATTTAACTTAATAGACCACTTTCATGAGTACAGTGGAACCTCAGGTCACAAACGTCTCGGACCACATACAAATCGGGTTGCGACCAAAAAGTCTGCCAGACTTTTGCATCTGTTCACGAGCACACACTCGGGTGACAGACAAGCCAGTTTCCCTTCCGGTTCATACGCGCGATGATTTCCGCACGCAGAGTGTGAGAGAGTGAGTGAGCGAGTGAGAGAGAGAGTATGAGAAGGCTGTTAAAGAAGGCAGTTAAAGAATGCACCAGCTTGTTTTTGAAGAGACTGCTTTGAGCATTGTTTTAATCTCATTGCATTTAATGAAGACTTTTTTCTATTGGATTTTAACCTCCACTTCTGTTTTTATGGGAAAATGTATTTATTGAAGGATTATGAAAGCACTGTACTTTATTTAATTTGGACTTTGTTTTTGATTGCTGTTTTGTTGATTTTAATAAAAGCACTTGGCACTTTTTGCACCATCTGATTGCTCCATTGTAGTGCCTCACTGTCGTGCTCATCGGTAACATTACTGATGGTGATGGGTTTAAGAGCTCCCAGAAGCGAGATGGGACCATGCAGTGAACCCGCATCTTCACAGACTTTACCTCAAAACTGTAATCTCCTCTCCACCCAGTTCCTCCTCACTTCCTTCATGCCAGAACTCGACTCACGCAAGGTTAGTTTTCTTGATTGTTTATGGTTAGTTTTTGTATAAATTATGGATTTTTCAAATGTTCATTTTTTTCCCTGTGCTTGAAACACATTAAAAAAGTGTTTACAGAGAGCGGTTCGTAAGGCTATAGCGTGAACTCTTGCTATGTTAGTTTTCTCTGTTAAAGGTTTTCTCAGTGTTATTCAATGTGTTTACATTTAGTTTACTATTACACTGTGCATTCTATGGTATAATTAAGTATTTTTGTGCTTAGAAATCTTTTTAAAAAAAAAGATTTACATATAGCTTGTATGGTCCGGAACGGATTAATTGTATTTACATACAATCCTATGGAGGAAATTACTTTGGGTCATGAGCAAATCGGGTTGCGACCCGAGTTTTGGAACGAATTGCAGTCGTGACCCGAGGTTCCAGTGTATCTATGATGGCTTCCTGTCACTTTCTTGCTGGGATAATCAACTTCCAGTTGAATGGTGGTTGGTAAATACAATGCAGCAGTCGGAACTGTTGCTCAGCTGTTCTCTCAAAAATCTTCCCAAAGTGACCATGACACATGTTGCACAAATAGTGGAGCACAACAAGTCATCCAAAAAACTTGAAAAGGGATACAAATATTTTCATGAAAATTATGTTGTTAATACTATTTTGTTAGCTAGCACCATATGCCATGCTAATTTAAGAATCGAGCAATTTTCATTTTCATCTTCTTTTGTTCTTTGTATGTGATTAGTATCTAACTTGCTGAACATGGAGATAGAGGTAAGATGCAGGCATCACAGATCATTGTGTTTTGATAGATAGATAGATAGATAGATAGATAGATAGATAGATAGATAGATAGATAGATAGATAGATAGATACTTTATTAATCCCAAGGGGAAATTCACATACTCCAGCAGCAGCATACTGATAACGAACAATATTAAATTAAAGAGTGATAACAATGAAGGTATAACAGACAGACAATAACTTTGTATAATGTTAACATTTATTCATTGTGGTTGAAATAATTTCTGTTGCTGAGTACAAGTATTGAATATCAGTATCAGAATTACATTAGCACTTGATTTTTGATTCTTTGTTAGTCACATAAGTGGTACAGTGGAGTTTTAATAAAGAATGTATTAAAATTTTTTATATTAAAACACATAAGCATACCTGATGGAGGAGGACATACATAATCATGGACTGTCAACATATCAGTGCCATGCACATTTTCCATGTCCATCTCCTACATTTAGAGTGGCACATCAGAAACAACTGTAAATGACCACCAAATCGTTCTGCACAGAAGAGACGTAATGACTTAGGATTTCCGGAGGAAATTGCAGTGACTTTTTTACTTTAATTTTTTCTTTTCCTTGAAAGCTCTCATTACGTTTATGTTTGATTAAGTTATTGAACTATAAAGCGTGTATTTTTGCTTCAACTGTGCACTTGATTTTCTCAGTTTGATATACAAGTTAGTTTACTTGGCATTTTGGCTTCTTTCAACCAAAAGTGAGGAGATAATGCCAGGCAAGCGCTGATCTGTGACACGGACAAATCTTTAAAAATTGTTGCACCCTTGGTAAGCAGAACAAGGTATGCAAATTTGATTACATGTGCTTTCATTTATTCTGTTTCTCTGTGAAATGTGTGTTTAAAATATTAAAAACTAGCAGTCCCCCATGGCTTTGCTTGCATAGAAGTGACAAAGGACAGCGATGAGTGCCCTGCCCAGCGCCCCACTCCTGACGTCACAGGTCCCCCTCCCCTCGGCCCGCAGCCTCTGTCTTGGATTATCGCAAATATATCACTCCTGCAAACGAACTATGATTCTTAGCGCAATGAGAAAAGTTGCAAAATCAACCAGAATGTTTAAACAAATTCTAGAAAAAAGCCTGATGTAAATCCGTTAAGTAGTTCTCTTGTTCACTAGGTAAGTGGAGGTAAGATTCGCCCCGAGACTGATGCTTGAATGACGAGGGCCCTCACAAATAAATTGGTGCCACAAGTGAACTATGAGACTTAATGTGATGAGAGAGGTCGCAAAATCAACCGGAATGTTCAAACAAATTATAGAAAAAAAAACAGATCTAAATTCGTTAAGTAGTGCTCTTGTGAAAAGCTGACAGACAGACAGACGCTGGATTTTAAATATATAGAGATGTATGTTATCTTCCTTCTGTTTATAGTTTATAGTTTTTGCTTATAGTTTTCGTGGTGCTTGTGACTGTGTAAAGTTAATAAATGGATATACAGTTTTGGAACTAAATAAAGATAAAAGCACCAGTTTAGGTCTCTCTGCATCTTGATTTAGGAAAACCAGGGGCTGCGACAATAACATGCCAAAAATCATCTCCAAGATGGCTCTCTCTGCTCATTCATATGCAGAAAGCTGTCCTTAGTACCCATCTCCCCAGCTGTTCCACTTAAACAGTGGACAGTGCCAATTTTGAGACGCTTACGATGTAGTGACGAAGGTAGTCATTCTCACTAAAATGCAGATTTCATACAAAAGACCTACCTTGATTAACACAAATTGCTGATTTATTTCGAAGTAGAACAAAAAGGAACACTACAAAAATTCTTTGACTTGGTTTCAGACATTGTTGTGATATTCCAGATTCCAGCAAGTGAACGTTTCCAGGTTTAAGAACCGGAAATTGTGAAAGAGATCTACTACTGTACAGCAAGCTTTGCAATCAGGTGGTTCACCTTAAGCTGTTATGAAGTTCATAGTTTTTTTTTCTTAAGACAAATAAGATGCTCATGATTGTTGGGATGCTGTTAAAGCCATTGTCAAAGCAGGTCTTTTTTTATAGGTATTTACAATTTGGAGCAACAGAGGAGGTTAGAAAAAGTGCATCAAAAATGTCTTCCAAGACAACATGAAATATTAAACAAGATTTGTAAATATAACAAACAATAGCCTAACACAAAATGACTGGTTTAGGATTACCACATTTTGGGTTCTGCTTATTTACTTCTTTGGAACTCCCAGATTCCCAAACTGTTTTTTGTTATTATTCATAACTGTTAATATTATGATTACACAATAGGGGACCTGAATTTTGAAAGTCCATGTAATGAGAAGGACTTAGGAATTGTAGTGGACTCATCAGTGCGAACAACTAGACATGTAGAAGCTGTCAAGAAGGCTAATAGGATGTAATTTTACACAGTATGCAGTGTCCTGTACAAGTCAAGGGAGGTTGTCCTTCAGCTTTACAATGAACCAGTAAAGTCTTATCTGGAATAAGCTATGTATTGCTGGTGTTCAAATTCCAAAAAAAAAAACCCAACATTGTATTAAAGAAATGCCAGAGAACAGTGATTAGACTGATCCTAGGACTGTGGATTATGAGAAAAATTGTCATCAGTCCTTTCTGTTTATATAAACAAAGATTAATAGTTCACACGAAAGAAGTGTTCGAAGTTATAAATAATAATAATAATTAGTAAAGTGGATGCCAGCTGTACCTTAAAATTAGTTCTTTAATCAGATCAAAAGGCCAAAAAATAGAATCTGGTTAAGGATAAAATCTGACACAAACGTTATAAGGTTTTTCTTCACACAAATATTAATACTGTATATTGCTCAAACTAAGGGAACACTTAATCATCTCATTCTAACACCAAGTCAGTTAAGCTTCAGAGATATCAATCTGTGCAGATAGGAAGCATAAGTGATTGTGAATCAGCATCATCTGCTTTGGTGCAAATAAAAAGTGACAACAGGTGCACTGGATAGTCAACAGCAAGACAATCCCCAAGAAGGGAATGGTTTTGCAGGTGGTGGCGGCAGACAATTGTTCTCTCCTTATCTTTCCTAACTGATTCTTCTCTGGTTTTGCATTTTGCTGATGTCCTTGCCACTACTGATAGCATGAGACGGTACCTGAAGCCGATTCAGGTGTCACAGGTGGAGAAATCAGGAAAGCTGGACAGGACCTTAGAAGGGCATCAACCCAGCAGTAGTATCAGTAATTGATCCTTAATGCAAGGAAGTACAGGAGGAACATTGCCAGAGCCCTACAAAATGACCTCCTGCTGGCTACTAGTATGCATTTTTCTGACCAAAATGTCAGAAATAGACTCCAAAGGATGGCATGAGAGCTTTATGTACTCTAGTGGGTCCTGTGCTCACAGACCATCACCTGGAGCATGATTGGCATTTACCAGAAAATAGCACAATTGGCAGCTTTGCCATTGGCACACTGCTCTCTTCACAGATGAGAGCAGATTCACACTGGGCACGTGTGACAGACGTGAAAGAGTCTGGGGACACAGTGGTGAGCATTATTGTTGTTTATTATTGTTGTCAAGCTTGAGTACATTGTCTTAGCAACTGGTTAGATATATGAATGTGTGCATTTTTACAATGCAGTGTTAACACAATGACAATCTGTTTCACTGCGAGACATTAAGAAAGCTTTCACAGATATGATGTCACATGCTCTTTTATCTCATGACTAGTAACCTACCAATACTCTTTGTTCATTCAACATTGCATTACTTAGACCTGGAAAGTTGGATCGAAAACAGATGAGGTCATGTCATTTTGTAAAACACATGTAACATGATAAAGACTACTTACATTGTGCCACTCAGTACAATCTCGGTTGAAACAAGTTACCCAAAAAGAATGGCAGATGAAGACTATAGTGTTGGGTTTCTGATGTCAGATGTAATCACTCCACTGTTTGATGAGCTAATCATATAGCTATTATAAATATAATATCTGACTACCAGGTGGTGCTTTGCCCTCTGTAGCAGAACAGCTAAGGACAATATGGGCACTCCATTGTAGCAAAATGTGAAGAAAGTATTTCATTAGTATTATAACAATATATCCATACAAATTTCTGGATTAATAAAGTTGCAATCAAACATGTCTGTCTTTTCTAACCACCAAATGGGCAGGCATGAAACAGAGTGGGAAGAAAATGAGTGCCCTTCTCACATTCAAGAGATGGGACTGTAGAAATTACAGAAACTGCAATTTCATTTGAGAAAAGGCTTACATCTTATGAGTCCTAAATGACTAGTTGGGTTTCACCCTTCCTCTTGAAACTTCCCTGTAAGAAATCCACTTAAAACAGCAGGAATTTAGCTAATTTATCGAGTGTCTCGTCAACCTGGACACCCTCTCCATTTTGCTTTAGTAGCTTGAGGGAATGAGATGGTGCTCAGACTTAAATTAAAAGTTATTTATTTTCTTCCATGTGTTGTCAGTCAAGCTAACTTGTCCCCTACAGTCATCTATAATGAAAGCCCAAATGGAAAAAAAATGGCAGAAGAAAACTTAATTGATTGATAGCCAAAAGCGCTCATCTTTTATTTTATTTTATTTTTGGTGGCACAATCAGGCCAGTTAGCGGTTGGATTTGCTCCATTATAAATGTCGACCACCCATGTCATTATTTCTGCCTCATTTCTGTAGAAAAATGTTTCCATTTCAAAAATGTACAAAATTAAAAAAAATTCAGAAATTGATCTAATATCAAATTACCTTTGGTATCATTTCATACTCATGTATTTTCTAACATCAGTTTAGCATCATGGGCAGTCAAAACTTTAACTTAAATAAATAACATTAATCATATTATTGATGTTTAGTTTTTTTGGCCAGGGTTTTGGAGTTTCCCTAACTTTGTGGCATTGCCTTTAAGGAAAAAAACACAAAAGAAACTGGGGTATGAGGCAGATAAGACAGATAAGACAGTAAAAGCTGGCTTCTGTAAGCATCTCCTGTCATAAATGTAGTACAGTGGACCTTTGACTTACGAACTCAATTCGTTCGCGAGGGCTGGTTGTAACTCAAGTTGGTTGTAAGTCAAGACTATTTTTCCCATAAGAAATAATGGAAATACCCATAATGCGTTCCGAACCTCCCACTGCAACACTTACTTAACCTTTTCATAAAAAAAGGGTTGTATAATGTGCATAATTTACCAAAACACCAATAATTTTTCTAATGTACTAACCAAAAAGTTATAAAAAGTGCCTAGCCTACCAGAAACAACAATTTCATACTGTACTCACCATTTAATTTAACATCTTTGGGCTGCAGGAAGGGAGGAGGAGGAGAATGAAACTGAAGGTGGTTATTGTTTACCTTATGCAAATCTTTTCTTTGTAAAACTATCGAGATGGTGGATTTCGACATGCTGTACATACCGTATTTATTTCCCAAAAATTAGCATTAGAAAATCAGGTGCACGTCATACACGAGGAAACTTCTTCTGCTTGGGCTCGCTCGCGCACTCACGCTCTCTCTCGTTCGCTTGCTCGCCCACTCGCGCTCTCTCTGTCTCGCTCGCCCACTCGCGCTCTCTCTCTCTCTCTCGCTCTCTTGCTCGCCCACTCGCGCTCTCTCTCTCTCTCTCGCTTGCTCGCCCACTTGCGCTCTCTCACTCTCTCTCGCTTGCTCACACGACAGTGCTCGCTCTCTCTCTAAACACTTCCTATACAATCACAACGCGCATCGTACAGGGGGCAAAACTTTTTTCGTAATTTTCTTTGTAAAAATTAGGGTGTGCGTCTTACACGAGGGTGCGTGGTACATGAGTAAATACGGTATAAGCGGGATCGGTCACATGAACACCACTCTCATATTTCTGCACAATTTCCTTCTTCGTTTCAATTGTGATCGCTTTCTTTACCTTCGTTACCTTCTCTTCCTTCCTTAGCAATTATTCGTCTTGCTTGCCATGGTCTTAGTGAATTATATATATAGATAAATCACTGCACTGACCGAAATTACGTCCACAAACACATGTATCTGGGCTCCGACTGACGCTTACGAACGCTCTCGGCTGTTTGTTTACAATCGCACAAGCGGATAGACGTGACCACATTCGGGTCGTAACGCAAGATGTTGGTCGTAAATCAAAACAAAAATTTTGGTCGTAAATCAAGTTGTTCGTATGTCAGGCCGGTCGTATGTCAATGGTCGACTGTATGTGAATTAAATAGTATCTCTAAAATTAAACTTGGCTATTTTACACCTCTTACTACAGGGTGTTATGATGTGCCAAAGTGCAGTTGCCATGCCAGGCTGGGCATAATGTACAAACAACAGATTGGCATTATTTCTATTTTTTTCTGACATACCACATATGTCAGATCTAACCTGCTATGTTTGACTTTAAATTTAACATCAAACCGACATCTTAGTGAAACTCCTAATTAAACTAAATGATCATTTCTCTGTGGAAGCAAGTGAGTTTCTTCAGTATGGAACATCTGGATTTCTCCAGCTAATAAAACAATATCAATCACAATCAAATCACAAACTCCATTTCACAGCAGACATACAGTATGGTAAGCAGCAGCTGAGGTGGAAGGGAACATGCCCCTGGTGGCTTCTTAGACTTAAACTCATAATAGGTATTAAGTATGACTACATTTTCATGACATTTTTCAAAGATTTTGGCATGCAAAGATATTTATGTTCTTGTTGTATGAGTCCTCCCAGTTTAAAACATGAGATCCAAATGATACTGGTCTCTTGTCACTAATTCTATTGATTTCAAAACTGTTTAGATCAAAATTAGTCAAAAAAGAATGACATTCAATCCAAGGACAATGATCAAATGTAACAAAATAGTCCTGGCACCGAACAGAAGTTAAAAGTGCTACATACAGGTAGAAAGAACATTAATTTTAAATGCAAATGCTGTCATAAGTTTTAAGATAAATAATGTAGATTTAGAGGGCTCAACCTTTGAAAAGGATTTAAGGTTTACTTTGATACAACATTATCATTATTGAGGCAAAGATCAAAAGACATTAAAAATGTAAAAATTAGGTGATATTGCATAAATAGTTGCTCAGAGGCCATACTTGAAGTGCAGCCCTGAGTCGAAGGGCATGGTCTCCACTGATAGATTAACTCTTTAATTTCAGCCCCATTTTGTTGTATCTGCTGTTGGTACTGAACAATAATGCAAAATTTGAAAAAAAGAACACTGCACTGTTAAAATGTCATATTGCATGCCCCTATACCACATTGCAACGTTTTACTTTCTATATATATACAGGCAGTCCCCGGGTTACGTACGAGATAGGGACTGTAGGTTTGTACTTAAGTTGAATTTCTATGTAAGTCAGAACAGGTACATTATTTTAATAAATGCTGTTGTTGACCGACTGTAACCAAGTGCTCTGCCAATGAATGATGGAGTTTCACCTCTCTCTGACCTTTTTATTATTTCTGCTTTATTTTCAATGGTGATGGTTTTTCTCTTCTTTACTTTATCACCAGCACTTGCATCAGATTTGTGTTTCAGAGACATTGTTGAAGGGTGAAGACAAAAGATTAAGATGAGCTCTTCTGCACAGCACTGTACACACTATCACAGCAGGAAGGCACCCATCATCAATAGGTCTGATGTACTGACAAGAGACAACTTCCTGCTATGTGCGTAAAAGTACAAGCAGGCTTGCTATTGAGAATGAATGGGGGCGGCGAAGGGCAGTCACTACAGTATGCTGCCTGCAGTGTCTGCCCACCGAGAACAAACATGGTGCGGCTAAAGACAGGTAGTGAATCGCCCACTACCCATCCCATTCAACATGCAGCCACCTGAGGCACACTATAATGCTACCACCTGCTGCCCCATTCACCCTCAATGGCCTCCGTTCAGCCACAACTGGGTCACCGCTTGCAGCATTACCAGCTGCCCCCCAAGAACGGACGGGGCAGCCGTGTGTGGTGGGCGGGTAGTGAAATGCCCCATCAAGTTTTTGTCCTGCACACGAGCGATAGCTGTGGCCCTGGTGACTATGGACCACGGGTCACCGCTTGCTGCCAGGAGCCGTCCGACGGACACTACACTGCACGAACAGTGAAATCGCCCCCCTCCAGCCTCCATCCAGCTACTGCTTGCAGAGTCCCCAGGCCGAAGTTGACGGAGTGGCAGTTCTGATGCGCATGCGTCACAGCTGTGGCCCTGTTCGTAAGTCGTAGGTCGGATGTCCATAACCTGGGGACTACCTGTACTATATATACGCTGACAGAGTAGGATCTGCCTTTCAATATTACACAAACGTATTTGAAAAATGTAAAAACAGAAAAAAGGGTTGCCTGACAGATACCAAAGTGCTCGGCTGTTTTGATTCACCGACGAGTCTTGCAAAGCTTCCTTTAATATCAGTGCCATGGCCGGAACCAAGGAGCGCACTTTCACCACGGTCAAGCCAGGCGGGGTCCAGAGTGGACTGATGGGTGAGATCATCAAGCGCTTCGAGAAGAAGGGCTTCTGCCTGGTGGCCATGAAGTTCATGCACACTTCTGAAGATACGCTGAAGGAGCACTATATTGATCTGAGAGAGTGACCCTTCTACAGTGGCTTGGTGAAGTACATGCATTCCATCCAGGCCAGTTCTGGCAATGGTATGGGAAGGCCTAAATGTAGTCAGGACTTGTAGAGTCATGCTGGGCTAGACACCAATCCAGCAGACTCAAAGCCTAGTACCACCCATGGTGATTTTTACATCCAAGTTGGCAGAAACATCATCCATGGCGGTGACTCTGTGGAAAGTGCCAAGAAAAAGATCAGCTTGTGGCTTAAACCTGAAGAACTGGTGGAATACAAAAGCTGTGGTAGAGACTGGATCTACGAGTAATGCACTCCTTTAGGCTTGGCTGTCCTTCATTCCAAAATGTCAACTGAGGAACAGAACAGCATTTGTTTTTAATGGTAAATCAAACACTTTTCAAAAAAGTAAAAAAAATAAAATAAAAAAAAGAAATCCTGTTTTTTTTTACTGCTTCAACACAGTAACACTGCACATATTACTTGGGTGTTCAGGACACATTCACTGACACTTTTATAATGTTTGTTAGCTTATTCCAATATATGTGGAAATAGGAATAACATTCCAGATGCATTTTTTGGTAAAAACATTACTGAATTTTTCAGCTTATTCTGCTATAATATACTGTATGTGTACAACGTAACTAATTCTCTAGGTGTAACAATTCTGAAAGAGAAATTTCTGACCTTTGTTTTCTGGGGTAGAATCTGAATATTGTATGAGGAATAATGAAGTTATATTTTAAAGTAACATAAAATGGATATAAATGAGGCAGAGTTTAAAAGGTTAGGGATTTAAATATCTTCAGTAGAGACGACTGCGTTAGGATCTAATCCAGGTTTTCAAAATTCTCAAAGGCACTGATAAACTCAATCCATTAAAATTTATTTAGATAAATAGTGAATTATATACTTAATAACACCAATGGAAATAAAGGGAAAATGAATTTTAGACTGAAGCCAGGAAAAGGTTCTTTGCACATGACAGCTGTCCAAATCTGCAACGAACTACTGAGTTTTTCTTTCTTTCTTTCTTTCTTTCTTTCTTTCTTTCTTTCTTTCCCAACAGAGACACATTCATGTGTTGCTTCATTGACTAATATATTTTATATTTATCAGATAATAAGTGTCAAAGGAACTATTCATGACTTTAAAGTTTGTCATGCACCATGCATATTACTGTTAGTGAGTAATGATAGTAACAGAAATGACCATTGGGTTAGATAGTTGTAAAAGATATTGATATTCTCTGAAGATGTTTGCAGAAGGTAGATTGAAAAGCATACATGTAATAAGTTTTAAAAAAATCTGAGTTCTTGATGGTGTTTAATTCTGGTTTACTAGTAAAGCTGATGCATAACAATTATTTATAGAACACTATAATTTAAAGCTTAGCTATAGAAAAAGGCGGATTAAAGAAGTTAAAGAAATGCACACATATAATACGAATGTGTACTGTATGTCCTTAATCATGAATTGCTGTGGAGAAGTAATGAAAGAAGTCAAGGTAAGGACAATCCAAGTATAAAGTTGAACATTAGCCACTGAGCACATTAAATTCATCTTTTCGCCAAAATGGACTTCTGTATATTATACTTAATGTTAAATGAAAGCCTGGGGTGCCTATTATTCATTTATGTTATTTAAAATGCAATGCCGAGTTACTATTAATCATTTAACCATAATGACACCTCAAAGATTCGTCAAAATGTGTAATATAATGTGATCAGTAAATTCCTAGTCCTTGCTCCTGTTTAGATTCCTTTAGTCCAGTGTGACTTGTTAACATTGCAGGGAGCTGTGACTGCTGCAGCAGCTCATTTCCATTTCCATCACTTCCTGCAGCGTGTTTAATGTGGGATCTAATGAATCTGGCAGATTGGTAACAAGTTCTTCAGAGAACACTTATGCAAAGTGCTTTTAAGTCCATTTGAATTCTCTTACAGCATAGAAAGTCAAGTAGAGGCATGCATGGTCCGTTTTTGTACTCAGATTGCCAAAGTTAAGTACTCTGCTGGAGCTGTTTTTCAGTTCTGCAGATGTTTAAATTATTTTATGTTAAAATAATAATTTGCATAATGGGTACTTTTGAGGTTGACTGTAATCATTCTGATGGCCAAAATGTATCTGTGATGAATGGTGTTTATCTAAATGGACATTTTTTTTTTCTCTGAGTAAATGTTATTTTGGATAAGGCATGTTGGCACAGTGGTTAGTGCCAAAGCATCATGGATTGAATACCCTGGAATGGAACAACGGCCCAGGATGTTGTCTGTGTGGAGCTTCCACATTCTCACAGTTTTTATCCAGATGCTCTGGTTTTCCTACAATGCTCTTGAAGATGTGCTGGATAATTCTTGATTCTGGTCCATGTGGAATGGTAACCACAAACAAAAAATACAACAAATGGCCACAAACTAGCAATACGCTTAAGCAATGCACACGCATTAGCATGTGACAAAACTCATTCCTTTGGCTTGGAGCACCTAGAAAGTCTTTTTGTTTAAGATCACTGTGCAGATGATTTGCATTGTACCACATTTTGTTATAGTCTCACAGTGCATCAGGCACCAGCTACTTGTGTCCAGTCTTTTTCACATGTGTCTTCTGTCCCTGCTCTGTATTTCGTAGCTCCTATATTTTAGTAAAAGCAAGTGCATCATGACCCTTAAATATCTCAAGCTTAAAAAAAAGGTGTAATGAGCAGCACGGCAGGGTGACAAAGGTAAGAAAGTGGTATGGGGATTTGTATACTGATTCCCCTTGAGGACAAAGAACAACTGATCAAGGTCCTTTCATAAACCATTAAACAATTAAGTCGGTGTGTTGGTTTGCCACTCGCCCTCTTCGTCTTCAAGCGAGAGTCCTTATGAGTTTTCACACTGCACAGCTCTCCCCTGCAGAGACTCACACCTGGCACAGGTCGAGTTGGTATACAAAGTTAAAAGTTCTCAATCAATATGTAAGTGACAAAGCAGTGAATTTTATGGTATGACACTTTGGCTAGTCCGACTCTATGATAAAGACAATTATGAAAAATATAAGTATTTATGACACTATTTTATTTTATGTTGTACAGCATATTTGACCTCTCAGCTATAATTATGGAGTAACGGTCATATTGACTTCCGTCCCGTGCCGGAACCCATGCCAAAGTCAATGACAATGGATACCTGTACTCATAATGTTCTCATTATGGTCAGCTGAAGTACCCATTAAAGTAAAAATTCTGGATTTTTAAGGCATATGGCATGAAGGGCTGGAGTATTGATTGGGTTTCGATATCACGCATGCCTGAAGGGAGTTGCAACAATCTAATAGACACGTGAAAGTTCTGCACATGGCTCATGCAGCTGTGCAATCAGGGTTGCTAGGGCCTTAAAAAATTATAGCCCAAGGACAGCTTAAATATAGTGAATTTATCCCAAACAGCCCAATACCTGAGGTACACAAAATAACACACCGTGTTTGGCATTGTCACTGGGATAGG
The DNA here is from genome assembly GCA_026402145.1 of Polypterus bichir lapradei. NCBI lineage: Eukaryota > Metazoa > Chordata > Cladistia > Polypteriformes > Polypteridae > Polypterus > Polypterus bichir. Next base: position 94,053,178 of record JANRMT010028174.1, read on the forward strand.
GTTAGGTACATATATCATCAAAGCCTCTTTAGAGTTCCCTCAGAGATATTTTAGAGATATAGAATGGGTATATATCATCAAGATTTTCGTAAAGAACATATTCAAGTGCAAATAGCAGTGGAAGGGGTGACAGATGGATGAAAAATATTGTAAAAATGCGGTTGTAGGTGTTGCAAAATAGCCAAAAATACCACGTTGTTTTATTTATAAAAAAAGTAGCCCAAAAAAACTCAACCCGCAAAAGTCCCTTATTCCCATGGGCGAGGATCAAAAATAGTCGAAAAAACCATGGACCTGGTAAAATTCTCTGGGGATGTCACATTGGCTTTGCAAAGCATTTTGGGGCGAACGAGGTCAACAGCAATTATAGGTAGTTGTTGACTTGACCGGTATATGTATTCAAACCTGAGCATATGTATACTACTGTATACTCAGTCCCTTAAGTCATATTATGTTTTATATCCTTTTTGTCATCATTCTTAGCATATTGTGTAGATTTTATATCATTTGTATTTCTACATTATTCTTTTATTTTATTATTTTGTTACGTCATTACTGTTGCTTGCATGGGCGACACGCCTTTAACAGCTTCAGGAATCCTTTCTTTGTCTGGATTATGTTATGTCATCAGTGTGAGCCTCTCCCCATGTTCATTGTGTTATCTTTGAGAGAAGGAGTTGTACCGGCAGAGTTTGAACACTAATATGTTTTCTATTTTAACATTTCAGCCTGTTAATAATAAACATTAACAGATACAGGAGTTCAGTGTGGTTTCATTTACACTTCCATGGTGGTTCACACAAAGTGACACTTCGTGAGTCACAATGCAGAAGCTTCTGAGGTTTACCACAATCAAAGCCAGCGCATAGCAGTATAACACGTGTGGTGAACTCCTGTTACGATGAGATAACTTAAAGTCACATGCAATCACATTCACTGTCTTTCCTCCCTCATACTGCTTGACCATCTTCATTTTTGTGTCAAGATCAATTGCCTTTTTTCAGCACCACACTAGTTTGAATGAAATGGAACAGTGTGAGGTTTTTTACAGTGGCAAGACAAAGGTAAATAAATTTTGTCAAAACTGCTGCAGGTAATAAACTGAGTCGCGGCATATGGAACTAGTATGGCGAAAACTGTCGTTTGCCTGTGAAACACTGTAGCAGTCGTAAGTCGAAAGGTCATCAGATGCATAGGTTGTAAGTTGAAGACTACCTCTATAGCACATTCGCTGGTGAGTTTCGCCTATCAACACTAGCAGTCAAGTTCTCGTGAGACTGTGAGAGGCACTCTTATAAGGTATTTGCGTCGTGTTGTGCCACTGTAATGAAAGACAGAAAATGATGCTGTGGGAGCTGGTAAATATGAAATGCATCAACCTGCTATCTGACAGAAACAAGGGCAAAACAGCTAATATGGTGTGTAATTATTTTGTTTGTATTATGCTGGATAATGTTTTAACTGGCTTTGTTAAGCATTGTCAGTGTAACACAGCTTTAAAGTTAAAATTGCAAAATAGTTGGCACTAGCTAAGGACACATCATAATGGCTATATAGCATCTTCTGCAAAACACCAGAATTATGTTTTTTGTCATTTGCCAAACCAAACACGTTTCAAAATAAGTTTTATATATTTGATACATCTGTGTCTTGCATTTCACCCTGTGAGGTGAATAGCTCACCGGTGAAAATTCAACACCGATCTGCTGAATCTTAATCATGGCACCAATGATTTCTTACTGACAGGATTTTTGAGGATATAACTACTTATACTTGCTCTTGTTTCATCCTTCATTTGGGATAGCAGCAATAAAGACTTCATAATAGGCGTATCTAGTCTGTGTGACAATGAGGTCTTTTAATGTCAAAGAGTGACGGCACTTGTACCTTCAAACACTTTAGCGCACTCACTCACTTGAGAATTATTACACACTAGCAAAATACCCGCGCTTCGCAGCGGAGAAGTAGTGTGTTAAAAAAGTAATGAAAAAGAAAAGGAAACATTTTGAAAATAACGTAACATGATTGTCAATGTAATTGTTTTGTCACTGTTCTGAGTGATGAATGTTGCTGTCATATATATACGAGGGGAAGTCAAAAAGTAAAGGGACATTTGAGAAAAGGGGCATTTATTCTAATGATAGAAATGTGAAACATACCTTATTTTTCTACATAACCTCCCTGGACTTCAATGCACTTTTCCCAACGTTTCACAAGTTTTTTGATTCCGTCGGAAAAAAAGTTTTTTGGTTGCATCTGCAACCAATTTTGCACCGCATCAAACGACTATCACATTGTCCTCAGTGGCTGACGTTGATGGCCTGCTCGATCTTTCTTCGTCACATAAAGAAGTTCTTCCCTGTTTGAAGCGCTCTATCCATTCTTAGATCTTGCTTCGCGATAAACAGTTGTCACCATACTGTGCTTGCATTCGACGAATAATGTCCGCAAGTTTAACACCTTCCGCAAACAAAAAAAGCGAATCACTGCCCTCATTTCCTCCTTGGTGCAGATCGACAATGGAGCTGTCATGTTTAACAGTCTGCTACACTCCAACGAATAACGTGGGAATAAAAGTTACACGTTGTATAGAAGTGTTGGCGACTACACTCATTCAGTGCTGGATATGAGCAGTGTTACCAAACTCTGAAAAGATAAATTAAAAAAATCCCTTTACTTTTTGACTTCCCCTTGTGTATATATATATATATATATATATATATATACACACACACATATGAACATATATATATATACATATCCATACATATATACATATACACATATATATATATACACACACACATATATACATACATATATATATATACATATATACAGTAATCCCTCTCTATATCGCGCTTCGACTTTCGCGGCTTCACTCTATCGCGGATTTTAAATGTAAGCACATCTAAATATATATCACGGATTTTTCGCTGGTTTCTGCGGACAATGGGTCTTTTAATTTATGGTACATGCTTCCTCAGTTTGTTTGCCCAGTTGATTTCATACAAGGGACGCTATTGGCGGATGGCTTAGAAGCTACCCAATCAGAACATGTATTACATAATAACTAAAACTCCTCAATAATATAAGATATGCTTCCCGCCCGGTGCTTGATTGTTTGCTTCTCTCTATCTCTCTGCGCCTGACGGTGGGGGTGTGAGCAGAGGGGCTGTTTGCCTAGAGGATACAGACGCTCCTCTACAAAATGCCACTTTATCGCGGTGCTTCTGCATACTTAAAAGAACGTATTGATTTTTTGATTGTTTGCTTTTCTTAGCGAGCGCTCTCTCTGACATTCTCTGCTCCTGACGGCGGCGCTCCTTTGAAGATAAGATACGTTTGCATTCTTTTAATTGTGAGAAAGAACTGCCATCTCAGTCTTGTCATGGGGCACAGTTTAAACTTTTGACTAAAGGGTGTTATTTCATGTCTAGAGGGCTCTAATAATGTTAACAGTGTGGGAGAGTTTATAAGGGCTTAAAATATATAAAAATAACCATAGAAACATATGGTTTCTACTTCGCGGATTTTCACCTATCGCGGGAGGGTCTGGAACGCAACCCCCGCGATCAAGGAGGGATTACTGTACACATACATCCACATATATATACATATATATATATATACATATCTACATATACACACATACATATACGTACACACATACATAAATACACACACATATATACACACAAATACATATATATATATATATACATACACACACATATTTAAACATATATATACTGTATATACATATACATACATATCTACATATATACATATGCACACACACATATACTGTATATATATATGTGTGCCAGAATCCATCAAGGAAGAAAAATGAAAAACATTATTTGTACAAAATCTTAATTTATTTATCCATACCTAAATAATTAAATGGGCAGGCTATTTCGTATCAGTGCAATACGCTGCTTGTTAAAACGGATGACTCCCGCTGTTACGTACAAGTCTGCGTGGATATTATGAACTAGCGTATCTGTTCAAGTTCTATTTAAATTTTAAATAGAAGGAATTTTTATTTAGTCGACAGAAATGTCTTTGGTAGGAATGTAAGTTAAATGTAGGCATCATTGCATAAATTTTTCTTCACCATAGAAATGTAAAGAGTAAATTCGCCTTACATTACAACCAAAGATATTTGTGTCGACTAAATAGAACTTGAAAAGATATATTTTTTCGAATGTGATCGCGCAATTCAGATCGAGTT
>JANRMT010028174.1:94062414-94075020 GCA_026402145.1 Polypterus bichir lapradei
TATGAAAAAGAAAAGGGAACATTTTAAAAATAACGTAACATGATTGTCAATATACAGTAATTGTTTTGTGAGTGTTATGAGTGTTGCTGTCATCAAGGATTTTATTATCATTATTTCTTTCAATCAGGTTCGTACTTGTAGGATGTGTTGTGTTCAAGTCACATTCCGTGTTTGTCAATCGTTGTAAAGATAACAGGTTTCATTCATCGATTCATTTCTTACTGCATCAATAAACAGCTCGTTTTCCTCTTTATCTGAGACGTGACACACTGCATGCACAGGTTTTTTTTTACACTGCCTTCCTTTAGCGGGACATTGACTTTTTCCACTGTGTGTTTTGTTTCCGCAGTAGTTGCACTTATGAATATGCTTGTATGTGTCAGATGCTTCATATTTTTTTGCTGCCTTCTCAATTGTGTAATTCGGTTTTTGTTCAGCACTCTTTGGAACTGTTGCTTTTTGTCTGTGCACTGCGTCAGTTCACGTGAGCCGCTCGGTGTACATGCATTGAAGGTTCCGAGCTGTGCTGGTGCCATCTCGTGCAATGTCCACAGCTGTATTTAATGTTAGCTAAGACCCGGCCCTTAAAAGTTTCTCTCGCAGTTTTACTGAGTTTGTGCCAAACACCACCCTGACCATCTCATCTTCGTCTGCATAAGCACAGTCCTTCACCCGTGAATATTTAGCGGCAGTGTTTCTATTGGATTGCCGCTGACGGACGGCCTTATATGGGCAGGCACTAAATTACGCCTCCCATGGCCATCGAGCAGACGTCTATTATAGTATATGGACGAAAAAATAGGTTCCAGTTATGACCATTACGCGTAGAATTTGGAGAATTAGTGATGAGTGAGTGAGTAAATGAGTGAGTGAGTGAGGGCTTTGCCTTTTATTAGTATAGATAAAAGCACAAGTTATGTTTCACAGTTTAAGTAAATAATTTGAAATCAGTAATGATTTTATCATTTCTTTTTAGCAAATGCATATCCTTAATTGCATATTCTCTTGGTATTTGAGTGTTTTCATTTTGACTCCATTTTGTTCCCACAGTTCAAAAGCATGAATTCGGTTACTTTCCAGTGACTCTAGAAATGTATGTGTGAGAGTGACAGTGGACTCTCATGGACTGCTACCCAGTCTAAAATAGGACTCTGTCTTGTAAGTGCTGTTGCTGGCAGAGGCTCTAGTGAAGAGATCTAATACTGTAGTAGGTGGACTGATGTTTTATTTTAATACTTTTAACATAAGAATTCTTACTGAGGGAAGCATCTTTAAAAAGTAAATGTGACAGTCTTATTGAATTAACAGTAAACGTAGTAACAGTAATATGAAACAAAGGCACTTCATGCAATGTAATGAGCAAGTAATTTGTTGATGTATGAAAGACTGCAAAGTAATGTTGAATTAAAATGCTGTATTACTACTCTTACACAATGGGTTAGGGAAAAGGCATTTTTTGAGGGATGCATTTCAGAGACTTAGATTTAGAAAATGATTCTGTTCCAATAGAGTGCAGCCTTGGGCTTCTTTGGGACTGAAAATGGAACACCTTTATCTTTCAACTAAATAGAGAAGAAAAATCTTTCACTCCTGCCTACTATAAACAGCTTGTACAATCAATTATGTTTTGCAGCTTTTGTCAATGTTAAGGTAAAGCTTCACTTGGAGATGTAACCCTCAAAACCTCTGACTGGGATGTTCCACTGCCCCTTGAGAAAAAGGATATGTGGGTAGATTGAAAAATTAGGATTATGAAGTCTACCAAATCAAAAACGCAGACCACAGTCCTGCAGATAATGGTATAAGATCTGTCACTGTGAGTCACCTAAAAGACAAAACATGGCTCACATGTACTGCATTCTTATACAAAATATTTTAAGCTGCTTCTTAGGGGAACATGTTTGAGCCCATTGACACAGAGGTTCATCCTCAAATGTCTAACACTACATTCATATACCTTAGACAACCAACTCACATCTCACTGGTGCAAGTGATTCTTAACCTAGAAGTCACTCTCCTGAGGAACAGGTGTCCTAGCCCATATAGCTTGCTCCTTTAAAGTTACGACATATACGGATTCTGACAGGTGGAAAGGGTGGCACCTCTGCCAAAATGTCTGTGCAGCAGCAGCAGAATTCCAACAATCAAGCAATGTCATTAAGCATACTGTACAACAGAGACCTATGCCAAAGGTCAGTTTCTTGAGAAAAAATGACCTATTCACTGATGAAAATGATTTGTTGAGAGTAGGAGGCTCATGTAAAGAAACCAAATTAGAGTTCGATGAGAGAAATCCTGTAATACTGTCACAAATACTATATGTACCTGTCAGCACTTCTGACACTCTCAAAGATCTTGGCAGCCCATGATTGACCAGTCTTGGTCAAACTTCTACCTCTTTCTACCATCTTCATCCTTGCTCTGTGTCTCATGTGCTGTCTCTTCCTGGATTTGCATCCCCTCTGAATGGATTGGAATGTGGACTAGTGGGAAGACATCATATGAATCACTGAGGAACCACTTGGACTTACATCTGTACCACTTCTGCAGATATGCGTACTTCAAAAGATGTTTCATAATTTCTTGATCAAATATATATTTATTGTGATTTCTACAGAAGCAGTCCATACAGCAATGGACACATGAGTTTTATAGTTTACAATAATAATGGTCCAGGATCACACCCAGATCTATAGGAAGTCCAAATGGTAAAAATTTACTCTATATTTACCTATTGATCAGATTACAATGATGAGTTCCTGCTGACACCAGGTAGCTGCTCCAAAAATAACAAAGTATGGCTCCTTCCACTGATAATATAGACAAGAACAAATATTTTAGCCAACAATGAAAAATGAAATCAAGGCTGTGAATTGAACCCATCATTTATGATTTAATAGCACTGCTAAACCACACCTTAGTACTGTTTTGTCTTGCTAATTCTTCCAACTTGCTTCTACAAGAGAGTTCAAGAGCTCACTCCATATATGAGGATTAGTTACTTAATAAGTTGCTACCTCAATCTCTTGTTCTTTGTTCAAATTGTACAGTATTATGCACTGTATAAACTGAGAAAAAAAAAACAGGCAGGTTCTAATCGTAATGCGGTGGATAGCATAAAGAACCACCAAGTCTGAGTTCAGTTACCATGCATGACCATCAAGTTTTTTCTTATTGAAAAATTTCCTTCAATATACTATTTGTCATTACACCATGCTGCTCCTTATGGGGTTTTACATGGTGCACACTTAACTGTATACATCTCACTTGAATAAACCTTATTTTCCTGTCAAGACTCAACCAATTTAACAAATATAAAGTGTTTCTCATTAACCCGACACAGGGTTAGGCATTCCACAATTATGCCCACATTTGTGATGTTTACAGTGATCACCCCTCAGGACCAGTCATCAGCAACATCTGTCATAGTTCAAAAGCACACAGTGGAGAGTGAAGTATGCACAGATTAAGTAGCTGTGAATTTAAGTGTGAAGCTGAAGTTGTATTACAGCACAGCTGGAAAAGGTTTACAGCTTTTTTATTTGCCATAACATTGAATAACACGTTTCAGAGACATTAGCAATCTTTTTAGCAGTTGATCAAATAATAATACTTGATCAATAGTAACACTAAAAAGAAATTCATCTGCTATGCACATAGCGAGGTAGGCTACATGGCAGACTGATGCCGAAATACATTACGGTTCTGGTTTTGCGCCTTGCATAATTCAATGTCAACAGTATTATTCATATTTTAAACAGCATACTTTCTATTGTCCTATTCATTTGTAATCTTACTAGTTTCATACACTTACATCTGTTAAGTATTCAGAAGCAATGTAATGCACATTTGGAAGAGAGTGAAAATTATTTACAAGAATATACTTCAGAATTACTAGAATATACATTGTGATAGAACAGGAGTGCCAGCGAGCCTCAAACCCCAGACAGTCCCGGGTTCAAACGAAGGGTGTTCAATCCACAATAGCTCAGTATACACAAGCACAAAATACATGCATCTCTCCTCCAGTTCACCTCTCCTCTCCCATCCACTGCACTGCTGTCCTCCCAGCTCTGACTCACCTGGACAAGGGAGTGTGGTCCCTTTTATTGAGGACCCGGAACTACTTCTGGTGCCAGGGCTATTGCCTGTTGTAAGTACTTCCAGGTCACACAGACGTCCCAGATAACAGGGAGTATATCACTGTGCTGCCAGACTAAAATCTCTGGTATTCTCTACTGGTTTCCGAATCAGCACCGATATTGAGGGCTGCAGCCATCTAGCAACCAGGGGGAATAAATACCCACCCCACCCCCACCCCGAAACAGTCCTTCCCCTTCCTCCTCTTCTATCCCGACCAGTGAAGGTGTCACACATACTGTATGTCCATTCGGGACACCTGTCTATTTGCTTGGGACTTGCCACCTGGGTAAGGTACCAACTCCTTCCAATGTGCAGTCTCTTTTGGGTCTGGCACCTTCCTCTCCTATGGCCGAGATGCCTGTCTGCCTGCCAGGGGCCTCCCATCTAGGTAAGGAACCATCCCCTCTCCTGCTCGGGATGCCCGTCTAACCTGTGTGGTACTTACAACATTTATATGCAAACACGTGCCCGAGCAATGCCCCAGTGTCACTTCTGTTGAAGGAGTTTGCCCTCATCAGAATGGCTTATTGCACAATACAACTGACCATATATGTTAGTATCATTGATCCTAGAGAACAATATGATTTTTACATTGTCAGTCTCTAATGAGCTTGGCAGTGCTATTATTCATACAGCAGTGCAGTCTAATGCACCTATGATGTTAGGGAAGCCTAAATAACATTTTCACTAATCTTTGATACGACTTTTGATGTACACATTTTACGCAGATTCACTAACAAAAAAAAAAATTATGATGACAGTAGTTTTTTGCAATGGTCAGACATTTGCTACCGCAAATTGACTAGGAAATGTATCGCTTCAACTGATTACAATTCTGTATGCACTAAGAACCAAGTTCTCTCCTTGACTCCTATAATTTGTCTCTATCCCGCTTATCAATACACCCCATCAGTGCAGAGTCATCAGAGAATTTCTGCAAGTATTTTTACCTGGTGTTATATTTATAGTGTGAGGTATATGGAGTGAACAGAAAAGGAGGCAGGGCAGGACATCCACAATATCAATATTAGCTTTGCCTATTAACCACATGAATTGTGAAAATGAAGAAGAAGAACCTGTGGGAGGTGCCACACAAATATAAAGACAACCTTCTTGGCTCTTCAGATAGTAGCATGAACAAATCACCTCTATATATAAAAATGTGTAAAAAATGTTCAAATAGAGCTTCACACTGTGAAAACAATACATCTGCAATATAATACAATGATATGTTAGTTATATTATTTGGTAGATGTATTAACTCATAAACTTTTCATTTCTATACTTTTTCATTAATTGTATATTTGGTTCAAAACTATGAAGCATAAAACTTGCACTATCAAATAATGTAAACAATTTCACAGTCACATCTGCCAGATTATTTTGCAGATGATTGAATAGCAGATATATGACATTTGAAATGTGCTCCTGTGGCAATTAGTTGATGTAAAACTCTCATCATCTGAATCTTTGGGCCATATATAATGTTTTAAGATTTAAATTTCAACACAGTGTTGTATTTCTTGCCTAATTCTCTAAATTCCAAAGCTTTCTGGTTGATTCACTTTTATAATAGGAGTAAACCTGTTCATTTTATAGCATCAGCCAAAAAGGCAATTCTTGCAGTCATGCGATATGTGTCATCTGTTTTGACACTTCCTAAGAGGCTGCTCAAATTTAAGTACAGTATGTGTCCATGACCTGAGGTTGTACTGGCAACTGCATATGCATCCTTTGCATAGGGAGTATAACTCTCTGCAGCGCCCTCTTGCAGCACCTGCCAACCCTAGCAGGACTGTGATACCAGAATACAATTCCCGAAATTCCCTGCTAGTGGCTGAAAGGGCATCGACATCCAGGGCTACTGCCATCTAGCTTCCTGAGGGAATGAACAACCCTTAGAGACAGTTCTTCCCTGTCCTTCCCTTTTATACCAGCCAGGAAAGATATTGTAAGTACATCCAGGTTGGGTGATCTGTCCATCTGTGTGGGGCTTCCCTTTTGGGCAAGAAACCCTCTTCTCTCTAAGACAGGATGTCCGTCTGTCCACCTGGGGCCTACTGTCCAGGCCAGGGACCTTCCCCGCTCTTGGTTGGGATACCCGTCCATCCCGTACAAGAACATAAAAATAGAGCCAAATTTTTTTCTAAATAATTTCAAATTCACAAGTTTCAGCCAAGGTATTCTTAAAAATGTAAAGCCACCTCAGATTAAGCAAGTCTTAATGTTTATACCTCTTCTCAGTTTTCCTTTGCTTTGTTTTTTTGCAAATTTTAAGAAATGCAAGTAGCACATTATCTTGAATACAGTGTGTTCAGAAAAGGATGTCACCACCCTTACATTCTTTTTTTAGTATACTGTTTGTACAGCCTGAGTTTATTAAGATTTTCATCATAATGAGAGGGCATTCACTTGTAATTGCTGTATTTTGTCTCCCTTCTTCTGTTTATAGTACATGGTGGTCTGATGTAATGGCTTTGTCTTTCTTCATTCTTCTGCCAAATGTGATCATCTCTGAATAAAAATGTAAAGTTACAAAATGATGGATTTTAAGTAAAAGATTGTCCTAACTACATCAACTGGTCTTTCCTCTGAAAGTACCCACCGGGTTATTGCTGACACAGTTGTACAGCAGAGCTCATTTTGAAGTCGCTCAGGCTGTTTAATGACAAAGATGCTTTTATGACTTTTTGATCCATTCATGTTGATTGCTTCAGTGAAATTCATTATGTAAAAGAACAGTCAGTGGTCAATCAGTTTTCTCCATGTTAAAGCACCTTAAAGAGCTGAAGCTTTTTGGTAATTAAAAGTGCCTCATTATCCTGACCATCACTTCTTAAAGTCGTAAGTAACATGGTTTCTGTTTTCATAGCATTTCCTGGGCAGATGGACATAATCATCTTGTGGGCATGCATAACAAGCCAAATGAAATATGTGGATACATTTACAAGTTTAGGAACTTGGTACAGAAATGAGTTTGTATCACAAGTATTATTCCTAAATGATCTAATGGTAAAATATCTTTATGCAAAATATGGTAGATACAGAATAGCATGTATGCCTTTACAAGCAGGATCAGCTAGAAATTTTATAATTAAATAATACAATGCAGTAATAGTAGCACTGCTGAGGAAAGAGGACATTTTCAATACTCTTACAGGGGGAAGAAAGATCAATACTGAAGTAAAGGAGTTTAGTTTACTCAGAGTGCAAAAAAGTGAATACTTTCACATCCTTTTAATAAAATAGTAAAAAGGAGTGCAAAGGTTTTAATTATTATAAGAAACCCCTTTTGCTTGGTCTAAATTGCTATAGTTTCTGCACACCCCCCACAGTCATAGTACCAACAAGATACCCGTCACCTAGCAATGACATATTTACGTAAAGAGAAAAGTCAACAGTGAAAGCCTCAGTCTTGATCTCTGTTCAGGTTGGAAGCCTAGTTTCCTAAGATGGCACGCTCACACTATTTATTTAATCAAAATCTGAGGCGGTCTGACTCTTCAGAAGGTACTCATTCACTTTGCTGGTTTTTAATATTGTATGTGTCATTTTTTTCAGTAAAAGTTTTATAAGCTTGAATTGTAAACACATAGAGAAGTTTTAGGGTGAAATTACTGTAAATTTATTAAAGACGAATGTCAAAATGCATGAATATTCAGGGTAACCTTTTATATGTCAAAGCAACATAGAATAGAGGTAAATGAATTTGAAAAAAATGTTACTTATAGTGAGTACATATATACTTGTGTTTTATGAACCCTCTTAATTCTTTACACCGTCATGGGAAAACAGACCCATGCCTGACAGCCCTTGGCACAAGTCAGGAGGCAACTCTAGACAGGATGCCAGTGCAATGTGGAGGTACAAACATTAAAAACCTCAATTTCAAAGGCCACACTAAGTGTCTTCCAAAAAACAGATTTTTGCCTTAGCCACTGCCAGAGTTGAAACGTTCTTATTCTGATGGAACTTTTTAGTCAGAACTGGAGACCCTCCTGTTACTGCACTACAGATCCCTTTCTTTAACCTGACAGTTTTCTTCGCTATTAGTGCCACACAGTTATTCGTAGAGTTGCCAAATTTACAGGCAACAACCACAGATCCTTTCAGTTGCCTCCATTTCTATATATGCTTAAAGGTTTATAGGGTTGTTATTATCACCTGTACAAAGAAGATTGAAATTCTTACTTGCATGTGATAATCAGCATACAACATGTCACCACTCTTAGAGTGCCATGATTAGTTGAGTTTACTCTAACTACCTTACCCCGAATATTCTGTCTTCTTTTCCATTAACTTTATGTCACTTTTATTAATGCCTATCTGTCATACATGTTGTAACTTTTGAATGAGATGCTAGTCACTTTCAAAATGCCACAATGACATGGTTCCATAGGGAATACTGAGACACACTGGCTTCATGCTCCTAGATGTAGGAGAAACCAAGTACACCTTTATTACCCATTTGTGATTTGTTTATGATGGGAATATCTGGAGGGGAATGACTGAAGAAAATTTGTTTGATTAATTACTGTAGTGATGTTCCAACACAGGATTTCTTTATCTGTATACTTGACATCAGAGTACCATCAGATAACCATGAGTCCAAAGATCAATGGACAGTTTTGTAGTCCAGTTATATGATCTGAGCCCTTATGTATCGGACACTTGTTTAAAAGGTGGTACCGAGTACCGGTCATTACATACTACATTAATTATTAAAAGAGTTTAAAGAAGCTGACAAACACATTAATACATTTTCTGAGCAAAAATCCACTATCAGTGCATTAATTCTTACAAGATCTCTTAAAAGTGAAAAGACAAATTTTTTCCTTCTGAAAATGTAGTGTATTACCATTATGGGAAGTGTTGGGTTGGTCTGTTTGAAGATCGTGAATTAGAGCTGTGCAATGTTTTAAAAATTCACAGCGTAATTTGAAAACATCAGATGATTGTGGCTTTGTTACAGCGAATATTCTTCTTAAGGGTGCAAACAATATGCTGCAGTAAGTATACAAAGCTTACTTTTCATTGGTATTGCAAGCTTGCAATGTACGATGTTAACAGAGGAAGACAATGGCACTGGCTTTTTTAAAATAATATAAGGCATATAGTGTAATCAGTTTATTTCAGATTAATTATGTTGTGTTCACAGTACAATTACATTCCTATTATAGCAACCCTTAATGTAGACAATGGAGAAAGGAGGACAACATGGATTGTGGAAATTCTAAAAAATGATATACAGGTAGTCCCCAGGTTATGGACATCCAACCTGCGACTTACGAACGGGGCAGCAGCTGCGACGCATGTGCCTCAGTAACTGCCGCTCCGTCATCTTCGGCCTGGGGACGCCGCAAGCCCTGGCTGGACGGAGGCTGGAGGGGGCGATTTTGCTGCTCGTGCAGTGTAGTGTCCCTCGGGCGGCTCCCGGTGGCAAGCGGTGATCCGTGGTCCATAGTCACAGGGGCCACAGCTATTGCTCATGTGCAGGACAGTGGCTTGATGGGGTGGTTCGCTGCCCACCCACTACACTGCCGCAGCTACTGCTCCTGACTGGACACAGGCTGGATGGTGCGGAGGGGGGTGTTTCATTGCCCACCCACCACACACGGCTGCTCCGTTTGTTCTTGGTGGGCGGCTGGTAATGCTGCAAGTGGTGACCCAATTGTGGCTGAACGGAGGTCATTGAGGGTGAACGGGGTGGCGGGGGGTAGCATGGTAGGGTGGCTGCCTGTTGAATGGGGGCGGTGGTGGCCAATTCTCTACCCGCCTTTGGCTGCACTGTGTTCGTTCTCGGTGGGCGAACACTGCAGGCAGCATACTGTAGTTAACCGCCACTCGCCGCCCCCCTGCTGCCCCCATTCATTCTCAATAGCAAGCCTGCTTGTACTGTTATGTACATAGCAGGAAGTTGTCTCTTGTCAGTACATCAGACCTATTGATGACGGGTGTACAGTGCTGTGCAGAAGAGCTCATCTTAACCTTTTGTCTTCACCCTTCAAGAATGTCTCTGAAACACCAATCTGATGCAAGTGCTGGTGATAAAGTAAAGAAGAGAAAAACCATCACCATTGAAAATAAAGTAAAAATAATAAAAAGGTCAGAGAGAAGTGAAACTCCATCATTCATTGGCAGAGCACTTACTTACAGTCGGTCAACAATAGCATTTATTAAAATAATGTACCTGTTCTGACTTACATAGAAATTCAACTTAAGTACAAACCTACAGTCCCTATCTCGTACGTTACCCGGAGACTGCCTGTATAAAGGTTTATTCTTCCTTATGTTTACAATTAAGATTAAAAAGATGGAATAGTGTCTTTAAATGATGTTACCATAAGAAAACAAGTAAGCTCTAACTATTTACATCCCTGACTGCCACCTCTGCCTCTTTATAGCCTTGGAGAACACTATGAGTGCTGCTCTGGTGTTTCATTTGGCCCTAAAACACGCAGTCTCGCTATTTCTGACTTACACACTTTTCCTCCTTTCAGTCCTATTTGTTATTCGGTGACTCTTCGAACTCCTGCAGCCTGATCCGGCTCCCGTTTTTAACCCTTTCATCTTTTGCATATAGAACCACACGGGGCCCTCTCTTGTGAATGTTATTGGTTGTGGGGAGTCCAGTGACCTCAGCTCCCAGTTTCAGTCAGTGGTTTTAATTTGCATAGTCTGAAGTTTGCAGGCTGCTAACCTTTGTACTGGCCGAGGCCTAAAAACAAATGCTGAGTCAGCCAAGTAAGCTAATAGGCATGCCACTTTACTGCCGAGACACCACAGTATCTGAGAGCAAAAAGTGCTCGAAGTTGAACTAAATTACTGACAGTACTATGTTTAGTCAACATCGTGTTCCTCCTTCCAATTTGTTATTACTTTTACGCAATGAGGGGGGGTTCCACATTGCAGGTTGGAGCGTGTGTATATTAGTAATAATATCAAAATGGCAGGAGTAGGGGGCTGAAAAGCTTTGAGAGCCGCTGGTACAGACCCACTGCAAGCATTCAGAGTCTGTGACTTTTCCTATTCAAACTTTGTGTGTGACACACTGATCAGGCTGCCTCCTCTCAGCTATAGCACACTTAGTGCACACCTGCTAAACAAATGAAGTACAGGAATCTTACGCTTTTTGTGGCGCAAATAAGAGTGCCTGACTGCTTTTCTGTGAGTTGAGCAAGATTTAAGAAAAAGTGATGGATGCAGTTTGGCACTTTGAGAAAGTTTCTAAAACCTTTTGGAGCCAATCGATGATATGTCCAGCCAGTCAGCAATGGGTGAAATCATTGACCATCGTCTCAGCTCTAATGGTGATATTAAATCTGAACAGGATAAACTCCATTGTTCTGAACTACAGGAGAAAAATGCATATTGGTAAAGCATATGAAACTGAACAACTTCACACAGATATTGTCAGCAGCAAGATCTTAACCATCACTTCTCTATACCATTCAAACATATCTAACATAGTCTTTGCTAGTTGAATCAGTTGTTTTTATTTTATAGAAAATAAAAATTATATATCACATCAACTAAATAAAGTTAACAGAAATTCACTCTGTGTTTAACCCATTCTGAACACCTTTACCTTGTATATGTAATATGACACACATGATGAAAAAAAGATACTGATTTATGTTGTTTTCATTAAAAAGAGTAGGCTGCCTTTTTAACATGAGGAGGTATGAGACACATCTAAAAAAATCAGGAGTGTGCTCCCCTCGACTTTCTCGTATACTGAGAGAGAGGAAAAGGTCAATATTTGTGCAATATTTCTCAAATATCACCTCTCTTTGTTTCTCATCATAACTAATTGATATCGATACACAATCATTTATCTTTATTTATATTCAAACTTTATATTAAAGATAGAGATAGACAGATAGATACTTTATTAATCCCAAGGGGGAAAAAGTGATATTTTTGCATTTAGGGAGGTTGAAACGTTTCCATGATTATATATGCATTTACCTAGATTACATGCAAAGTAAAAAGAGTTATAGTCACCTAAAAACATAGAAAAAGTGTTAGTATTATATAATATTTTGTTTCAATAAATTGCTATAGGTAATACTGCATTTAGTTATGATAATGATGATGTATAAATTAAAATAAAATTAAGAATAGTGATTGAAAGAATAAGCATTATATTGAATAGAGTTTTAAATATCATGTTCACATTTATATTTTCATGATGCAAAAAATGTGGATGATTGTTTAGATAAAATACTAATTCCGGTTGTGTAATTTTTCTCAAATTTCATATCTGTTTGCTTTTTATCATTATAAATATCTATACATAATTTGAATCATCTATTTGTAATTATAGCCATAATTTACTTGAAAATTTGCTAAAGTATTCAGTTAAATTAGTTGCCAGAAGTGGCCCAAATGTTGATAGGATTCCTTATGTTTGAGATAGATAGATAGATAGATAGATAGATAGATAGATAGA
Source organism: Polypterus bichir lapradei (assembly GCA_026402145.1). Classification (NCBI taxonomy): domain Eukaryota; kingdom Metazoa; phylum Chordata; class Cladistia; order Polypteriformes; family Polypteridae; genus Polypterus; species Polypterus bichir. The sequence continues at coordinate 94,075,013 of JANRMT010028174.1, forward strand.
TAGATAGA
>JANRMT010028174.1:94075030-94126291 GCA_026402145.1 Polypterus bichir lapradei
ATAGATAGATAGATAGATAGATAGATAGATAGATAGATAGATAGATACTTTATTAATCCCAAGGGGAAATTCATATAAAGCAGGTCTACAAGATCTTATTGACCGAGGTCAACGCGTTTTTGAGTTATCATGTTTATACAAAGACATACAGACAGACATAATTTCAAAAATGGTATTTTTGGACTCAGAAAAGTCTAAAATGTCAAGATTCATCAAAATTTCAAGGTCAGATTCCCAAAAACATCACAGACTTGGGCAACAATAAAATACTGTAAGAGATGATTTTAGATAGAAAGTTGTGTTTGTCATTTTCATTTGTTTTACCTCTCCTAACTATTGCTATGTAAAGTGATTAATAACTTAATGGCAGAACCATCACCCACATCAAATGGTCACTATCATTTTTGTAGGCAGATGACAGTAATTACTAATTAAATTAATTTCACTTTTTGTCCCAGAACCATTTCATTTTAGCACTGACAAATCGCTCTGCTCTCAAGCTAGAGTTACCCAAAGCACAGCATTAAACCCAGAATAACACAAAAACGCAACCAGCCAACAAACATGTTAAGGGTTTTGAAGACAACGGCCATACTCATAATATTAAACTTGATTTACATTTTTGTTTATTTGCTTAGCAGGCATACCTGTACTTATCCAAAGTGACTTACAATAGAGGTCAACATAATTAAACACAAGTATGGGGGACTATTTGGGAACAAGTATAACAGAACAAGGTTACAAATTGATCACCACAAGTAAAGAGCTCAATACAAAATATAAGCTTATTACAATTCTAAGGTTATAAAACCTAATAGCTAAATTTGCAATTCTTTTATTAGCTTGCCTAGAGTGATGGGTCTGCCTAAAGGCAAGATACGTGGTTTCAATGTAGGAATTGCTGGGTTTACATTCTGTGACAGGATTAGGAACTCAGAAACTCCAGAAGTGTCTTGGACTGAACCAGATTGTTGGGAACCTAGTTTGAGCATCTGGCAGGAATCCTTCCTGGGAGCTGCTTGCTAAAAATATACCACACATAGCTGTCTGTGAGGAGAATCCCAGGTTGGTCGAAGACACATTAGATGAATTATATTTCACAGCTGCACTGTTAACATCTGATAATCTCCCATCAGGGCTATTAGAGGCTGGAGGCTGTTACTAAAGAAAGATTATTTTATGCTACTCAAATCTAGCTTGTTTCTACTACAACAGTTACCATAAAAATGGATACAGAACAATAAGGGCTTCCTACTCGTTTCTTTTGTTGATTCAGCCTTTTATAGTGACCATTAACACACAAGTGATTAGAGGTACAGTATGTAGTATTATGAGAGCTCGTGAGACCTATTAGACCAATCTTTCATGCTTTCAAAAGCTTGCCAGCCTGCCGTTTCATATTTGCTTTCTTTTTACTTACCTTTTTATATGTATGTGCTTCTATGATTCTCTTTTCATCTGTGGAACAAACATAAGAAAAACACATTTCTTGTTTTGACTTTCCCAGCAATATGCTGTTATTTGATGTTTTCTAGTGTTCTAGGAAACAAACAATCTGAATATTATGGAAGGAAATGCCATAACCTTTCCAGTCAACAGTGGTCTCTGTAGGAAGTATCTCTCTCATCCTGAATCTGACCATTTATTCCCCATTTACATTGCCTAAAAAGTATTCACCCCTTTGAAATTTTCACATTTTATTCTCATACCACAAAAATCACACTGATTTGGTCTGTTAGTTACAAATATGAAACACAAAGCTATTGATCGCACAAGTATTCGCTTCCTTTAATAAGACACATAAATCATCCCTGATACAGCCAGTTGGTTTTAAAAGTCAAATAACTGGTTCAATAAAGACTACCTGTCTGTACTCAAGATGTTTCATTTGACTGTAGCTCAAGTTCAAGTGGTCTTTGTCATATTATCTGTGCATGGACCCAAATTGTCTACAGCTGCCCCAACCCTCTTGAACCTGGGATTGTCAGTATGCATGACCAAAATTAGCCAGGGTCACATACACAAGGCTTACTTGATCACAAGTTCATTCAAGTCACAGGATTTTAAAGCACTTGCACATGGTGCAAAACACTGCAAACAAGGATCAATAAATACAGTCGCAAAACAAGCAAAATTCAATGTTGATTCTCAGTCCACATACTGTATATATTGTCCAATGCTGACTAAAGATTGCTCTGACCTCCCTCAAATCATGCAATCAATGTTATATAACAATAAACGGGAAACCTTCCAAGGGGGTGGATAATTTTTATAGGATTTACATTCTGATGGTACCATTTTATCTAGAGAATACTTGAAAGCAACTTGAGTCCAATGATCTACTGTTCTATCTAGTTTTATCTTTAAAAATAAATTCTTACATGCGTTTATAGGTTAGAACAACATATGTTACGGTTCTTTAATTTTTTTTCTTGTAGCACCCTCTACTTTTCTGATCATCATTAAATTAAATGCAAATAATTGATGAACATATTCACCTACCTTCAGGGTACAAATGTGAAATTCAAGGAAAAAGCCAACAGCAAGGTTAATATAACACATAAAATATGCATTCAGTATTCTTATTTCAAAACTGAAAGTAGACTTTCCACTACACATAGGTTAATAATGATTAAGTATGATTTTAAATCTATGGTATGATTATTAATATGATTATCCTGAAATGAATGAAACAATATATCTCAAAGTCTTTTCAGTCCTGAATATTGTAGAAGATTATCGAAAGGTGTAATCTCTTGCATATTTCAACATTTCAGAACAAATTTTAATTGCTGTATTATCAGCAGCATTTCCATTTAGATTGGGTCACACTTTATAAGGTGTGATTAATACTGTGCTATTGAATTTTTTAAATACAGAATGAAGGTTTATCTAAAGATCCGCACCTTGGTTATAACAGAATGATTAAATGTATACAACCTAACAAATATTCCATTATTCTATCCTTTCCAAGAATATATAATTTTCTATTAGTTTAAAGAGCCCCACAATAACATTTTATTATTTTTATTTTTTTAAATAATAAAAAAGGTTTAACAATATATTTATTATAATTATTACTATATAATTGTTTTATAATCAACAAAGGTAGACTTTGTTTGTATTTCATGGTCATTTTCCTGTAAGAACAATGATAGAGGCTTGTGTAATTTAAAATGAAAGTAGTAATCCTTAACTTAACTGTAACTCAGACTGTAAAGTATCATCCTTTTTACTTGCCATAGTTGTTTACTGTTATTTTTATTCTGGCCATTTACATCCCTTCAGAAATTAATTCTAAAGCGCCGAGTGTAGTTCACAGAGCTGCAAACTGTGCATCCTGGTTGTTTTATTATTGTGGTTGGAGATTTTAATCACGTGAACTTTTAGACAGTTCTCTCCAGGTTTCATTAACATGTAAACATTCCAAATGGGGGAGAATAAACTGGACTTTGTGTTTACAAACTATTTCGATTCTTGCAAAGCCATTCACTGCCCACATTTCAGTTTTTCTCATCATGCTTTCCTTTATGCTACTGCCTACATACAGAACACTGCTTAAACGGTCTAAACCTATTCTCAAACAAATCGGGCTGTGGACAGAGGGAGCTGTTTTAGCCATGCAGGACTGTTTTGATCACATGGACTGGGCCATGTTTGAAGCAGCTGCCACCTATGGCAATCAGATCAACTTGGAGGAGAGTGGATCATCAGTCCCTGGCTACATTAACAAGTGCATGAATGGTTTGACTGTAAAGACCATCAGAACATATGCAATTCAGAAACCATGGGTGACATTGGTGGTGTGTGCACTGTTAAAAGCCTGTAATGCTGCTTTTAGGTCAAGTGACAAGCTAGCCTTCTGGACAGCGAGGGCAAACCTATCTTGAGACATTAAAGCTTCAATGCTCGAGTATGTCGACAAAATCCAACCCATCACTGGCAAAGCCTCCCTTCCAAATATTCTAAATAATTTGTATGTGCGGTTTGATTTTATCTGAATGTTATACCTATAAGGAAGTACATCCCTCCTCAGGAAAAAACAGATGCTGTGCTTGTCCACTGTTGATTTGAGAAACTTTTTTTTGTTGAATGTAAACACATGCAAAGTTGCTGGACCAGACAACATATATACCTGGCTGGGTGCTTAGGGAACGTGCAAACCAACTGATGGATAACTTTACAGACATTTTCAACATTTCCAAAAGTGCTTCAAAATCATTACCATCATATCCATGCTGAAGAGGTTCTCTGCCTCTTGCCTCAATGACTATTACTCTATAGCACTCACACCTTTCATCCCAAAATGCTTTAAGATGCTTGTCTTGGGCCACTTGAAAGCCAGAATTCCCACATTGCCTTACCCTCTCCAGTTAGCCTGAACCGTTCCATATCATCTATTCCTTGTCGGGCCCTCTCCCATTTGAACAAAAGAGACACTTATAGTAGAATGCTTTTCATTGGCTTTAGTTTGGCTTTCAACATCATCATCCCTCAGAAGCTCATAGGGAAGTTAGGTCTGCTAGTCTACAACACTTCCCTATGCAACTGGATCCTGGACTTCCTGACAAAGAGACTCCGGACAGTCCCTGTCAGAAACACCATCTCTAGTACCATCACACTGAGCAATGGTGTCCCCCAAGGCTGTGTACTCAGCCCACTTCTGTTTACTCAGCTGTCTAATGAAAGTACAGCTAAGTTGGTGTCTGTTGCTACACAATGTTAATCAAAGTCAATTCAAGTGATAAAGTGCACCGGCAGTAAAACTGGACTCCAATGTAAAGTTCATGGCTGTAGTAGTGAACTTCCTGCCTCGCCTGGAGGGCTTCTATTCCAGTGCCTCCAAGATTTTTTTTGCTTTTTTACCATTGCTTTCCCCTTTTCTATACCCTTTTATGTTATTGTCTCACTTTTTTCCGACATTCTTTCCACATTTTTATACTTCTCATTTTGGATTACTGACTATTTTAATAAAACCACATTTATTTTGCACTTTATCATGCCCGTTTCAGTTGTTAACATTCTTGAGTATACTCAGCCGATTCCACGTCACAGGATGACATGTGGTTGCACAAAAACAGGATTTTTTGCTTGAGATTTTGTGCCCTTCTTGGTTTGTGATATCAGGGGCTAAGTGTAAAGCTGAATGACTGTTCTGGGACCCAACCCAGTGATCTCAGATCAAACACAAAGAAACATTATTTGAGGATCCTCAATGACCAGCTGTTCTTGACCCCAAACTACTTCTGCAATAACTGAAGAACATTTTGAGTTGTGTTTATTTAAAAACTCTGTAAAGCAATTTAAAGACTCTGTCTCAGATTATTAAGGTCATTTTTTTTTATTATTTCTGTAGGATGACAGAATCATTCTCCATCCACATATATATTGCCCAATGCTGACTAAATATTGCACTAATCTCCCTCAAATCATGCATTGGATTAATCAAGTTTCATAATGTTATATCAAGAAAGTTGCATAATCATCTTGTTTACTTTGTGGGTCTTAATTTGAAGGCAGCTATATAACATAATAGTTAATTAATAAATGAGTAAAATGGCATACATCCCTATTGCTTTGCAGGCTCTCCAATAAAAACTGGATAGTTTAGTGGTCTCACTCTTTTAGAGTTGTCTGTTTTTGGATGTGGGATGCATGTACTACTTACAGGGTTTTGTCAAAACAACTCCTAAATTGTTTGAGTCATTCAAGCCTAAAAATGATTCCAATATTTTGGCAAAAAAGCAGTTAATTATATCTTTGTGCTTGCTTAAGTATTGCTTTCCTTCTAAATGATGTAAATCCAACTTATTATACTCATATTCATAAGGCCTTAAAAACTAAATGGGTGGAAAATAAATGATAAAAGGCATTATTATCTACAGTATATCATCCTTATTGACAGTTATCAGCTTAAATCCTTTTATCTTGTTCACCTAAAGTCAATCAAAAAGAAAACTTTACATTTATTTCTGCAAAAAGTTCTGAGGTATTAAAAGTGGTTTAAGATCTTGTTATAGAAAATATACCTGACTTGTTAGCTTGTTTTACTCTTTCTTCTTAGAGCTTTTAAAAAGAAATGATAATGGAGATATTGAAGATAGTGTGAGCTACTGCATGTTTTGGAATTCTTCATGTAATCATCAAAGAGTCCTCACTGACCCAGGTAATAAAATCACACCAAGCTAACTTTGCCTGCCCAGGCAATATAAGATTCATTTAAAGACAAAAAACATGATTTCATATTACCAAGCAGTGCCATTCCTGAACACAAACAATTAAATGAATGATTGTTTTGTTGTTTTTTATGTTACCTCATGTATCAAAATGGCGAAGGAAGCCTGTGTTATGCTTCAGAAATTCTATTTTAAATAATAGTCAAGATCACCATTCTAATGTTTGGATGGATTATGGATGTCCTTTATTACATCCATTATTACATACAAGCTTGAGGGAGTTCTGCATAAAAGCAGGAATGTTTTCTATGCCAGATTATGTAAAATTGGGAGAGCTTTCAGTTTAAAAGGCCAGAATAATTTGCATAAAAGAGTTAAGAAATACATTAATTGGCACCAATCATCCATTATCCAACCCGCTACACCCTAACTACAGGGTCACGGGGATCTGCTGGAGCCAATCCCAGCCAACACAGGGCGCAAGGCAGGAAACAAACCCCGGGCAGGGCACCAGCCCCCCGGAGGGCACGCACATACACCCACACACCCACACAATAAGCACACACTAGGGCCAATTTAGAATCGCCAATGCACCTAACCTGCATGTCTTTGGACTGTGGGAGGAAACCAGAAGCACCAGGAGAAAACCCACACAGACACGGGGAGAACATGCAAACTTCATGCAGGGAGGACCCGGGAAGCGAACCCGGGTCTCCTAACTGCGAGGCAGCAATGCTACCCACTGTTCCATGGTGCCACATGACACCAATCAGTATACAGATAATCTACAGTATATGCACACCTATAACTTTGCAGACCTAAAGGTCCCAAAAAGCTTAGATGCATTAAAAAGTCTTTGGTAAATATTCATCCATTCCACTATATCCTAACTACAGGGTACCAGGGGTCTGCTGGAGCCAATGCCTGCCAACACAGGGCAGGAAACAAACCCCAAGCAGGACACCAGCCCACCACAGGGCACACACATCAAACACAATTTAGAATCGCCAATGCACCTAACCTGCATGTCTTTGGACTGTGGGAGGAAATCGGAGCACCAGGAGGAAACCCACACAGACATGGGGAGAACATGCAAACTCCACGCAGGGAGGACCCGGGAAGCAAACCCAGGTCTCCTAACTGCGAGGCAGCAGCTCTAGCCACTGCGCCACTGTGCTGCCTGGCACCAATCAGTATACAGATAATCTATACACACATAACTTTGCAGCCCTAAAGTTCCCAAAAAATGTAGATTCATTAAAAAGTCTTTGGCAAACATTGTATAATTAAATAGGAACTTCTTATATACGATGGATGTTCAAAAAGTTTCTGCACTTTTTAAAACTCTATTTATTAAGAATTTCAAAAACAAATGACATCACTTTTCTACATAGTTACCTTCCTTTGCAATGCAATTTTCCCAGGATCGTACCAACTTTTTAATGCCCAATTACTATTCCTCCCACCTTCACCGTTTCCAACAAAAATATAAAAGTGCGGAAATCTTTTGAATGTCCCACGTATAATACTACAATTAAAGGTTAACATGACATACAAAGTAATTGACACAGAAAGTATGGGATAATCACATTCAGAACACTTTACAAACTCACACAGAAAGTTTTTCCCAAGCATTGATTAGGTGTTTGTAATAACAGAGCATGCTTGCTGTCTACAGTGTGGAAGTGGGTGACAACAAATCGAAACTGGAGGTGTGTAAAACCTAAGAGAAGAGAAGGGATGTATTTAAAATTAAAAAGGGCTGTGAACATTGTAAAAAAAGGGATGGAGCATATTTTAATAAGCACAGTTTAGCAGCATTTTTCAGAATACACCTGCTGGAAATAAAGACATATACGCGTACAGTGAATAGAGCCTCAGCATGCTTATTAGAATATTAGAACAATCTAGACGAGACCAGGCCATTCAGCCCAACAAAGCTCGCCAGTCCTATCCACTTAATTCTTCTAAATAAACGTCAAGTCGAGTTTTGAAAGTCTCTAAAGTCTTATCTGTCTACCGCGCTACTTGGTAGCTTATTCAAGTGTCTATGGTATTCTGTCTAAAGAAAAACTTCCTAATGTTTATGCAAAATTTACCCTTAACAAGTTTCCAACTGTGTCCCCGTGTTCTTGATGAACTCATTTTAAAATAACAGTCTTGATCCACTGTACTAATTCTTCCCTTCATAATTGTAAACATTTCAATCATGCCACCTCTTAATCTTCTTTTGCTTAAACTGAAAAGGCTCAGTTCTTTTAATCTTTCTTCATAATTCATCCCCTGTAGTCCTGGAATCAGCCTAGTCACTCTTCTCTGGACCTTTTCTAATGTTGAAATGTACTTTTTGTGGCCTGGAGACTAAAACTGCATAAAGCTTGAGCACAACCTCCTTAAACTTGTACTCCACACATCGTGCTATGTAACTTAACATTCTATTTGCTATCTATTTGATAGCGTAGAGTCCGCTGACTCCTAATTCTTTCTCATAAGGTGTATTTTTGATTTTCAGAACTCCTATTGTGTATTCAAGCCTAATATTTTTACTTCCCCCATATAATACTTTACATTTACTGACATTAAATTACATCTGCCCAAGCCTGTGTGCTGTCTGAGTCCTTCTGTAATGATTTAACCGATTCCAAATTATCTGCCAATCCACCTATCTTGGTATAATCTGTGAACTTAACCGGCTTGTTACTTATATTCCTATCCAGATAATTTATATATTTTAAAAACTTGCACCATCACCCTCTGCTTCCTGTGTCTGAGCCAATTCTGTACCCATCTACAAACAACACCCTGAACTCCCATTTCTTTAAGTTTATGTCCAGCCTCTCATGTGGCACCTTATCAAATGCTTTCTGAAAGTCAATAATATCATGTGAATGGCTTCTTGAGATATTAGTGTGTTAATCACAGAAATTAAACTGCATTGCATTACGCAGATTAAAATATATACAGCATGTTTTGTAGGAAAATGACACCTGCGAGACAAAAAGATGTAATAAAAAAAATATATTTTTTTTTACTAATGTGGTTTTTCCTTTGTGCAAGAGCATGCTTGTTTATACTATAATATTACTATAATTTAAAACAACCCAGCCAAAGAGGATGCACAACCAGTGTGTTTCTTCATGCCGGTCCCAAGCTATGATAAATCAGGAGGGTTACGTCAGGAAGGGAAACTGGTGTAAAATTTTGCCAAATCAGTATGAGGACAACAATACAAATTTCCATACCAGATCGGTCGAAACCCGGGTTAACAACAACCGCCACCAGTACTGTTAGCCAACAGGGTGCTGGCAGAAATTGGGCTACTGTTGGCCGAAGAAGGAGAAGAAGAGGGGGAGACGTGTCCGGAGGCAGGAGGAGAGGAGGAAGGTAAAGAGAGTGGAACTGAGGGTAGGAACTTTGAATGTTGACAGTATGACTGGTATGGGGAGAGAGTTAGCAGATATGATGGAGAGAAGGAAGGTTGATATATTGTGCGTGCAACAGACTAAGTGGAAGGGGATTAAGCCCAGGTGGATCGAAGGTGGATTCAAACTGTTCTATCATGCTGTGGATGGGAGGAGAAATGGGGTAGGAGTTATTCAGAAGGAACAGTATGTCAAGAGTGTTTTGGAGGTGAAAAGAGTGTCAGACAGAGTAATGATTATGAAGCTGGAAATTGGAAGTGTGATAATGAATGTTGTTAGTGCATATGCCCCACAAGTTGGGTGTGCGATGGATGAGAAAGAAGATTTTTGGAGTGAGTTGGATTAAGTGATGAACAGTGTATCCAAGGGACAGAAAGTGGTGATTAGAGCGGATTTCAATGACATGTTGGTGAAGGAAACAGAGGAGACAAGGAGGTGATGGGTAGGAATGGTGTCAAGGAGAGGAATGAAGAAGGTCAGATGATAGTGAAATTTGCCAAAAGGATGGACATGGCTGTGGTGAATACGTATTTTATGAAGAGGGAGAAACATAGGGTTACGTACAAGATGCACACAGGTAGATTACATCCTATGCAGAAGAGTCAATCTGAAGAAGACTGAAGACTGCAAAGTGTTGGCAGGGTAAAGTGTAGTTAAGCAGCATAGGTTTGTGGTCTGTAGGATGACGTTGGAGATCAAGAATAGGAGAAAGTGAGGGCAGAGCCAAGGATCAAATGATGGAAGTTGAAAAAGGAAAACTGCAAGGTTGAGTTTAATAAGGAGGTGAGACAGGCACTGGGTGGCAGTGAAGAGTTACCAGACAGTTGGGAAACAACAGCCAAAGTAGTAAGGGTGATAGCAAGAAGGGTGCTTGGCATGTCATATGTACAGGGGAAGGAGGAAAAGGAAACCTGGTGGTGGAAAGGGGAAGTACAGGAGAGTATAAAGAGGAAGAGTATGGTGAAGAAGAAGTGAGATAGTCAGAGAGATGCAGAAAGTAGACAAGAGTACAAGGAGATAAGGCGCAAGGTGAAGAGAGAGGAGGTGAAGGCTAAAGAAAAGACGTATGATGAATTGTGTAAGAGGTTGAACATTAAGGAGGGAGAAGAGGACCTGTTCCAATTGGCTAGACAGGGGGACCGAGCTGGGAAAGATGTGCAGCAAGTTAGGGTGATAAAGGATAAAGATGGAAATGTACTCACAAGTGAGGAGGGTGTGTTGAGCAGATGGAAAGAGTACTTTGAGTGGCTGATGAATGAAGAGAACGAGGGAGAGAGAAGGTTGGATGATGTGGAAATATTGAATCAAGAAGTGCAATGGATTAGCAAGGAGGAAGTAAAGACAGCTATGAAGAGGATTAAAAATGGAAAGGCCGTTGGTCCAGATGACATACCTGTGGAATCATGGAGGTGTTTGGGAGATATGGCAGTGGAGTTTTTAACCAGATTGTTTAATAGAATCTTGGAAAGTGAGAGGATTTCTGAGGAGTGGAGAATAAGTGTCCTGGTGCCAATATTTAAGAATAAGGGGGGTATGCAAAAGTGTAGTAACTACAGGGGGATAAAATTGATGAGCCATAGCATAAAGTTATGGGAAAGAGTAGTGGAAGCTAGGTTAAGAAGTGAGGTGATGATTAGTGAGCAGCAGTATAGTTTCATGCCAAGAAAGAGCACCACAGATGTGATGTTTGCTCTGAGGATGTTAATGGAGAAATATAGAGAAGGCCAGAAGGAGTTACATTGCGTCTTTGTGGACCTGGTAAAAGCATAAGACAGGGTGCCTCGAGAGGAGCTGTGGTATTGTATGAGGAAGTCGGGAGTGGCAGATAAATCTGTAAGAATTGTAAAGGATATGTATGAGGGAATTGTGACAATGGTGAAGTGCGGTAGGAGTGACTGATGCATTCAAGGTGGAGGTGGGATTATATCAGGGATTGGCTTTGAGCCCTTTCTTATTTGCAGTGGTGATGGATAGGTGGACAGATGAGTTTAAATGCTTGTGATCAGCAGTACAGAGTAATGGAGATTGTGGAAGAGAAGTGAAAAAGAGAGTGTAGGCAGGGTAGAATGGGTGGAGAAGAGTGTCAGGAGTGATTTGTGACAGATGGGTATCAGCAAGAGTGTAAGGGAAGGCCTATAAGACAGTAGTGAGACCAGCTATGTTATATGGGTTGGAGACAGTGGCACTGGCCAGAAAACAGGAGACAGAGCTGGAGTTGACAGAGTTAAAGATGTTAAGATTTGCACTGGGTGTGACGAGAATGGATAGGATTAGGAACGAGTACATTAGAGGGTCCGCTCAAGTTGGATGGTTGGGAGACAAAGTCAGAGAGGCGAGATTGCGTTGGTTTGGACATGTGCAGAGGAGCGATGCTGAGTATATTGGGAGAATGATGTTAAGGATAGAGATGCCAGGCAAGAGGAAAAGAGGAAGGCCTAAAAGATGGTTTATGGATGTGGTGAGAGAGGACATGCAGGTGCTGGGTGTGACAGAGCAAGATGTAGAGGACAGGAAGATATGGAAAAAGATGATCCGCTGTGGGAACCCCTAACAGGAGCAGCAGAAAGAAGAAGATTATTATACTTTAAAACAATTACACAATACAGTAAATACATATTCATTGAAAATGACTTGTTTGAGGCTTGAAGTCAAATTGCGGAGGCACCTTTTTAAGTATTGTATATGTGACATAATTTCTGGAATGCCTTTTTATTTCTGGAAGATGTTTTCTGAAAAATGCTGTGTTCGCTCCTCTTGAAGTGAATGATCAATAAATACAATACATCCCAAAATAGCATGTTATTTTTATAAGCACATTGTTTTAAGAAAGGTAAAGTAAGAAGCATTCTGCAGTAGGGAGTGGATTGTGGGGAACACAACAAACAGCTAGGTGTACAGTAAACAGCAGTAAACTATCCAGTAGTTGCTTACATACAAAACAACTCTTGATTATGATTTCTGAATCTGACTTTCACTTGCATTTCTCTGTCACTGTCATCTTGCACACTGTTGCCTGCAGTTGACGCTCATCAGATGGTGCTGCTGCTTTTCGTCTTCATTTTACAGTGTTCTTCAGCAACAACAACATTTATTTATATAGCACATTTTCATACAAACAATGTAGCTCAAAGTGCTTTACACGATGAAGAAAGAGAAAAAAGACAAAATAAATAATTAAAATTAGGGAACAATAATTAACATAGAATATAAGTAAGGTCCGGTGGCCAGGGAGGACAGAAAAAACAAACAAAAAAAAAAACTCCAGAGAGAAAAAAATAAAATCTGCAGGGTTTCCAGGTCACGAGACCACCCAGCCCCCACTAGGCATTCTACATAACATGAATGACCTCAATCATTGTATTCAGGGCTCTCATGGAAGAATTTGATGATGGCGGTCATGTGGAATTCTGGCCTTTAATCCATCAATGTAGGGACATCACGGTGCTTTGATTAGGTGGTGATGGCGCAGATCACCACCACAGAAAACCGGAAAAAGAACAGAAGAGAAAGTAGGGGATAGTACGGATTTTGGAGCCACCATTATGATAATGAAAATTAATTGAATATACTGAGCATCAGGATTAAACTAAGATGAAGCTATGAGAAAGCCATGTTAAAGTAATGTGTTTTCAGCAGTGTTTTAAAGTGCTCCACTGTATTAGCCTGGCGAATTCCTATTGGCAGGCTATTCCAGATTTTAGGTGCATAACAGCAGAAGGCCACCTCACTACTTCTTTTAAGTTTAACTCTTGGAATTCTAAGTAGACACTCATTTGAAGATCTAAGGTTACGATTTGGAGTGTAAGGTGAAAGACATCCTGAAATATAGGATGGAACGAGATTATTTAAAACTTTGTAAACCATAACCAGTATTTTAAAGTCAATTCTAAATGACACAGGTAACCAGTGTAGTGACATCAAAGCTGGGGCGATGTGCTCAGATTTTCTTTTAAGATTTTAAGATTCTAGCAGCTGCATTCTGCACAAGTTGCAATCGATTGATGTCTTTGTTTGGTAGTCCTGAGAGGAGTACTTTACAGTAATCTAGTTGAGTGAAAACAAAACTGAACTAATTTTTCAGCATCTTGCAGTGCTATAAGAGGTCTAACTTTTGCTATATTTCTTAAGTGAAAAAATGCTGTCCTGGTAATCTGATTAATATGTGATTTAAAATTCAGGTCAGAGTCAATGGTTACCCCTAAATTCTTTACCTCTGTCTTGACTTTTAATCCTAATGCATCAAGTTTATTTCTACTAACCTCTTTAGATCCATTATTGCCAATCACTAAAATTTCTATTTTCTCTTTATTTAGTTTGAGAAAATTACTACTCATCCTTTTAGAAACACAAGTGAGACACTGTGTCAGTGAATCAAGAGTGTCGGGGTCATCAGTGCTATTGATAAATACAGCTGTGTGTCATCAGCATAGCTATTGTAGCTCACGTTTTGCCCTGAGATAATCTGACCTAACGGAAGCATGTAGATTGAAAAGAGCAGCGGACCCAGGATAGAGCCTTCTGGAACACAATATACAGTAGAATATCATGCGTCTTTGAAGTATAATTACCACAACTAACAAAGAATTTTCTACCTGCCAGGTAGGATTCAAACCAATTTAAGACACTTCCAGAGAGGCCCACCCATTGACTAAGGTGATTTCTAAGAATATTGTGATCAATGGTATCAAATGCGGCACTCAGATCTAAGAGGGTGAGAACAGATAAACGGCCTCTGTCTGCATTTACCCGCAAGTTATTTACTACTTTAACAAGTGCAGTTTCTGTACTGTGATTTGTTCTGAAACCCGACTGAAACTTATCAAGAATGGCATGTTTATTGAAGTTTATTCACCATGTCATCTGCCTCTGCTCTCTGCTTGGTGCTCAGCTGATGTTGCTGCTCTTCTTTTTCTTTCTAACATATCAGCCCATTTGCCAATAACTTTGTCATAATAAACCCAGAAGTGCAAGTCAGTTTGCCAAGGTTGCTGCTACCTGAAGTTTTTTTGAATTTCCAGGAAGCATTAGGTCATAGCCCCCATAGTTTGTGAGCAGTGTTGTGACAGATGGACAGACCTTAGCATTCTATATACAAAGGTCAGCAAAAGTAATTCATATGGAAATAGACATGTAGATTATGATGATTACAATAGTTTTATTAACTCAATAGTTTTATTAACTTTATTAACTCAAAAGAATGTCATAATGGCACAATGCACTTAGGCACAATCTCGCAAGTGTTCAAATTGCCTGCCTTGTGTACTTAAAAGTGTTAACCTACTTTTGCCCACCCCTGTACAGTATATGTATGTGTATAAGAATAAAAATAAAAATAAAAAAAGAAATATAAAAATAAAAAGAGAAATTTCAAAGTATCAGATGACTGATTTTGGAGGATGCTGATTTAAAAAACATGAAAGGCTTATAATGGATGCACAATACAAAATGATGTTTAATCTGCCTTTTATTGTATGGTAGTTTTAGACCTCCAGTAACTTCAGTTGCACATCCTTATATACAGTCATGTAGATCTGTAAATAGGCATCCAGTGTTATTCTAAATATCTTAAAGCACAAGAACAAAACAGTTCTGATACTTGAGAACTGCATTAGTAAGACAAAGCTGTAGAGTGGGAAGTCCTATTATAAATGGCAGAAGAAAAAGTAACAATATAGGATGCTTGTTTACATCTCTCTCTCTCTATTATAAAAAAAAAGTCCGGGAGAGAAACAGTAGGGCGACAAGACATGATCTTATAAGATCACGGAAGACACTTAAAAGACACATGAGACTAAACATATTGGCCATAGAGCGTCTCGCGGGGACCTTAAACATGAGACTTTGTGCCAAGAGATTGACCCAGGACCGTCTCACGATGACGTAGAACATGAGATTCTTGTAAGACACGCCCTACTTACAACCAAATAACAGCATGAGCAGGAACACACTCAGTCGTGTTTTGGCTTTGAGCACACACAGATCCAGAGCTCTCAGCGCATGTAAAGCATATAAGGACAATACATTATAAATGAAACATAGACGACTAAGTGAAGAAGAAAGCAGCACGGGACAAAAGAATCTCAAAAGTGTTGGAGAGACAAAAAAGAAAAAGAATAATCTAGGTGCAAATTCAGAAAATAAAGAAAGTAATTAAAAAAAAAAAGCATGTCCAATTCGGACGTTGGCTCTATACACATTCAGAGCAGGTTAGAGATTATGAAAGTAGTGGAATTCGAAAGGCTCAAAAAAAGAAACGGCGCGATACACATGTGGAGAAAGTTAAAGAATATGAAAGTAGACAAATTAGAAAGTATAAAAAAAAAAGAAAGTAAAGATCGCAGTAGCACAAAAGGAAATTATTACTTGAAAAAGGGAAAGTAATCACCATGGACCAGGGGCCTCATGCATAACGCCATGCATAGAATTTGCACTATAACATGATGTAAGCACAAAAGCCGAAATGTACTTACGCACAGAAAAATCCAGATGCAGGAATCTGTGCGTACTCCAACTTCCACGTTCTTCCGCTACATTAATCCCAGTCAGCGTGAAAAGTAACACACGTGCACGCGCCTGCTGTCCTGCCCCAATTCCTCCCAGAATTACGCCTCTTTGAATATACAAATCAATAGAAATAGCCCTTAAGCTCAGCGTTCTGTGATAAGACAATGGGAAAAGCACGGGGTAAAATATAAGAATTTCAGCGAATACCAAGTGGAGGCAAAGGAAAAATATACTATTTGTTGATTTATACAGTGGTATAATCAACAAAAGGAAGTTGATCGAGTGACATAGCGTGTCGGAGAAACTCGATAGCTCAAGTTCACAAAGTTGCACAGTGCCGGAAATAAAAAAGAAGTCACATATCAAAGTCGCCGTGAAAGGCAAGTTGTAGCCCACCGTCTGAGCTTATTAGGGTACAGACAAAAAAAATAGGCACACAGTGGGAAAAAAGCAGGAAATGTCAACTTTAATCTTGAAATTTCCACTTTAATCACGTAATTTATTTTGTCCTTAAAGTAGAACATCATAAACTTCATCTTAAAATCATTTAATTTACTAGTTTCTCAAATCCCATCGTATCTAAAGTAGCATGTTAAATGCTTTGTTATGTATTTGATCTTCTATGTGCTCTATGTGTGTGAATCATTACGTACTTCCGTTCTTTCTCTTTCTCCGACAGGACACAGAATTCATAACATTCGTGATATTACATCTCTCTGAATAATTAAAATACTAAGATGTATACGTGATATCATTTTCATGATGATTGGAATGAAAGCATGTTATTAAACATGGAAACACGATGGCGCAGTGATTGTTCATGTCTCACACAAGATGCTGCTGCGCCATGCGCAACCTTCGATGAAATAATTTATTGTAGCAGTACTGTCTCTTTCAAACGTACTAACCTCCAATTCCTGTCCTTATTTTTCTTTTCAAAAATACCCAATCGCCACACAATCAGCTCTGTAATAGACGTTAAGCCATCTGTAAGTTTACAACGACGATTCTTCAAAACTTTTAAGGAACATTGAAATATCTTCATAGTACGTGTTTAATTATTCCATCCATCTATCCTTCCAGTGTCGCGCCAGCCTCAGCAAATATACAACGCAAGGCAGGAACAATGCGTGAACTTGCTAGCGCTACGGCACCGTGTCCTTACATGTTTAATTATTAACAATACAGATTATTTAAATGAAGTTAAAATTTTATCTGTATAATATAATCAACATATTTTGCTGCATTTCATCTTAAAAATGATATCGTCATCATATGTAAATACGCGCTTTATAAAGTGGCGCAGGTTGTGCAATATTATAACTGTACTGCAAGTTTACAGTGGGGTAATTCTACTTATAAGTACAAACAGTTCTATAAGGAGCAATTGATTGAGGGCATTTATAGTTCTTGGGATGAAACTGTTTCTGAACCGGGAGGTCCGTACAGGAAAGGCTTTGAAACGTTTTGCCGTGGCTGAGGCAGTGTGTGCTTGATGCTGTATACCGATAATTCTCTTTCCGATCAGCTGCTGCTGTGATTCCCTACTCAGGTACAGTGATATAAATATTCCGAGTGGTGCAGTGAGAGTAATATGGAAAAAGATGATCCGCTGTGGCAACCCTTAAAGGGAGCAGCTGAAAGAAGAAAAAGAAGAAGATGGTGCAGAGAGAGTAACAACGCTAGAGCAGTTATGGTATTTGGAATGCTATGGCTATTCCCTGGACCATTATATTGTTACAGGTTAATTACAATCAGATGCATTACACTAACAAACAATATGTGGTTAGTTTCAGTGTATTTATAAAGCTGCGTCAGGAATGTGGATCTAAGAAATAAAGGGTAACCACACAGGAACAGTAGCACTGCTTTGACGCTGAGCGCTGCCAGTCTGCAAAACCGAGCGCAGAACTTGTGTACGACAGGGTATGAGGTACCGTGGAAAAGTGCGTGGCTTTACGCCAAGTTTAGGTTTTATACATTGCGATTTGAACATGGAAACATTCTTACGCAACATTTCTGTGCGTATGCACTGTTTACACGTGAGGCCCTAGGTGTCAATGAAACAAAAGGATAAAGCGAGGTCAGAAATAAAAGACAGAGTAGAAAACAAAGTAAAACGTCATAAAAAGGTTAAAAAACAAAGGGCCAAACACATGCAGAGCAGGTTACAGATAATAAAAACTGGAATTCAAAAGACTCGTAGAAACACATGCAGAGCAAGATACAGAATATGAAAGCATAAAAAAACGACAGTGTCAAACCAAAGAAAGTAAACATTGCATTAGCGCAAAGAAAGAGAAATAACGAAAAGAAGAATACAGATCGAATATATGGACATAGATGACATGTCAGAATAATGTAATAATTGTAAGGCTTTGAAGTTTAAGTCAAGAGAATTTCAAAAACGGAGTTTACCTCACATGCATTTACTGGTTACTTTGCCAAAAAAAAAATTAACTGCTGATGATGTTGATCGTTTTGTCTGTGCTGAAATTCAAAATAGAGAAACCTATCCTGAATTATGGTACAAAGTCATTAAACACGTCTCACTGACCTCATTAAAAATATTCAGCACATTGGGACTCGAAAGATTTCAAATATTGTTTTTACAGAGGTTCTGAAATAAAAGTGAAACTAATGAAATAGCAACAATTCAAAGAAAAAAAAATCTTAAAAGTGTGTATCCAGAAAAACAAAAACGGGAGTTGACAAGTGAAGCGAGCAGTCGGCGAAGCCCCCTAGTTGCTCAATAAATAACAAAAATGATTACTACAAGGTCTATGAAGTCAAAAGGTCAACAGTTGAAGAATACATTGGACTACCAAAGTCAACCAAATAAGTTGTAATGACATGTAACACATGCCTGTAATTTGATCTTGCAATGTTTTGATATGAGAAAAAATATTTAAGAAAGAGAAAGTACATTTTAATCAGATATACTGAGCTGCAGAAGATGCATTTTATAAGGGTCCATTTTACATCAGGGCTGCAGCTGCTGATATTCCATGCCTTCAACAAAGTACACACTTTACAACACAGAATGTTTAGACAGTTTCATAAAATCGGTGTTACTATTTTTTAACTCAAAGTATACATTTAAAGGCATTTTTGAGGTCAAAGAAAATAATTCAGTGATGCAGTGGTATGTGGAAATGTGCTGCAATAAAGAAAGATATCCAAGATGAAGATTCACAGAGATCACATTCATACTGCGTGGTACTGTCAGTGCGTCCTCCTGTAATAAAAAAGTCATTGATCTTTTTGTAAGTGGACTGAATATCTCTTACACTTGTGGGGATAAAAGATACGGGCCACTAACATGCACCACCAAAATCAACATGGATTAAAAATGCAAAAAGATAATCTAGAAGCAACCCAGGATGGTCAGTTCTGCTGTTAATTGCACAGGCTTATGTATTTAACACTCAAATACAGCAATCTTCCCCACTATGAGGGCGAAACAACATACACACACTTAAAAACTGAAAAAAGACACCTTGTACCCCCCTTCACAAGCGCCTGGAATAACTACAGTATGCCCTCATTTTGTCAGGCTTCTGCAGATGTGCGTTCCTTCCTCATCGTAATCTCCTCTCCAGCATGCCATCTCTGTTTAGACACTGCAGGCACTCCTCAGTGGTTTCACAATTTCAGAAAATGAATGGATGGACATTGTGTACATGTGTTTATGTTTGAATACTACAATTACAAATAACTAAAATAAAATGTCACTGTAATACGTGATTTTTTTAAACGTAAGTACAACATTCTCATTTCATTGAGTCTTATATCCTTCAATGCCTTTAATAGTCACAATCCCACAATCTTAAAGGAAAATGTGTTTTTTTTCTGGTGAGATTTAGTTACACTTGGGCATGTTTTTTAACTTGCCATCATGTTTCTCTTGAAGAGAAGTGAAAACACCTTGAAGATAAACTGGTGAGAAGAGCTTGTGTATGTTTCTCAGCAGACGTCTGATGGAAAAGGCCAACACTGTTCTTTTGCTTTATTTCAGATTACGAAACCTTCCTGGAGATGTATAGCATTGGGTCAGTAATTTATCAAGACTCATATTGTGAAATATATGGTGGATACAGGAAAGTGGATAAATTATTGGTGAGAACAATTTTTGAAAAATTATTAGTTTTAAAGTTTAAGTTAATTAAGCAGTTATTGCAGGTCAAATGTTGATAGAGTTGCGATGAGTAATGACAGTTTATACGCATGACTTACTTTTTCATGGCTTTTTATTTAATTTCCCAGTAAGAATCCATTCTCTTTTACATCTCTTAATAACATTACAATTGTTGCTCTCTTTGTCTCTGACTTTTTAATTGTCTTCTCTTTTCAAGAAATATTTCGTTATCTTAGTGTGTTGGCACTTTATTCTCTGCTGCACACTTTTATTTTGGATTCTGTTCCATTATCGGTATTCCTTTAACTGAACTTTTTTAGGAAATAATAGCATTAGTTTCTTGAATTTATGTTTTAAGAGTATAGTAGTGCCTTATTTTGCTTATTTTAAGCTTGATTCCTCTTATAGCTTGCATTGTAAGAATTATTCCTTTGGGTTTGCTAAAACTCCTACTATGGGATGTGGGTTTGCTAAAACTCCTACTATGGGATGTACTCTATACAATTTAATCTTTTTGTATGAACTGGAACAAAATATAATCAATCAATACACCTTTATTTCAATTTAGAGTCTGTTATTTGTGAGTAATTTTATCAACTGTTTGCAAAGACTTTTTAAATACATTCAATGGGGCATCCTCATTATGCAGGGGTTCTCCACTGTGCTTATCTTTCTTTGACATACATATTTTGAATATCTCATTCTCTCTCTCTCTCTGTTTCTCTACTAATTATTAATTTATGATCAATTTGCGATTGAATTCAATACCTTAAACTTACATGCAGAGTAATTTTGTTTAGCAAACTTTATTTTTATTTGATTATCAATATAACAACATATAGTTTTCCTATAGTCCTAGAAAGCTTACATTTGAATTTGTTAATATATTACAGGTTTATTTCCTGTGTTTTTGAAAATATTTTTTATAATAAACATAGTCTGTGAACTTCTAATCCTATTAATAAGTATTTTGTCAATTTTCTTTTGAGAAGAAACTGTGAATGTTAATCAGATTCACAAAAATCAAAGCACTTCATTATTGCTTGACTTGCTTTCATAAGCCATATGCTAATTTCCACCTTTTCTGCACATATTTTGACGTTCCCTTTCTTCTCAATAATCAGTGTCTTCCAAACTTTTCTCTGGAATGTTTGTATATTGAATCTTGTTATCTCTTATTTATTTTAAGTGACCCTTAGCTTTATTCATGCTTAAGCTATTCATATTAAAATATTACTTACATTTTTTTTCATATTGTGGCATATTATTATGTTGGTTATCTAGAGTATTTATAAATATCTACTGTACTCAGAACTTACAAACAGAAGTGCAGCTTTTAAGAATAAGTTAATATTAAACGGTTTTCCTTGGCTGTTCCTCATGGTTTTACCTGGTATCCAAGTTGTTCCTAAAGATATGGAAGTGGTCTCCACTCTAAGTGTTTTTTAAAATTAACAAAAGTCATAGACTCGTATAATATATATTACAGATACTACATTTTCTTTCTCTTGATGTGATATGCATTTCCTAACCTGTTTTTTTTTTGTTGTTTGTTAAATATTCTTCCAGGTAGCAATAAAATTTATTAACAAAGAAAGCGTAAAGCAGTGGAGACAAATGGTATGTTCTTTTGGTTTAAAGTTTGCTTTCTTTCTTTCTCCTGGAGCTACCATCACTAGAAATATATGAGTCCCAGGGACGAGCCAGTGAAAAGTATACCTTTAAAATATGACATAATTTTCACAGCTATCCTTTTTGCCTTTTCTTCCCAGCCCAATGAAGAAGATCTTTTACCGCGAGAAGTTGTTCTGCTTGAGTTGGTGAGCAGAGATCCATCATGTCCAGCAGTGATTCAGCTCCTGGAGCGATGTGAAATGTCATTACATTATGTGCTTGTGTTGGAGCACCCAGCCCCATGTCTGACTTTGTATGATTTCATGTGGGACAAACATCAAGGGAAACTAGATGAACAGCTTGCAAAGGGCCTCTTCAGACAGATAGTGGAGGCAGCAATCCACTGCCATTCCCGCAATGTTTTTCATAATGGCATTCGGTTGTGGAATATACTGGTGCAGACCTTAACTAATGAAGTTAAACTGATTAATTTTGCCTTTGGTGACGTTTACAGAGGAAACACACAGTTCAAAGGGAGAGGTGGTAAGTTGGGAAAACATCTGACGTTCACTTCAGCCTGTTAATTCCTTTCCTTGCAGTACTTGCAGTACTTGTTAACTATTATGAGAAAAGAAAGAAAGTAAGTACTTAAAATTAAGTCCTCATGGACTTCAACAGAGCCACAAATAAAAAAATTCCATTTTATGCTGGAGGAACTCCTCTAGACATAGCATGTAGAAAGAGGCAGGGTAACTACAAAATTTTAAAAAAGTTTAATAACTTAGTGAGCTTGTTTTGTCATGTTGTTAGATCA
This sequence comes from Polypterus bichir lapradei, assembly GCA_026402145.1. Lineage (NCBI taxonomy): Eukaryota > Metazoa > Chordata > Cladistia > Polypteriformes > Polypteridae > Polypterus > Polypterus bichir. Next base: position 94,097,699 of record JANRMT010028174.1, read on the forward strand.
CTTGTGTCATGTACTTGAAATGACAGGTACCAACTATCGTCTTAGGTTCTCTTCCTCATGGGGGTTAGGAAAAAATGCAAAAGCAGCTATGGAATTGTTATCTGTAACCTTTGACCTTTCTCAGTGTCTACCTTCATATTGAACCCTAGGGACTTCAAGTGGTAGACTACTCAATGAATGGAACTGTCTTTTATTTTCAGTCCTTTACTTCAACCTAGTTTATCACCAATAGAGGACACAAAATGTCTTTCATACTCATAAGGGACTTTAAGGGCTACACAAGGATTGAACAATTGTAGCTTCTGGGCAATGTTAGTAATCAATAATCAGACAGAGACAGTGAGTTTAAACTTTTACTTAAAATGTCATTTATTTGCATAATAACCAATAGCAGCAAATATAAGTAATACAAAGAATTATACAACCTTGGTAGATTCGTGTAATCTTCCTGCAGTCCCAGATGATATTCTCTAGATGGTCCAGATCCTTTAAAGATTATATATCCTTAATTGAAAAGTAAAGAAAGAAACATTTCATGCTGGAGCCAGAGCTCCTTGGAAAGTGTCCAGCAGCTATGCAGATAGCAAGTTACATTTAAATGTCTGTGGCTTTTCTCAAAGTGTCAGAAAAGAAAGGACACAAATCACCAACTGAACTAAAACTAAACAGAAAACTGAACTGAAAGCGGAACTTTTTTTTGGAAAAGTTCTAATAAATGGTACCGACTCTCTCCCCCTTTCTCATCCCTATTAAGTGCACACACTTGGCTTTCTATCCACTAGCCAAGCAACTAACACTTTTTCATTTTCTTAAAACATGGCAACGGTATCACACATGCTTACACAAGCTCAAGGTCGATTCCCAAAATGCACTAGTTGGAAAACATACTTTATATTGCAGGGCTCAGAGAATATAATGCACTAGTGATACTGCATCTGGAGTATTGTGTGTAGTTCTGTTTACCACACTACAAGAAAGACATAGCAGCACTTGAAGCTATGCAGAAGAGAGCAAACTATGGACTCTACGTACCTGCTTTGCCTTTCAGTTTTACCAGACTACACTTCACTCCTGCTCAATTTTCTGTTCAAGTCTTTGAGGCCTACTCGGCCATTTACCTGAAATTTGTCAGTTTAAAAGGCTAAGGCTTCCCCCTTATATACACCAAAGAATGAAATAGTCCAGTGCACCATAAAAGGCAATTTCGAATTCACTCCCCAAAAGAGAGTGTGACTGTGACACTTCTTGAAAAAATAAACAGGTTCTTCAATAATGATACACCTTAATTACATCAAACAGTTTGCTTACACTGACCTCACACAGGACATGCCATAAAACTTTGTAAACAGTTTGTACTTTAAAACTGTCAGTAAATTATTTAATTGCATAGTAAAAAAAATAAAAATCTCCTTCAATGGTTTGAAAATAAATATGGTTGTACATACAATATATTGTCAAAGGGTAAAGGAGCAGAGGAGCCCAAAAGAGTGCCAACCGGGTCACCCCGTTTAATGCCCAAACAACCAAACTGAAAAAAGCACTGGGGAGTGCAAGAACAGAAAGTAGGCGTGACAATTGTCTCATAAGTAAACATTGTCTTTTCAACAAGGGAGCTCTATTGCACAGGGCAAGTTCACGGACATTCTTCATGCATGGTTTCTATCTCCTAACTAACAATGCTCCTTCCAGGGACGTCTATACTTATAGGATCTAGCTGGAAGGGGTGTGGCATAGTTGATGATAATATTAGCAACTGTACTTCCTCTTTGAGTGGTACCACATGCATCAGCAAAACGTGGAAGGTGATCCTCAGATGCCCATGTGTGACAATACATATATATGTACAGTATATATGTATATTTATAAATAGTTAAGAATGAGCAACTGTGAGTATCACATACACATAGTGCACCTAGTTTAGTAGGGAAAATGTTAAAATGAAATCCCTAAAAATCCAGTATTTTCCTATAGGTAACCCAATGTATTTTACGCCTCAGCAAGTCAGAAATGAATGGTTTCAACCCCAGTCAAGCACGGTATGGGCACTTGGAGTCACACTGTTCTATATGGTGTGTGGTTTCTTGCCTTTTGGGAGTACACGCCAAATCACAGATGGTAGATTGTGTTTGCCAAAGCATGTATCTGAAGGTAAGAAAAATGTCAGATGGTGTCATTGTTGATTTTATCAGCATAAAATAAAAATAATTGGTTGTATCACCTTTGTAGAATATACTGATTTGGTTTGTTTATGCCTGGACTTTGAAGAAGGAGACCGGCCAACCTGTGAGGAAATTCTGCAACATGCCTGGCTGCAGTAGGTGCTAATAAAAAAAATACCAGAGTAAGTTCTGAATGAGATAAAAGCGATAGTAGTTTTTTTAATGATTCTACAATATATCATGATAACATTATTGTTAGTAGAACCGATGCTTTAAAAATGTGGATAGTTATCATTCTGATTTTTCATTATCCTAATCTTTCAAGCTACCTGTCAGAAAAACTATAATAATAATAACACAAATATTTGATTTTGATAGATTTTCATTTATTCAGTCTTAGCTAACTCAAATGACACTGCCAAAATCACATGGGTGTCTATAATGTGCCTAAAATAAAAATAAAAAAAAAATATATATAAATACTGTATATATATATATATATATATATATATATATATTGTGGAACGGGACCCGGACACAGACAGATGGACATCTTTTCTTGTATCCAACACATGTTTATTTACAATAATTATATTTACAGTTTAGTGCACTTCCAAGTGCCTCCAGCACCGATCCCCCAAAGTCCAGGCCTCACAGTCCAATTGCCTTTCTCCTGGCTGCCTCCAGTCCTATCTCCAGCTCCGTCCTTCTTCCACCCGACTTCCGCTACTGAATGAAGGGAGGTGGCCCCTTATATAGGAACCCGGATGGGTTCCAGCTGCTTCCCGGCATTCCTCCGCAGACACGCCCCAGTGTGGCGGAAGTGCCGGCTGCGCACCCGGAAGCCCTTCGGGTGTCCCTGCTCCTCTTCCCCCCAGCACTTCCTGGTGTGGCAGAAGTGCTGAACTCCAGGGTTGTTCAGGCACCGGGGCACCACCTGGTGGTGGCCACGGGCCCCTACAGGGTTGGGCTTCCAAGCCCTCTACCCGTGGCCACCAAATATAACCAGGGCGGTCACCCCCTCGCGGTCTGGAGGAGGTACAAGCCCTCCTCCGGTCGTCCTGGGCGTCCCGGCTGGCCTCCACCCCCAGCCGGATGCCACAGTGCCCCACTGCCAGCAAAGACATGTCGGTCCGAGCGGCACATCCCAAGAGGGCAGCACGTCCCCGGAGTGGGTCCTACTACGTACCCAGGGTCCATCACGACACCCTGGGACACCCTATTTCGGCACCCCCTCCGAGGCCGACGCGCCCCTCTGGTCTGCGCCGCCCTCGCCTCCACAGTCCCCGCCAGCCGGGGCACCATCCGCTCTCCGGTGGAGAGTCCTCCTGTGGAGCAGCCCGTTCCAGGAGGGCAGGTTCCCAACGGCGCCGGTCCTAGTACTCATCGGGGCTTCGATCCTACAAAACGACAAAAGGGAGGGCCAGAAGCACTGCCTGGACACCCGCACTGAGCGTCCCACCGGTCTCTGTACCGGCAGCGCTCTCCCCCCCTACCGACAGCCTGTGACTTGCCTGTTCGGCTCCTCCGCTGCAGGTTCCATGCCCGTCCGATCATCCTTGGCGGGATCGCTCTCACAGGCGGCTCCTCCACCTGCCCAAGGGTTTCCCTCTGCCTCTGCAGAGGACGGCCCTTCACTGGACGTGCACACCCAGCGACACGTCCCATCCTATCGGAGGAACCGGCATTTATCCCTCGGTTCCTCCTTCTCCTCTTGGACACTCGTACGGTCTGGGTCTGAGCATGGTGAAAGCTCAAATCCAGCCCCGTCTGCGTCCCTGCAGAGCGACAGGAGACTGCCGCGGGCTTGGAGCACAGGACTCAGGGCACTCATCAGCCCCTGTTCTGCCAACCCGTGCGATCTCACTCTCCTCGCTCCGCAGGCAGTCTGCACTGCCACGTCCGCTGTTGGAGAATTGCCTACTTGATGCCGGTCACTCTTATTACAGTCACAGCCGTTTTCGGCGAACTCTCCCTCATGCTGTACGGGGAGGGCAAGACTCACCTTCCCCACTGTACTCTCCCGGCCAAAGGCTCCAGCGGCGCGCTGTTCCTCCGTACCACATGGCGTCTCCAATGACGCGACCACCTTCCCCTCCAGCTTCTCCAGCTCGACGGAGAGAGCACGAAGCACCTGCAAGAAAGGTGACTCTGCGGGCTGAAGGGACTCCTCCGGCTCGCGCAGAGCCACTGCTGAAAACAGGGAGACAGACGTCGGTGGGCTTACTTGTCCATCAGCCCCACTCGTCGTCTGCCTCCTGTGGGCCACTCCCTCTGACCCAATCAGGTTGTTTCCAGGCACGAGACTGGCATTCCTTTGTCCCGCCTCTGTACAGTCATTGGCAGCCTCCTCTGCTGCCGCCCTCGCGCTGCTGACAGCCTGTGGACCGGCGTGCTCCTGCCATGGACGTGGATCCGGATCGTCCCTGCCTGTGGAAAACAAGGTAAAGCCGACCCCGCAGGGCCGATTACCGCAGGGCAGGGCACTTACCTCCCGGATCCAGTCAGTCCGAGGCCCCTGCCTCGGTGTGGCCTTCTGCGTCGCAACGCCGGGCCGTCCTTCCCGACAGCGCGACTCTCGGAGCCCGCTGCACTCTGGCAACGCCCAGTTTCCTTCCTCCGCACCCGGGGAACATGGCCATACTGCGGACCGGCGGCGGTCCGTGGGGTGAACCGCTTCCGCGGGGTTGTGCACGTGCCGCTCCCGTGGCGAGTGTGTGGGGTCCGCTGCTGTGCCGGGCCGTCCACAGAAAAATGTTTTTTCATTGCAGGTCCCCGTCTTGCACCAGATGGAGCATCCTGCCGGCTACGCCACTGTGGAACGGGACCCGGACACAGACAGACGGACATCTTTTCTTGTACCCAACACACGTTTATTTACAATAATTATATTTACAGTTTAGTTCACTTCCCATTGCCTCCAGCACCGATCCCCCAAAGTCCAGGCCTCACAGTCCAATTGCCTTTCTCCTGGCCGCCTCCAGTTCTCTCTCCAGCTCCGTCCTTCTTCCACCCGACTTCCGCTACTGAATGAAGGGAGATGGCCCCTTATGTAGGAACCCGGATGGGCTCCAGCTGCTTCCCGGCATTCCTCCGCAGACACACCCCAGTGTTGCAGAAGTGCCGGCTGCGCACCCGGAAGTCCTTCGGGTGTCCCTGCTCCTCTTCTCCCCAGCACTTCCTGGTGTGGCGGAAGTGCTGAGGTCCAGGGTTGTTCACGGGCCCCTACAGGGTTGGGCTTCCAAGCCCTCTACCTGTGGCCCCCAATATAGCCAGGGTGGTCGCCCCCTCGCGGTCTGGAGGAGGTACAAGCCCCCAGCCGGATGCCACAATATATATATATATACAGTATATGTTGTTTATTTTGGGGTGGAGGCAGTGTTGAAGTGATTTTCAGGGCATTTTTTAATGTTTTTTACTTTTTATTATTTACTTGCAATGCTGTTGTTTTTTCTTTAGAACAAATTCACTTTTTTATATTTCTATATGATTTTTAGCTACATATTGACTTATTGTAATGGACAATTTAAATTTGCTGTGTTTTCAGTTGTCTCCTTTTAAATCTCAGGTTGTTGAATCTCCAACACATGATCAAGAAAATATCCTTAATTTAAATTTTGCAAAAAATATTTATTAGTCACATCTGAAGTTATCAAATATTTATCATATATCTGTTATTGTTTTAATTTCAAAATACATTTTTAAATGATAGTTTTGACCTAAAACACTGCCATGATTTCAAGAACAATTCCTTAATTTGCTATGTTAGACATTTGGTTCCTGGTAAATCTAATATTATTTAATGTCAATGTTCAGTTCCACTCTTCTATATATTTCCACAGCATTGAGGCCAGCCTGGTTTGAGTACTGAATGTTACTAAAGTGTGATTGTGTATCCTGTTCTGTTTTGCTTTTGCTGACTCAGTGGGTCAATGGGTTGTGTTAATATCGTGTAGAATCACTATCCGATATGTCAATGCTGTTTTTAATGGTTTGCATCTAACCTGTAAATATGAGATCTATTATCATTCCCATTTCCTCTTGTGACCCTCTAGGATACAATTTTAGATGATATCTAAAATTTAGGTATGTGTGATTATTTGGAAATTATGCTTTCAGTTTCATATCCATATAGTGACATTTAGGTCTTCTTGGCTGTCAACATACTTTTCACTACTAAATAGCTCACTTAATACTTCACTATGCATAACCAAGATGTCATATTAAATTCTGAACTTGCTTACAGAAGTTACTTGGGCATTTCTTTTTCACCTAAAATAGATACCTCAAATTGAATGTTATTTAAATTTCCTTGCTGTCTGCTTTTATTTAGTTTTATTCGTTTATGCCTGGACTGTTTTATATGGTCCAAAGGTCCACTGCTTGTTGTCTGTAGCATGTAAGTTATTTATGATAATTATTTTCTTTAAAATCTATGTCTTTTGTAGGTTATGTTGAATACTTGAAAAACAAATCTCTCATGTCTTCTTTCGTTCATTTTTGACCTACCAAGTTTACTCCAGCCACCCTGCACTGTCACTTTTCACCCTCCTCCCATTTAGGAAGCGACGAAAGTCCATTCGGACGCTCACCTGCAGGTTCAGGAACAGTTTCTACCCAACTGCAATCAGACTCATGAACAATCAGTAACCTTGTGTCACTTCCACTGCTACCTGCACATATACTTCTGTCTCTATTTATTCCTAGGATTCTGGTTTTATTTATTTACTTATTTATATTTTAGGGTTAAGTCTGCCATAAAAAGCTAATCAGTGTTCCAATCCTTGCATTCCGGTGTAGTGTTTGTAACCACAAGGGAGCATCAGAGAGCCCCAAACCACAGACAGCAAAGTACCACACGTTGATTGAGTAAAATAAAGGACTTTTATTCCTTCCTGTACACCTTTCCACAGACCTCCTTCCAACAATAAGCCAAAACACAAATATAATCACAAAAATACTTAATCTTCCTCATTCCATCCACCAGTTGAGTTTTGCTCACTGCCTCACATTCCTTTTGTGATGGACCTGGGAATACTTCTGGGGCCATTCTATCTTCTCTAGAAAGTACTGCAAGTCGATAGACAAAGTAGGTCAGTCATCACTCGACAGCACCCTCTACCAATCTCAAGGGACCCCTACAGGGCTGCACCCCTTCCCTAGCACCCCTTCAGGTGTCCCGACTGGGTTCTCTTACGAGGACTGCTGCCACCTAGCACATGGGGGATGGAACCATTCCCAAGTTTGGGCTTCTGCAGGTCCATCCATTATTTTATACAGGCTGGGCGCAAAGTTATCTTTACGCACAGCCGGCCAATCCATCCATCGTTCCTCTTGGGCCTCCTATTCCGGTAATAACCCATGCTCCTTCCTGGCCGAGATGCTCGTTCTCCTCCTACATGTAATAATTTGTAATGTAATAGACGGGAAGTTTGTTTCTGGTCATGCATTATTCTTAAAAGAACATATTACCATGTCTCCCTGTATTGGACCAGGTGCCTTGTACCATGTAGGTGAAGTTACAGCTTCTCTTAACTTAATTTGCTCCTTTATTAGGGAGTCTGGCATCCACAGCACCGTTTATGGATGCCATCTTGGGTGGGTGGGCACTGTTTGTGTCTGTCCAGGCTGCATTCTCTGCAGTTGTGCTCTTACCATTGCCATACACACCTATGGAGCCTGAAGACCTCTAACAACCCCATATTTCCACACACTAACATGCTGAATTACTTGCTTTCTGCTAGTGTGATACCCTCTGTCCCCTGGAGCTCTCCTATAAGACCTTCTTCTCTGCTTTTACCACATTGGGGGAGCCTTGTCTAGGCAAACTCTACTCAGTCTGAAGTGCCTTTAGATAGGAGCTAAAACATGAACATGCAGAGCAATGCCAGTCACTGCAAATAAGTGAAGACAAGGAATTACAAAAAGGTTAAGGCAAAATGGAAACAGGAAAAAACAATATAAATAAAATAAAGAGTAAAATAAACCTTTGCTTTCTTAGTACGGAATAGTGGTTAAGATTTGTTCAATAATGTCATTATCAGGGCTGAATTTTAGTGTCCTATCGCTTTTTCTGTATTAGACGCCATTTTGCATAACTGTTGTTAGGTTTGCGTCCCATGTTTCTAGGGGTGTGATCTCCAGGGTTGTACTCTCAAGTTTATCAGCATGACAGGATGAAAGGTCAGTGTTTACACAAAGCTTTAATCGATCTGTGGAGAAAACCTTTAAAACTCAAAAAAAAATCTCTTTTGGTAATTGATCTTCGTGTCTTGGCTGTTTTTGACTTTTTCACTGATTTTTGAACTTGATTCTTCCTTCTTGTCTGTGTTTGGTCAATGTTGTATCAGAAGTAGCAGTTCAGACACATGTAATGTTTAACTATCTTTTCTTTATTTAACATCCACACCAACCAACCAATACTTCTGTTTTCCTCTTACAGCCCCCTACATCCGCTTCTGCACAGGCATCACAGTCACTTTGTTTAGATTTTATTTGTTTTGTTTTGCCTTTTGCATTCATCTTCCAGTTTGTCTCAAGAAATTAGTTATCTGTTTCATGCTGAGGTTGGACAAGTAGGGATCGGGATTTAGTCAATAATTCTACTGTGAGAACTTACTTATCACATATGCCAAATGATAGCCATGCAATTGTGTTTTTCTAATGTGAAAGGTTGTGTGAAGTACCCAGTCAGTGTTCTATTGCATAAAACAAAGGGGATATTGCAGAGGAAAATTCTCCAACAGTAGATACATTGGAATTAATAGAACTAAAAGAGAAGAAACTTCACTATACTCCTGATGTCTTTTCTTTTGCTTGCACCTTCCAGAGCATGAAGGCAATGTTTGGTAACAAGAGGCAAACATCAGGAAGAAAGTTGATTACACTACAGTTTCCAGGGCCTTTCTCTTTCCATTTTCCATTAAAACTGTTTAAACATTGATGCTTCTGTGTAGAAATGGCCAGAGGAGAGAAAAAAGTGGTTTGTTAAACAGAGGTAAAGTATTTTTTTCATTATGTAATATAATGTAATATACTATCGCTGTTGGTTGTTTAAAAATATTTATTCCTTAAGGAACAATATAAAAGCTGGACAAGACTATTAATTGGCTAATATAGTAGCTACACTAGGAACTCTATCAGAGTTTGACGTAATTGGACCATAAAACAATGTGACAATATAGTGGAGTGTGTTTCACACATACAATATTCATAGACCTATAGTATGCAGAGACTGTTGCTGTTGCTCTTTCTAATCCAAGTTTTGCTTTTCAAACTCTTTAAGAAAATTTCCCTCAGGAATGAGAAGGAAGAAAATAATGTTCTGATGAGCCATTACCATCCCAGCCGTCTATGAAAAGCTCCAGTAACATTTTTTTTTCCAGATGCTTTTGTAGTAATGATGCCAATTATGTCATATACAGTTGGTGCCTACATATACATACTGTATGTGTGGCATTGAATTCCAGCGCATGGCAATGTGTGATCTTCAGTGCATCTAGAGATGTCATCTACATGTGTCTGCCATCTGTACCAGAATACAGTCAAAACAAAGAAAATAGACCAAATGAATGTAAAAGCAGTGTCAATATTGCCAAAATATACACCCAAAATACTAATATACACCAAAGACTAATGCAAAACACAATGTGCATTTGCCTGAAACCCTCTTCACTAAGCATAGGGTACGGATCATTTAATTTTGCATTGTCAGAGATCACCATGCCAGGATGTAACTGTCACTCAGTTGCTGACTAAACCCCCTAGTGGTTTGTAACTCAGATGGACTAGCTGGACAGTTTCTGGGTGGTATAACACATTGTGCATTTAAAAGTGACAATTCTTCAATAAATACTGTCATTATAAACAGAATCAGTGTTATGAGGGCTATGATAAATAATTAAAAACAATCCACTAAAACCAAGAATGTTCAGAGTACTCAGTCCTCCCTCCAGAGGAGAATGAATTCATGTGTTCTCGCCATAAAGTTACCATGTCACCAATATTGGCTCATTTCAGCAAAAAAGACAGAGAAGATTTTATCTGTGGCACCTCTGCATGATTACCACCTTTTTCCACCCTCTCAAATGTAGACAGTTTTTAATGTTTGGAAAATATATGGGATCACATCACTTAGAGATTTGTACATAGATAACGGCTTTGCATTACACTCCAAATGTAACTTTCCATCAACACAATTCTTCCACTACCTCCAAATTAGAAACTTTACTAAACAAAATCTACCCAATTTTCCTCACCTCCCACCTAGTTATATTCCTGAAGAAATATTAATCAGTCTTGAAGGCTCTAACAGCATTTTTGTAATATATAAAAACATTTTAAAGTCCCTTCCTTTCAAAGATCCCAGAGTACAATGGGAAAAGGATCACTTACTCAACATTCCAGAAAAGGAGTGTAAGGTAGCCATACACTGAATTAACTCGAGCTCCATATGCGCAAAGCATTCAACTTAAAATCTTTTATTGAGCACATCTATGTTGTTTAAGATTGTCCAGAATGTTTCCAGGGCAACATTCAACCTATGAACGTTGCAGTCGAGTTCCAGCCTCACTGGGCCACATGTTGTGGGCCTACACCAAATTAACATCATTTTGGACCACAATCTTTAAATACCTTTCAGATAGCCTTGGTGTCACACTCCCTTCTAATCCCCTAACAGCTGTGTTTGGTGTACTTCCAGATGGGTTTAAAGTGGAGAAGGACATAGAAACTGTAATTGCCTTTACTTCACTACTGGCACATAGGCTTATCTTGCTCAACTGGAAGAATCCTAACCTACTTCTTTTAAATTACTGGGCAACTGATCTTATATGCTAATTGAAATTGTAAAAAATCTAATTCTCACTTAATGGATCTGTTCAAAACTTTTTAAAAACCTGGTAGGATCTAATCAATAACATTTTAGAATAATCACTTAAATTGGGAAAACATTTGCTCTACTCTTAAAGTTTTACTGTGGCTGTTGGCCTTGCTCTCCTTCTCATGGTGGGAGCTGATTTGAACTTAGTTTTGTCAAGTTTGACTTGCTTGTATGGAATTTTACTTTTAATAAATTCAATAAAATATTAAAAAAAAGAAAAAAAAATTGCCCCACAGCAAAAATCCACCTAACATGAAAAGGTTTCCCCATAACTATGAATAAGTGGTGGCTTTGATGGATTTCTGTTGTTTATATTGCTATCATAACACTGCTGATGTGTTACATCAGCCTAAGGGATGAGTTGCCAGCAGTATTCATTGGCATTCCATCATACAAATGAGCAAATTTAGTGCCAGCTTTAGGGGGACCTAGAAAAATAGAACACCTGTCAAAGTCTCAAATTAATTAGTAAAGCAGCAGCAGCACGTGGTTCTTCTAAGGAGAATGAGCTACTAAAAAGAGCTATGTAAAGAGAGGGAGAGAGAGTCCATTAGCACTCAGTACAGGGGGGGACTGGTGTGGTGCTACGGTATTTATAAATGCAACAAACTGCATCTTTAGGACTAATGAGCCAAATGAACGCAGAGTGTTTTTGGGCTTTTAGTGTTTTAGTACACCTGTCCGATTGTAACTATCAACAATGGTGAAGGATACTTGAGATGTGTTGAGCTCTAGGCTGCTGTGATTTCTGTAACCCACCAGATGTCAGTATTTTTGAAGCTCTGAATCTTTTTCTGGGAAATCGGGAAGAACTTTGTCCGACCATCACTAACGTTCACCATTCCTGTATCCTTTCCCCCTTCTCTCCTGAGGTCAGGAGAGAAGGGGGGAAAGCACTCCTTTACCTAAGACCAGGAACTGCTAAATGAAAAGTGGCTGTGCTGGTGTCCTTAATCGCTAAATTGCCAATCTCCCCACTAACTGCTCCACTCCTGGCACTCCTCATTGCAGTGCCTCCCTCCATTGAAATCTAACTGTCAAATTAGTAAACAACAGCTCTGCCCCATGAAATAACGTGTCCTTTTATTTTTACCTGGTATAGGGTTGCTGACAGCCAGTTGGAAATAAAGTATAGCTTCATTTTCTAGTGCTTTTATAAGATTCTTGATTCATTAGCTGTGCTACCAAATCTAAATAATCAATGCTGACCTCAGTATTAATGTTTGCAGTGTATATTGCAATACATACCTTTCTGCTACATGCCAATTGGGATGAGATTTGTAAAAGGAGTGTTAAGAATTTCTTGTTCTGAAAGTGAGATTAGTTTACTCCCTTTATAGACTTAACCGGATTGTGTGGTTGGAGTGAGGGTTATTCATTTGTACCCCCCAATATATTTTATGACGTAATAGACAGAATTATGATTTCTGTAACTTCTCATCACCCCCTGAAATGTATTCCTGGCTACTCCCTGATATCAATTTCAGCAATGTTCCCAACTTGGGATTTGTTTCTATTACTATAATTAGTGTTTCCTGTTTATTAATAACAATACTGTAGTGGATATTGTGCCCTGCCTTGAGATGTTGCCTGCTTTATTCCCAGTGCTTCTGGATGCGACATTGAATAATAATAATAATTCATTACATTTATATAGCGCTTTTCTCATTGAACTACATTAAGCAAGTCTGAGAAAGATTAGTTACAGTAATTCAAAACAATCTATATCCTTCACAAAACACATTATTCACCCACAAACAATAAAAACCTAATAGCTCTTTTTAAAGGGATGATCGATTTTATTTTTAGGTTTTCCAACGGGACTGATATTCTTATACATTGCTAGTACTGCATTGAAAATGATGAATTATTCAGTTGATCTCAAGACACAAAATGAAAAAGTTGAAAAAGCATATTTAGTAGTTTCATCTTATGCTTAGCACTCTCTATGCCATTTTGAACAATTTTATACATCAACTGAAGTAAGATGCTTACAATGTGCCATCTGTTTAACTCAAATATCTGGTCATCATAGTGACCTGCTGACTTGTGAAGGGTCCTTGTAGTAAGACTCCTATGTCCTGTTGCCCCGTGTCATTAGGAAATAATGGTTAGTAGCCAGATGGCTAGGGTACATGGAGTGTGGGGTGTTTCTTAAAACCTGGAAGCTCTTTGATGGGGTTTAAATGGAAGTGACAGACACTTTTGAGTTTTTCAGCTGTAGTTATTTTTATGCTGAATTTCAACAAAATGCATAAAGCAAAATTCTGCAGGTTTTCATTATATTTATCACATTTACAATTGTTTGCATTAAACGTATTTTCTTATTCATTGTGGTCTGAAGTATACGTGTTTATTAAATATGGCTTGCTAATGATGACATAAATAATTTATTTCTGCCCTGAAATCCTTTTAACTACAATTTACTTTCAGGAATGCAACGTGGTGCAGCACTTCATATATAATGAGAAGCTCAGCAGTTCAACACGCACTGCTAACGTAAGGAATAAAATTACTGCGAAACTTCAGGTTTTGAATTTTAGAATATTGCAAGTGTGAAGGACACTCGTGAAACTAAAGTTTACTATTGAACCCATCTTTGAAAATGGCTTAGTTAAAGGGCTACATCTCCAAAATAAAAAAAATGTCTGGATTTTTTTTTTGTTGTCTAGTGTCATTTATTTTATTGTATGACAAATTTTGGTATTCCCTGTAATTCCAACACATTTTTTGAATCCATTAATTATGGCAAGTTATGATCGAAATGTCTGATGCTTTCTTTTTTATACAATAAGTGTTAGGTTCTTGTCACAAATGTTCTAATGTACATCTTGGGAACAGATGTCACCTGTTTCACCCTGAAATAAAACCGAGGAGAACTCAAAACAAGTCATCCTGCTTGCCCGATTAATAAATCCCACAAATGTGTTTGCCAGTTGTGAATCAATTTTTAGGAATGCAAGTGTAATCATACAAGTTTTTCTTTCTATCACTTTTTTTGCTGAATCTGGCACTAGGTGGTCTCTAATTAAAACACGATGCTTGCAAACATAACGTCTTGTGCTGGATAAATTTAGAGAATCACAGAAGTAAATGATTCCTCCATATATTAACAAAGATACATTACTAAGATAAACCCAGGATAATCATTAGACATTTAGTTAATTTTGTGACATCCTTCCAACAACCACTTGAAAATATCGTATACCTGTAGTGAATTACCTGAAATGGCTGTAACTAATATTGCTGATCAGCTGACTTCTTGCTATCTTATCTCCTACTGACACACTGGCAATTGTATTGTTTGGGCCAGGTTCATACTTTATTTTGGAATCATAAGAAGCCAGTCTGGCTGTCTAACACTTATCAAAAGAATCTAATTTTGGCTTTGTCATGATGTGATTCAATGAATTATTGTCTGCATGCACATGCTGATGGAGACAAAGATGCAACATTTTCTTGAATGAGAAAGCTTTTATTAAGATTAGTCTTCTGACTAAAGGAACACTTTTCAATCAAAGTACTTCATCAAGTCAATGAAATTTTTGGGCTGTTGATCTGGTCAGTTAAGTAGCAGAGGGGGCTGTTAATCAGTTTCAGTTGCTTTGGTGTTAATGAGATTAACAACAGGTGCACTAGAGGGGCAACAATGAGATGACCCCCAAAACGGGAATGGTTTAACTGGTGGAGGCCACTGACATTTTTCCCTCCTCAGTTTTGCATTTGGCTATGGTCACTACTGGTAGCATGAGGCGATACCTGGACTGTACAGAGGTTGCACAGGTAGTCCAACTTCTCCAGGATGACACATCAATACGTGCCTTTGCCAGAAGGTTTGCTGTGTCTGCCAGCACAGTCTCAAGGGCATGGAGGAGATTCCAGGAGACAGACAGTTACTCTAGGAGAGCTGGACAGGGCCATAAAAGGTCCTTGACCCATCTGTAGGACCAGTATGTGCTCCTTTGGGCAAGGAGGAACAGGATGAGCACTGCCATTACCCTACAAAAATGACCTCCAGTAGGCCATTGGTGTGAATGTCTCCGACCAAACAATCAGAAACAGACTTCATGAGGGTGGCCTGAGGGCCCAAAGTCCTCTAGTGGGCTCTGTGCTCACTGCCCGGCACTGTGGAGCTCAATTGTTGTTTGCCATAGAATAGCAGAATTGGCAGGTCCACCACTGGTGCCCTGTGCTTTTCACAGATGAGAGCAGGTTCACCCTGAGCACATGTGAGAGATGTGAAAGGGTCTGGAGAAGCCATGGAGAACGTTAAGCTGCCTGTAAAATCATTCAGCATAACCGGTTTGGTGGTGGATCAGTGATGGTCTGGGGGGGCATATCCATGGAGGGACGCACGGACCTCTACAGGCTAGACAACGGCACCTTGACTTCCATTAGTTATTGGGATGAAATCCTTGAACCCATTATCAGACCTTGTGCTGGTGCAGTGTGTTCTGGGTTCCTACTGGTGCACGACAATGCCCGGCCTTATGTGGCGAGAGTATGCAGGCAGTTCCTGAAGGATGAAGGAATTGATACCATTGACTGGCCCCCACGCTCGCCTGACTTAAATCCAATAGAACACCTCTGGGACATTATGTTTCAGTCCATCTGACGTCACCAGGTTGCACCTCAGACTGTCCAGGAGCTCAGTGATGCCTTGGTCCAGATCTGGGAGGAGATCCCCCAAGACACCATCCGTTGTCTCATTAGGAACATGTTCCGACATTCTCAGGCGTGCATACAAGCACGTGGGGGCCATACAAACTACTTAGTACGATTTGGAGTTGCTGCAATGAAATTTTGGCAAAATGGACTAGCCTGCCACATCATTTTTTCATTTTATTTTAGGGGTATCTTTGAATTCAGCCCTCTGTAGGTTCATAATTTTCATTTTCATCAAATTATGTGGAATCCTTTCATTCCTAACACATTACCCAGTCCATATCAGTATAGATATCCAGCATGATTTTTTTTCCCATTGAGATTTGATGTGTTTTCAAAGTGTTCCTTTGATTTTTTGGGCAGTTTAGTTATACAGTGAGGCAACTATGCATGAAAGCTTGATAGGTTTACCTTTACCCAACAAAGTCCAGTTAGAAATGTATGATCAGATCATCTTTAACAAGGTTTAACTTGAGCAACAGAAGAGCAAAGGCCACACAGTCCATTTTCTGTGGTTTCTGTAATGTCAAAAGCTAGAAAGACGGAGATGTTGGCATACCATAGATTGGTTTTCCATATGTCCCTGTTGCCAAACATTATGGATGGTATTGGTTTTCCATATGTCCCTGTTGCCAAACATTATGGATGGTACCACTGCACTCTATCTATCCTGCAGCAAACCTGTAGCAAGCTTTCAACAGACCAATAGGAGAGAGGACCATCCAAGATATGATCATCAGACCGGCCTATTTGAAGGATTGCTTCAGATATGCTATTTGTAGTTTAAGTGAAACTGCTGGCAGACATGGTACTTGCATCAATGACAGGACAGTGAACATCAGACTCCATGCTGCTAGTCTTGGAGCAGGGTGACCTGTCAGAGGCTCTCTGCTTACACCTCCTTGATGTAACATCTCACTGGCTTCGGCCAGACAGAGGCTGCAAGGGATTAATCGGCAATTTAACCAGATTCTTGCATCAGCATTTTCCACACAAATATAAGGGGCAGCATGTGAAGAAGGAGAGGACAGGGTTAGGGTATGGTTTATTATCCGAGAAAAAAATTGTTTGCAGCAGGAAATAACAAATAACAGGAGACATTGTTACACAGATACAAGAAAATAAGCAGCAATAACTGAAAACTAGTGTTATCATAAGTACTCAGGATTAGCATAAATATATACTATATAATTAACAGCACACAAAATGATAATTCTGAACTTAGCATTTAGAAGCATCCTTACAAGTAATAGAACTCAAAATGCTTACAGCCCTGGAAATAAAAGTGTTCTTGAAAATGATGGCAACACCAAAAATTTTGAGGAAAGAAGATAGCTACTGTCTGATAGGTTTGAGATGGCCTTCTTTCCAAACTTTTTGTAATACAGTTCAGTGACTGCTGTATGCTGCATACCAATAATTTTACTGCTACCTTTTACAATGTTAAGATAGTTTATATTCCTAATTCTGAGGTTTCCAAACCAACCTATAAAAGCAAATGTAGCAAAAAATTCAATAAAGGTCTTAACAAAAGTATCATGATTTTGTTCACTTTAATTCAACTGTGTTTCATAAGAAAGAAAAAAAGCTGTGTCTGCCCTTCTTACAAATTTGTTCTGTGTTTAAAGTTTAGTCCATTATCAGTAATAGTACCCAGATATTTGTAGTGCTCTACCATGTCTGCTGTCTCCCCTTCAATTAAAGGTGAGGCAGTAGAAAGAGGGGAGCACCTGAGATCTATAACTACATCTTTTGTCTTAGAAACATTTAGCTGTAATGAAGAATGATCACATTATTGAACAAACTCTTCAACAACAGGTCCATGGCTGTCCTCCTTATCTTGTAGAAGACTCACAATGACAGAGTTGTCTGCATATGTCAGGGCATGTCTGTCCTTGTGTGAACTCCTGCGGTCATTTGTAGATATGATAAACAACAAGCAGACTCCTGCAGTGACGTGATCGAAGTATTGAGCCAAACAGAAAAACAACCATTAACACAAGAAAAAGGTATGCTGGTGCTAGTGTGGAAGAAACTGACCCTTGGGGTGGAAGCATTCTTTCAATCACCATAGTGGCTGGAAGCACCTCCACTTAATTGGTAAAAGGGTTAAAGGCAACATGACTTGATCATGCAGTGCCAGGACAAACCGGTCACTAGGGTCCTGAAGCCTACCTTCTCTCATGACTGTAAGCTCCATAGACCACCTTTGGGATGTCCTGGATGGAAACCCTTTGTCTATCAAAGGCTGGCAGCTTCATTAGGCCTTAACTGGAATGGCATAACATCCCACAAATGCATATTCAAAGAGTCATTGGCTGTATACACCATTGTTGTCAAGCAGTGGTAGCTGCAAGAGGTGGTCGCGTAAGACAATGAAGGACAACAAATGACATGTTACTGTTCACCATTGTTATTGATAACCTATTGTTTTTGTTATTTTGCTTTCAAATTATTCTCATTTGTTAATTTTTATTTCAACATTTAAATTTGAAATTTCATTCGAATAAGTGTATTTTTTTATTATGTATTACTAAATTTTATTTGAAATGACAGTGTGACCAATTAGAACAATGCTCTCTTTTGTGGATTTATTTTTCTGAGTGTCATAAAACCAGAAATCACATTCTTAAGACTAGTGGAGCTTAATGAATCTGTCAGTTTTTCTAATGGGGCAAAACAATGGTCCTAACAAGGAGAGTATGGAATGAGAAACCCAAAGTTCTATACTAAATATTATTTTTTTCTTCTGCATGAATCTTTCCTTAATTTTAAGGTATAATTCCTACAAGCTACTGAAATCTGTTGCTCTTAGGTAACTCAACAAACTGATGGATACTATGCTTCCCTCAGGCATCCACAGCAATCATTTCATCAAAGACACAACAAAATGATAATAAAGTGCAAATAATTCCAAAAAGAGACAACAAATAAATATCCTAAGCACTCCAAAAATAAGTAAAACTAGCTAAAAGTTGTGACCAATGGAACTTCTAACCCCCAAACCTAAATTTGAGGCTTGATGTTTCTTAATCCTACCATTCCTCCTCCTTCACCTTTCTGCAGCTTGAAGGATCCATATTTGTTGACTATAAGCAGATTGTGTAATTCTGCAGTGTGTCTATAGAGGTTGCTATATGAGTTCCTACTCTTGTTTTTTTAAGTACAAGCAGACAAAAAAGTGGAGTTACAAAAGATTAAATGTAGCAAATTTACCATGCATGAAGATAATGGTGTGGCTGACAATTGGAGTTCAAAGGCCCAGCTTACATGAAAAATTATTATATTGTACAATTTAAATGAGACTTTATTTCATCATGCTTGGTTGGTTAGCTAATAGGTCAGCTGTTCATTGTTTGAAACATGTCGGAAGGTGTAACGAGCTCTGCTTCAAGAGCAGAAGTAGTCAGTTTATTTCTTGTATGCACTTTCTTATTAGTTCCCCCGGTGTTCTAGGTTATGCGCTGATAGCATGTTACCACACCCACCACATGAAGAACCTACTAGAATAGAAATAATTTGGTTGGATCAAAGTTGGAAGCACTGTGAAGATTATGTTGTTTTTTTATTTCTTCAGTACCTTAAATACTATCCAGCCATCCCCGTTAAGTTGTAAGCTCAGAGATATGCAGTTGGATGAGCCTATGGGGTCCTGAATAATGGTCGGGCAGACCGCAGGACCTACAAAAGTGATGCATCTCTTCATAGCCCTCAGATGAGCTCACAATTGGTGGGAATGAGTAACAACCGGGGGACCAGGAGTTAGCTTTTCGTCTCACCCTGTGCTTCTATCACCCTGGACAACAGATCCTGATTGAGTACAAAGTGAGGAACTGATGTTTTGGAACCAGTGGTCAGGTGACTGTATGCCACAGCAACTGCATCCCTCACAAACTTCAGTGAATCATCATTCCATTGCGAACACTTAAAGGAGGTAGGCATGGAGCAAAACCTATGTTTCAGGTTTACCAAAGGGTCACATGTGGTTCACGCAGACTCTGCTGGATTGGTGGGTGCGTCTACAGCATCGCCTTCCACATCACATTGGTTGGTCACATCCTTACCTGCTCTTTTGCATGGTGGGGTGTTATCTCCGGATGGGTTATCACCATCCATGGTCAAGTTTCTCCTCTCAGTCGAGCATAGTCAGGCTCTTTTCACTTTTACTTTGCAGCCAGTCTCGTCCCAGGAATGGAGGAAATGGCAGATCCGGCATGACCACCACCACCAACCTCCTTAACTACCCTTGTACAAGGATCCAACATAGCGCAGTGGAGTATAGCTGAGTCTCACCATGTATACAAGTGAGACTGGTCTGTCAATCATCAAACTGTTCTGACGGGACATATTGGCTTCCAACAACAGAAGTGTTTCTGCCAGAGTCATATGGATGGAGGACAGTGTGTCCATTAACTCAGGCCCTGCCTGTAGAAGGAAGTACAAGAGGGTTAGCTGTGACTGTGCAACAGTACCTGTCTCGTTGGGCCCATCTGCACTCAATGGTGTCATCCATTCGAGGACAGTTGAATACAGTGTGCCTAAGTTTGCCACATTAATAGCAATGGAGCAGTGCAAGTGAGCAGTCTTATGTCTGGGTAGGGGTCTCAGCTTCTCTAGCACTGGTCTCAGGCTGCTGGGAGCATAACGACTGAGTCCACTTCTGCTCTTCTGACAGCTTCGTCTGGCTGGTGGATTCTTCCATGTCCGTCCATGTCTGGGACAGCACGTAGCAAATAATCAATGGACACCGTCTTGACAATGCACTCAGCTGCCAGCTCATCTGGGTGTAGCCACCGGGCTATCTTACCCCACAAATTGAAACACCATTCCTGGAGTCATAATGGGTCAAGATCTCCCAATTTAGGCTATTGTAGTCAGCCATTGCATGTTCCTCCAGGTCATAATATGCCCTTTGAGCCTCACCTGCTAAGAAAGGATCAAGCAGGTGCATCCATTCACACTGCAGCCATCGCTGGTAAGTAGCCATGTGATCAAAGTTTAGTGTTTAGGCCCTTGGCCCCTGCCGGGATGGTGAGCATCCACTGCCTTTCCTCAAGCATTGAGCAACTCAGCTTGCTGTACCTGCAGCTGGTTGACTTGGTCGGTGAGCTGGTATCCCAACTCAGCTAAGTTAATCTGTTCTACCACTATGCCACCTGTGGTTGTCCAAGGAATAACAGGTCAGTACAATTATAGCTCTTTGCAGAGCCAAGATGGCTGTCCCCATTTACTTGCAAAAATACACAAATAAATTAATGTGTGATGGTTTAACAATCATATAAACAAAATAAGGTTGCCCCTCAACAATCAAGTAATTGTTGCTTCTCCTTGTAAGGATCTTTTCAGTCAGTTAGTGGAGCTCATCTCCTATGCCATAAGTGACCCCTTTCCTCAGGGTGGTTTCGAATTTATAGCCCTGACAGCACAAGGGGTGGAGTTAGTTTCCCTCACTTGGGCAGTCTTTCTGTGCAGTAGAATAATGAGAAGACAAGGTAGTTAGCGGTGGCAGCGCCCCCTTTTGGCTTAGGGTGGTATCACCTACCTGTGAAGAACTTGGAAGGTGAACCTCATGATGCACATGATTGACAGCTGGTATGGCATACTTCTTATCTGGAATGGAAGGAAAGAGGAGGGTGTGGGGGAGGAGTGTTGGTGATGTAACATAACCTCCATTTGTCCAGCTTCTACTTAGCTGAGGCTGAAAGGAGTAAAAGATTTTTGAGATCTTCACTGTGTGTCTCTTTAATCATGAGTCCGAGAAGAGACAAATTGTACTTGTTAGTATGACATTTTATATAGTTTAATGAAACCAAATATTTTTTTAAAAGTGTCAGTAGTTCAAATGGCAATGTTGAAGCTTTTTTTAAAGTTCAATTCAGTGACTTACCTCATTTTCAAACAAAGATCAATTTTACATTCTGAAAGAAGATTGCAGTCTGAATGACCTGTACTGGCCACTTCCATACTTGTTGTCAGAACATTTCTCAAATGTTTTGCAAAACATAAAATTGTAAACATTCCTCTATATAGTGCATAGTCCTCAGACAACGTTATTACAATATTGAAATTAAAGATATAGCAAAAGAATTGCAAGCTTTTATGTGTTTTTAAAAGTATTTTTACCAGAGAGGACTGGGCGGTCTCTTGGTCTGGAATCCCTACAGATTTTATTTTTTTTCTCCAGTCTTTGGAGTTTTTTTTTTTTTTTGTTTTTTCTGTCCACCCTGGCCATCGGACCTTACTTATTCTATGTTAATTAATGTTGACTTATGTTTATTTTTTATTGTGTCTTCTATTTTTCTATTCTTCATTTTGTAAAGCACTTTGAGCTGCATTTTTTTGCATGAAAACGTGCTATATAAATAAATGTTGTTGTTGTTGTTTTTGAAAAATTGTAATCCTTCACAAAACTGTTGGATGAAACATCCTGCAGCGTCTACGCAAATGGTTAGAATTGTATCATACAAAGCAGGTGAGGGAAAAAGATGATGTCTTAAGGATGAAATCAATATGAATTTCTTCATCATTTTCATTTGTTGTGGTGGGCTGGCACCCTGCCCAGGGTTTGTTTCCTGCCTTGCGCCCTGTGTTGGACGGGATTGGCTACAGCAGACCCCTGTGACCCAGTAGGATATAGCGGGTTGGATAATGGATGGATGGATTTTCATTTGTTCATTATCTGTGAACTGTACTATACTGATGAACAGCTTTCATGTTCTGTCAAGTTGTGTGGTCCCCAGTCAAAATTGTTTCTAATTCTTATTTTATTTGCATTACAGGTTTTTGCTTGTGTAGGTAAAATGTGATGGCACAGCAATTAGCTCTCACGATGACTGACTCCTGTCCTCAAACGTTGAAATTAGGAATTGTCTAAGTGAAGCTTTTCTACTCCCCAACTATTTTCTTCAGGAACTATGTTTTCTTTTTTCCTCTTTTTTTTTGTATAAGTAACGTTAGTTGTCAACTTAACTCTTGCACTGTATGAGCGTTTGTTTTTGCATGAGTATAATCTGCGATGGAGTGTTAATTCCATGATTGGTTCCGTTCTTGTACCTGATGCTGCTTGGATCACTATATTAGAGTTATCAGAACAAGAAACGAAATGAATGAGCAAATGCTTTTACAAAAATATTTGTGAAGTAAAATGAAGAAATAGCTTTTACATTGTCTTTACATTTCATGCTCATATTACAGTTTGTTTTTCTTTTCGCTAAATGTTTCTGATGTTGATAGGAAGCGTTGATGCCTAGTCATCAGTACTCCTGTAAGGATCCATTATACAATTATATTTAGTTATTCTTATAAACAAGTAATACAATCACAATGTTAAAGGCATTTGTGGGCAGCACTTGCATTTCTTACAGGAAATGTAAATGTTCCTGCTGATTATAAAATTAATTATTTAGCATCTGAGAATTAAAAAAAAAGATAACAGGAAAACAGCTTACTTTTTACTTGCCTAATATTTGCAGTACTCACTGTGTGCTTGTCAATCAGACATACACTGTTGCTCTGTACACGTGAACTTGAAAGTGAACTGTAGGAATTACTTTTAGCTCACTAGCAAGCGCTCCTGCACCATCTGCTGACAGAGGTGGGGAAATTCACTGTGACTCCCAACATCTGCAATCTATGAACTTGAGAAATTACTCTAATAACATCTGAAAATGTAAAATAGACAAATAACAATATGTATTCTCTCATAGTTATTACATTTATCAGTTATTACATTTATCCATTACTATTTTGTACTTTGAAATAAAGGCAAAATATCTAAGCTAATTTTTCATACTGCTAACCCTGTACACCAATCCATGAGAATGATTGTATGAAATATATCTTACTACAGTACTTTTGTTGTTTAGAATTACTTACTTTTACTCAAATTTAATAACAAGAGAGAACAAAATTCGGGTAGCCTAGTAGTAGAGTTAGCCCTAAGAATTAGAAGTTGGGAGCAAAGAACTAGCAGTGTAATAAAACCACAGAAAGATGACAATAGATATCATCAGAGAGTAGAACAGAGGGATAGAAAATTGGAGCAATTGTAAACTAAGACTACTTATGGTTATTGATTATTAAAATAAAACAAAAACAAAAACAAAAAAAACAACACAATAAGCCTAAGTAAATGTAAAATATTGTTAACACAGTAAGCTAAAGTGCTCACACTTCATTACCAGTACTTGAAAGTATACTTTTATTTTGATACGTGTTGGTGACTTTAAAACAGGAAGTAGTATTTGCTCTGGGTTAATAATGCTAGCCTTTCATTGTAAATCATCAGTATGCCTGCTTAGTGAATTGTAAATGTTTTTTACCATGGTAAGTGATTGAGCCAGCGTGTTTATAGAATGTATAGAACTTTATAGGCTAACACTAATAACTTCTGACATGTGTGGGCAGAGATACCAACTTGATGTTTCCAGTATTCATCTTTAATGCCTATAACTTCAAATAAGCTATGAATTCAAAAAGATTAATGTTAACAGTAATAACAGGGTATAACACAATGTTAATTTTCTTCAAGCAGTTTTATAGACATTTTTGCCTCTTTTTTGCATAGTTTTTTTGTTAATCTAGCAAGATGAAGTGAACTTAAAATGTAAATGTTAACAAATTATAGTGACCCACATTTATGAAGTTTGAGGTGTCTGCTTAGAGCCACTAGAAAAATAAAAAGTCATTTGAATCAAAGTAAAACATAAGATTCTCAAACCTGCTTAACCCAATGAAAGGACAAAGGGTTGCCAAAGCTATTCAGCAGCACTGGGTGCAAAGCAGAAACCATCTCTAGGCAAGGCACCAATGTATTGCAGGACTTATTTGTGCATGCACACATTCACACTCACACAAGGACCACCATTAATCACCAACTAATCAACCAACTGTTCTATGGGGACATGGATTCAAAATTGGATTAAATGGAGGATAACCTACACAGACATGAGGACAACATGAAGAGTTCACACAGACAGTCATCAAGTGTGAAATTTCTGTTAGTTTTAAATGGCAGATGCCACATTACCCACTGTACTGCCATGCTGCCTTTGTTTTGAATCAGGCCACTGCAACATTGACATTCACATTTATTTGCTTAGGAGGTACTTTAATCCAAAGCCACTTACAAAGGAGTTCCAACATAATTGAGAAAAACATCAGTCTAGGAACTGTCTTGGAACAAGTATTACAGGACAAGTTAACCAAATTGATCATCACAAGTGAAGCGCTCAGAACAAAATGCAAGCTAGTTATACTTATTTAGTCACAAGACCTTATCATAGCCATTATTAATTAGACAGAAAAAGTAAGTCAGCTTCTTAAACATATTGAGGGATTCAGCAGTTCAGATGGAAGTGGGCAACTTGTTCCAACAGCTAAGAACTACACATGAAAAGTGTCTGTATTGAGATTTAATACTATGTAGAAGTGACATCACCAGGCACTGTTCATAAGTAGACCTGAGCGGGCGAGAAGGAGCATAGGGCCCCACAAGTGTCTTTATATATATATATAGGCGCTGACTGACTGGCTACACTGTAGGCAAACATCAAAGATTTGAACTTAATGCATGCTAGTACAGAGAGCCAATGTAGTTATCTGAAATAAAGCAGGGACATACGCAGGATTTTGTATTATCTGCAGTGGCTTGGTAACACATGGTACTCCTGCCAGCAGAGAACTACAGTAGTCTGGAAGTGACAAAATTAAAGCCTGGACCAGGAGTTTTGCTGCATACTCTGTTAGATACGATCTGATCTGGAATTACACAAAGTGAGGTTGCAAAGCAGAGAGGCAGTTGCAGTGTGGTTAGTGAAGAATAGCTGGTTATCGATCACCATCGCAAGGTTGCTTACTGACTTGATCAGTGTTAGCGTTAATGAGCTGAACTCAACAAGGATTTGGTGTTGAACTGATGGATTAGCTGAAATAACAAGGAGGACCATCTATCCGAGGTTGAGCTGGAGATGGTGTTTCTTCATCCAGGTTGAAATTTTAGAGAGAAATGTAGAGATCAAAGCTGATACCATGTGGCTCTCTTGAGAGAATGATAGGGCCTAGTTAGGTGATATATAGAGAAAAGAGAGGCCCTGATCCTTGTGGCACCCCAGTACTTGCCCGATGCACACTTCACATCTCTCTATGTCAGGACACGTGGTAGGATCTGCCCAAGATTTAAGGTAACCATCTGAGGGCAGTCCAAGTGATGCCAAGGTCAAAGAGGTTGGCATGGAGGATCTGATGATCGACTGTGTCATAAGACAGAGAATGAGATACAGCAGGTTCAAGTGTTTCGAATAGACAGGAGGAGAAAGAGACTACTCTGTAATTACCTTCTTGAGATAGGTAATTACAATGGTGGGATTTTTGAGAAATTAAAGGTGCCTGTGCTGAGTGAGGTGTTGAGGATGTGTGTAATTGCAGAAATAAGTAAGGGAGAGATAGCCTGGAGGAAATGTGAAGGGGATGGTGGTCAGGTGGACAGGTAGTAGAGAGAAGGCCAGAAAATTTAGAATGTTGTGCTGTGTTTAGAAGAGAGCAGATTGACTGGTAGGGATGATCAGAAATGACTGCTGATGACAGCCATCATTTTAATAAAAAATGCTATAAAATCTTCAACAGTCAATGAGCTTGGGGTTGGAATAATAGTTGATTGAGTAGAATGGTGAAAGCAGAGAAGAGACTAGGAGTATCAATAGTATTACTAATCCAGTTTTAAAAGAAAGTTACCTTAGTACTGATTGAAGCAGAAGGAGGATATAAGAGATTGATATTTATCCAGGTTAGCATGGGATATTGACTTCCTCTGTTTCCTTTCAGCTGCCCTAAGCTTTCTATGTCACACTGTTTAGAGCTTCAATAAGCCATAGCCAAGAGGGTCCCTTGCGTGCAGGCCTAGAGCAGAGAGGAAAGACAGCATCAAGGTAAGAGGACAGAGCTGAGCTCAGGGTGTTGATGACAGCTTTGGTATCAAGAGATGTAAACGTGTTCAAGAGATGGGACAGCAGAAGAAAGTAGTGAAGAGAAATGAGTAGGAGATAGGGAGCAGAAGAAAGGCACTGTGAAGGATGGCAGTGGGAGGAGAGGGAAGAAGCAGATAGAACTGAATGAAAAAGTGGTCAGATGTGTGTGGTGGAGTGGCAGTTCTGGTTGTGGGTGTGAGATGTTTGGGTGTATAGCTGTATGAGGATGAAAGCTGAAAGAAGAGAAAGGGAGTCTGTAGCAGAAGATCAGCCCAGCTAGATGTTCAGGTCCCTGAGGATTGGAAGTGGACTTTAATCATCTGGAATGGAGGAGAGTAGCATTCTCAACTTGTCAAGGAAGTTCTTTATCAGACCTGGAGGGTGATGAAGAAAAACATTTAAGTTAATAGGATAGGAGACAGTGATTGCATGGTTGGTGTTATATGCATTACGTAGGTGTGTGAATCTTCACTCCTTCGAGACTAGTATACCTGTCCTTCCACTCCTTCTAATGCAACTAGTAGTATAAACAAAGTTGAATCTGGTAGAAGGTGCTGTTGGTGTAGGTGTATTTCCAGGTTGGATCCATGTTTTAGTCAGTGTCACAAAATGGAGTCCACTTTGAGTGGCAATATACTGTATATATGCTTTATATAGGTGGGAAGAACAGGAAGATAAACAATAAAGTATCACTGCCCTTATGCTAATAGAGGACTCTAATTTGCAGCAAAAATTAAAAATACATACATTATAGGTGGCATGGTGGCGCAGTGGTAGTGCTGCTGCCTTGCAGTAAGGAGACCTAGGTTCGCTTCCCTGGTTCTCCCTGCATGGAGTTTGCATGTTCTCCCCATGTCTGCGTGGGTTTCCTCTGGTTTCCTCCCACAGTCCAAAGACATGCAGGTTAGGTGCACTGGCAATCCTAAATTGCCCCTAGTGTGTGCTTGGTGTGTGTGTGTGTGTCCTGTGGTGGGCTGGCGCCCTGCCCGGAATTTGTTCCTTGCCTTGCGCCCTGTGTTGGCTTGGATTGGCTCCAGCAGACCCCTGTGTTTGGATATAGCAGGTTGGATGATGACTGACATACATTATAAGTGTATTTTATCTATCAAATAATAAAATGCTACTCTGTGTGTGTGTCTGTGTGTCTGTCCCCTATGAGTAGTTTTATTGGTTAGTTTGGCTTTGGTGACAAAAACAACAAATGAAGTGCTGGGCAAGAGAGGCTGAGTTAGGGTGAGAGCTGCCTTCAAAGACGGGAAGTAGTCACAAGAATACAAGTGATGTTTTCACAGCAGGTACTAGGAGCCCATCTACCATTGGTGGCAGTCAAAAAAGTGACCAGATGTAAACAAGATACTTCAAAATGACAAAGTCTGAGAAGCAGGCTTTATGGGAATGTGCTTGAGAGAGGGAGTGCCAGTCAAGTGCAAATGAATGTGACTATAGCTACATTGGAGAGGCAACATCAAAACTATCCCCAAAAAGGGAATGGTTTTGCAGGTTGTGGCCACAGACAATTGTTCTCTTCATATCCTTCCTGACTGATTCTTCTCCTGTTTTGCATTTTGCTAGTGCCCTTGTCACTACTGGTAGCATGAGGCCATACATGCAGCTAATTCAGTTTGTGCAGGTAGTCCAGCTCCTCCTGCATGGCATTAGAGTCATTGTCAAACCTTACACTGGTGCAGTGGGCCCTGGATTCCTCCTGGTACAGGACAATGCTCATGCTCATATGGCCAGAGTGTGCAGGCATTTCCTGATTGATGAACGCATTGATACTATTGACTGATTTGCACGTTCCTCAGACCTGAAACCAATTGAGAACCTCCGGAACATTATGCATGTGATTTAAGTGTTCCCTTAATTTTTTTGAGCAGTATATATATATATATATATATATATATACACCATATGATTGTGATTT
>JANRMT010028174.1:94135305-94182066 GCA_026402145.1 Polypterus bichir lapradei
ATGTTTCCTTTTCTTTTTCATAACTTCTTTAATACATGACATCGCTGCGAAGTGCAGTTATTTTGCTATATATATATATATATATATCACAGCGACACTCATAACAGTGACAAAACAATTACATTGACAATCATGTTACGTTATTTTCAAAATGTTTCCTTTTGTTTCTCTTTCCTTCTTTAACACACTACTTCTCTGCTGCCAAGCGCGGTTATTTTGCTATATATATATAGATATATATATATATATAGATATAGATATGGGAACAACACTCATATCAATGACAAAACAATTACATTAACAGTCATGTTACGTTATTTTTTAAATTTTTCCTTTTCTTTTTCATACCTTCTTTAACACACTACTTCTCCGCTGTGAAGCGCGGGTATTCTGCTAGTATATATATATAGTGCATCTGGAAAGTATTCACAGCGCATCAGTTTTTCCACATTTTGTTATGTTACAGCCTTATTCCAAAATGGATAAAATAAATTTTTTTCCTCAGAATTTTACACACAACACCCCATAATGACAACGTGAAAAAGGTTTACTTGAGATTTTTGCAAATTTAGTAAAAATAAAAAAATTGAGAAAGCACATGTACATAAATATTCACATCCTTTGCCATGAAGCTCAAAATTGAGCTCAGGTGCATCCTGTTTCCCCTGATCGTCCTTGAGATGTTTCTGCAGCTTGATTGGAGTCCACCTGTATTAAATTCAGTTGATTGGACATGATTTGGAAAGGCACACACCTGTCTATATAAGGTCCCACAGTTGACAGTTCATGTCAGAGCACAAACCAAGCATGAAGTCAAAGGAATTGTCTGTAGACCTCCGAGACAGGATTTTCTCGAGGCACAAATCTGGGGAAGGTTACAGAAAAATTTCTGCTGCTTTGAAGGTCCCAATGAGCACAGTGGCCTCCATCATCCGTAAGTGGAAGAAGTTCGAAACCACCAGGACTCTTCCTAGAGCTGGCCGGCCATCTAAACTGAGCGATCGGGGGAGAAGGGCTTTAGTCAGGGAGGTGACAAGGACCCGATGGTCACTCTGTCAGAGCTCCAGAGGCCCTCTGTGGAGAGAGGAGAACCTTCCAGAAGAACAACCATCTCAGCAGCAGTCCACCAATCAGACCTGTATGTTAGAGTGTCCAGACGGAAGCCACTCCTTAGTAAAAGGCACATGGCAGCCCACCTGGAGTTTCCCAAAAGGCACCTGAAGGACTCTCAGACCATGAGAAACAAAATTCTCTGGTCTGATGAGACAAAGATTGAACTCTTTGGTGTGAATGCCAGGCATCACGTTTGGAGGAAACCAGGCACCATCCCTATAGTGAAGCATGGTGGTGGCAGCATCATGCTGTGGGGATGTTTTTCAGCGGCAGGAACTGGGAGACTAGTCAGGATAAAGGGAAAGATGACTGCAGCAATGTACAGAGACATCCTGGATGAGAACCTGCTCCAGAGCGCTCTTGACCTCAGACTGGGGTGACGGTTCATCTTTCAGCAGGACAACGACCCTAAGCACACAGCCAAGATATCAAAGGAGTGGCTTCAGGACAACTCTGTGAATGTCTGTGAGTGGCCCAGCCAGAGCCCAGACTTGAATCCGATTGAACATCTGTGGAGAGATCTTAAAATGGCTGTGCACCAACGCTTCCCATCCAACCTGATGGAGCTTGAAAGGTGCTGCAAAGAGGAATGGGCGAAACTGGCCAAGGATAGGTGTGCCAAGCTTGTGGCATCATATTCAAAAAGACTTGAGGCTGTAATTGCTGTCAAAGGTGCATCGACAAAGTATTGAGCAAAGGCTGTGAATACTTATGTACATGTGATTTCTCAGTTTTTTTATTTTTAATAAATTTGCAAAAACCTCAAATAAACTTTTTTCAAGTTGTCCTTATGGGGTGTTGTGTGTAGAATTCTGAGGAAAAAAATGAATTTAATCCATTTTGGAATAAGGCTGTAACATAACAAAATGTGGATAAAGTGATGTGCTGTGAATACTTTCAGGATGCACTATATGTGTATATATATATATGCAAAACAGTGAGTTTCTGGGGCAGTTATAGGTAAACACCATATAAATGATATCTCAAAAAACAATAAAATTCAGGTAGACACTAGAAGTGCTGTTGAAGTTGGAAAATCCATCATTCTTCCGGTCAGCAAAGGGAGAGAAAAAAAAGTTGTTATCGCAGAGTGCCGACCCCTGGAGTGGCAGAGGATTACCGTCACCAGAGCCCTTAAACCAGAGGTTCCCAAGCTTATTTGGTTTGTGACCTCATTTTGAAATCTGAGCTTTTTTGCAACACCAGCTGTTTTAAAGTTTGACATTCACTTCCCATTCAATACATCATTTAATGTTGTTTTGCTATTTTTAAATATTTTCTCGTGACACAATTAGCATATCAGGTGACCACACTTGGGGTTGTGACTCCTAGGTCGGGAAATTATGCCTTATATTGTCCCCAATGTGTCTATATATGGATTAGTGGACAGTTGTACAAGTGGGTATAGTACATTGTCATCCATTGTTGGGGTGGAAAAACTTTTTTGGTGGTGGGTTGAATTGTTAATAATTGACTCATAATGTGGGCTGTATAAAATGTAGCTGTGCCTATGAATCCAGAAAGTCTAGCACATGTGTAAATGACTAACAATAAATTTAAAAATAGGTGCTCCAAGAAATGGCTTAATTGCAAAAGGTTTTATTAAAAGCTACTAAGAACAATGCCCAAGCACCGTAATTTTAAAATACAATGATTTCATTATGACAATGTTCTAGTCATTAACATGAAACTGCTTTTTTCTGCACAAACTTAATATGCTGGACGTCACAACAATTAAATCATTGTAAAGGTTTATGTTAGTTACTTGCTTTCCATAGTTGTCATTTGTTGAAAAGACCTTTTATATGCTACCAAATAATGATGACATGCACACAGAAGGTTTGCAAAGCATTGGAAACAAATCCTTGAAGGAAATAAACTCTAGTAAGCTTATTTTTAGGGTCAAGTTTGAACAGAAATTCAACTACTTTCACATTAACAACAAAAAGAGATTGACTAATTACAAATCTGTCTGGAAATACCTAATGTCTGGAAAAAGAGACTTCAATTCACAGTTAAGGGTAACAATCTACAGTTAGGTGCATATCTGGCCGATTCCACATTTCTGTCTGAAAACTGCTTCTTAAAATTGGGAAAATGAACAGGTTTTACATCTTGCAACTGACTCAACTTATTGTAATGTTTGAAGAATGGAGAAAACATAAATTAACAGCTCTGTACCAACACCGAATTGAGCTCACGCAGAAAGCTGTAAGTGTCCTCTGTTTGGACTTGCATTTTACGCCATCTCAAAAAATGATTGGTCGAAGGACTCCAGTAATCTTGTTTTGGTCAATCCACAACTTGAAAACCTTTCTCCATCTTACCTCCTCCTTTCACATCTGTAAATGTTGCTCTTAATATTGGTTTGTGTATAAACATGTATCGCTCTATGCAGCTCTGCTACAGACTGTCCCTATTTGTGTGGGAAAAGCTTGACTTACTTAATTATTTTTTTGAATGGCATAGCATGCCACCTTTTTATGCTTACACCAGCTTTGACTTGTTAGGAACACCTCAGGAGGGCTGGAATATTGTAGATATCTACGAGTAGCTTGCAACTGTGCCACTGGCCATATGCGACCTGCTGGCCATAGTTTGTCCACCCCTGAAATTTATTGCTTACATTTATTATTTTTTCCTCTCTCAAACAGCTTTGCTGCAAAACGTGTGAATGTAAATGCTGGCCAATGCAAGGTGAGTCTGTAATACACTGTAGTTGAATTTGTTATATATACCTTTACTTTAAAACGTACATACATTGAATGAAAAAACAAAAGCTTTTTCTGGATAACCAGGGTCTGCATTATGCATTGTAGTTACTTGATACCCTGAGATGTTTGTTGATGGGGTATGTTATGTCTTAAAAGTAAAAACATTTCCATTCATTTTTCACACCTGCTTTTCCACTGTGTAGACATAGGGAGCTGAAGAGTTAGGTCCAAAGTAAAAAGCACATCATGATGGGACGTCACTTAATATGGGGGGGCACACTCAAGTGGGTGACCACACTCTCTTATGCCATCCTTGTGTGGAAACACCATTCTCCAACTGAAAATGATTAATGAAGAAAATGTTATTATACCCAGAGTACATGCTCTGTATACTAGATTAGTAAAGACAGCCATCATGTTGTTGCTGTTAATATTAATTTTTTTTTCTTTATAGCTCCCTCCTCAGAAGCTGCAGGTAAGATTTCTAAAGTTAAACCATCACCTGTAATTCCTCTAAGAACCTGACCAAGAAAAAAGAATAAACAATAGATAGAACTCCAGAAGTTACTTTGCAATAAAATTTAGCTCCAGCAAAAGGAACTGTTTGAAATGATGTAAAAACGTTCAGTCATTAGTCACACTAGTACGCTTCCAAGCCAGTTTTATGGAGTTGCAGACATATTTCTGTTTTTATCATGCAGTATTATATGAGTAACAGAAATTTTAAACGATTATTTTGGAACAACTTGTATATACAATACATATTGTAATACAAAGTCCTGCCAGGCTTTATATAACATTCAACTTAATCCGTTTTCACTCTAACATATACTGTACTCAGTAGCATCTAGTGCTGAAGTGCTGTTTACAAAATTTGAAATGCATTTTGTCGTATGTCGTGTTTTCACTTGTTGACGCCTGGGAAGAACAATACTAACTGGTACAAGGCTACAACTGTTTCAGTGTCAGATCCACTAATTAGTCAATAATGGACAGGCAGAATGGAAATCAAGATGAACTGAAATAAAAAGCAAAAAAAAAATGACATTATCCATTTAATGTCAAATAAATATAAATGCTTAATATTTATTAAAATATACTGCTCAGAAAAATCAAAGGAATACTTTTTAGTCAGAGTACAGCATCAAGTCAATGAAACTTCTGGGCTATTGATCTGGTCAGTTAAGTAGCAGAGCAGGTTGTTAATCAATTTCAGCTGCTTTGGTGTTAAGGAAATTAACAACAGGTGCATTAGAGGGGCAACAATGAGACGACCCTCAAAACAGGAATGGTTTAACAGGTGGAGGCCACTGACATTTTTTCCTCCTCATCTTTTCTGACTGGTTTTTCACTAGTTTTGCATTTGGCTACAGTCAGTTTCACCACTGGTAACATGAGGCGATACCTGGACCCTACAGAGGTTGCACAATCAGTCCAACTTCTCCAGGATGGCACATCAATACGTGCCATTGCCAGAAGGTTTTCTGTGTCTCCCAACACAGTCTCAAGGGCATGAAGGAGATTCCAGGAGACAGGCAGTTACTCTAGGAGAGCTGGACAGGGCCGTAGAAGGTCCTTAACCCATCAGCAGGATCGGTATCTGCTCCTTTGGGCAAGGAGGAGGAACAGGATGAGTGCTGGCAGAGCCCTACAAAATGACCTCCAGCAGGCCACTGGTATGAATGTCTGTAACTAAACAATCAGAAAAAGACTTCATGAGGGTGGTCTGAGGACCCAACGTCATTGCCATTTGCCATAGAATACCAGAATTGGCAGGTCCACCACTGGCACCCTGTGCTTTTCACAGATGAAAGCAGGTTCACCCTGAGCACATGTGACAGACGTGAAAGGGTCTGGAGAAGCCGTGGAGAACATTATGCTGCCTGTAACATCGTTCAGCATGACCAGTTTGGTGGTGGGTCAGTGATGGTCTGGGGAGACATATCCATGGAGGGACGCACAGACCTCTACAGGCTAAACAATGGCACCTTGACTGTCATTAGGTATTGGGATTAGCAGTTTATATTAACACACACTTACTTTTATACTTTCTTCATTGACCCCAAAACATGTAAATTGGGAAAGTTCACTTAATTAGGCTAGGAGTCCAATTAAAAACAGATGTTAATTGGAAAAAAAAAACCTACAGCCCCAGGGGGTCCCCAGGACCAAGTTTGAGAGCTGCTGCATTAGTGAAAGGTCCTATCAAATTTATTACCATGAAAATTATGTGTGCGTCTGCTGTAAAATCAAATAGTTCTACAAAACATGCAGTAACCAACATTGTATTATTTTTACACATAAAAAACTAAACACAAAAGCAATGCAATTTACATGCACTTTATATGTTCAAGTAAATACTTGTTAAGCAGTAAGTGTCCTCGTTCAGCTAGGTAGAAAAAAAACAGCAATAAAACATTGTTCTTGGATGCACACTGGGCACAGGGTAAGTCACTAGATATTAGGCCTAAGCAGAGGTCATAACCAGTAAACATTTCTTAATAAAATAATAAAACATCAAAGGATAAGAGCAATCATCACAGACAGTAAAAGGCTGTGTCATAACCACAATTTCATATGATAAATCAGGGAATCATAACTAAGGGAGAAACATGTTAAGGCCTCAAAGGGCATCTATCAGTACAGGCAACAGAAATAGACAGATGGAATAGTCTTCCCTGGTTTATCTCATTGAACAGGAACAAACCAGCCTCCTCCTGATCTGAACTTTCCCAGAGACAAGGCATAAATAAAATTACTGCTGCCTTAATAGAATAGACAGTTTAGGTTTAACTTAGATTTATTAATCAGCTAGCAGCACTGAATCAGAAACAAATCAGATACCAACAAGATGATAGAGCTAGCTGTGCTGATTCTAAAATGGGATATTATGGCAGTTAGGTCATGAATTTGTTGTTTGGATGCAACATTTTTTCCACTTTCTCTGTTGTGGACAACTGCTAAATAGCTATATGGTCTGTCTAGTCATTTAGTTCTCCCATGAGGACAATATAGCTACC
This sequence comes from Polypterus bichir lapradei, assembly GCA_026402145.1. Lineage (NCBI taxonomy): Eukaryota > Metazoa > Chordata > Cladistia > Polypteriformes > Polypteridae > Polypterus > Polypterus bichir. The sequence continues at coordinate 94,142,153 of JANRMT010028174.1, forward strand.
ACTCTGTGAGTCATGGCAGCCATGAAAGGACACAATCAGCTGCTACTCAACATATGATGTCCTACCAGACAGGAAGAAAGCTATACCAAATAGAGCAGCAAATCAAACAAAGCCGCAAAGAAATGGTATTTTTCTTTTTGGTTTTTGGAGGTGTTGCCTCTTATCCAGTCTTCTTCAACCATAGGATGATCATAAGCTTGCAACGTGAATGGACGTCTACATTGATTACTTAGATTTCAACACGTTTTAGACTGGCACCACTGCTAGTTCTTCAAAAAGAGACAGGGAAACTATGTAAACCCAAAGAGCAAAACATAGTCTCTTAATAATATAAGGCTTGTTGATAAAAAGGTACAAGCAAAAAGAATGTAAAATATAGAAAGTTGCCTCAAAAGGAAGCAATTCAAAAAGTGACCAATTCCAAATCCAAAATTTACAAGTAAAATTATTAACAATTGAAAAGAGTTTAAATGCCAGGGAATCAAAAACTAGAACTTCCAAAACTCAAAATACAAAATCTATGAACCAAAAATAAGAACAAAACCACACAAGCAATAGCTAATGCTTCAGCACTTAATTTGAGCATCTCTGGCTTTTACATACTGCAGACCCTCAAAGGCAGACAGCTCAACTGAAGCATCTGGAGTTAAAATAAGAAGACAAAGCAATACAATACAAAGCAAATGAATGAAAACAGAAACATATTCAAGAAAGCACAACAGAATTTATTAAAAAAAAAATCAAAATAAACAGGAAGGATTCTAAAGCCAGGGATGAACCCATGATCAAAACTACCATTTAAAATAAATAATAAATCCCATTTTCTGGGATTGTTGAAAATTGTATAGCCTTATCTAGTATCTATTATAATTTAAAGGCAAAAGATCTATCTCAACTTTATATCTAAAAGGCTGGAATGTAGTAGGGGTGAAGGATTTCAGGTTTTTGGGTGCTACAATTTCCAAAATTGCAACATAGGATGACAATATATCAATTATGTTCAATAACACTTACCAGAAGCTGCTCATTTTTGAGGTAGTTAAAGAAGTTTCTTAGGACTCAGTTCACCCTTTTTATTGAAAAAATGTGAACCTTCCTCATCACAGTGTAGTAAAGTAATATCTCTATCAAGAATAGGAACCACCCTAAGCCTAAGCCTAACCCTAACCATAACCATGCCTTAGAGATCTTTCCAACCCATAACATCCCCATTCAATTTCCTTACATCAGGTAAACAGAACTATCAAGATTGTATCTACCAGCTATTGATGCAGTTACCTAGCACTTAGATTTTAGTACCTTCTGTGTGTGTTTTTTTCATTTAATAGTTTGTGAACTGTTGTCAAATGACAGTTATTTTTGTCATTATTTTATGTTACTTTAAGTATTATTGTTGTATCAATATGGTTTACCATTCAGTTGATTCCTACAATAATAGTATACAAGTTAAATGTGTATAATATGAAGGCACAGTCAATATAATATATTTGGATTATTGGTAATGTAATATCTAGGTCATGCTCAATTTATCTCCATACCTGTTATCTGAGATATGAGTTGCCAACTGTTTACAGCAGTCTTGGATGGCACCCAAACATTGCTGGCACAGGTGGACAAATCAGTGGTCACTAGTAGGCAGGAAGAAGGAGAGACTTTTGCAGTGCAATTCCAAGATAAGGCAACAGGAACAACAATGAGCAGCTTTGGAGATAATCGACTGGATAATCAGCCCACAGTGGAAGCTCGGAAAAGGATTGGTGAGTCATGAAAAATAGCTGAGAAATAAATATTAACAATGATTAATTATGTCTACATAAAAATGATGAAAGTAAATGTAATCTTTAGCTGCTATGAAACCCAGCTTTGCTAAAACTCTCTATTAAGGCTATTGTAAACTGCTGTGTTTTTGCATTACATTAAAATTAACATTTTTAAAATGCAGGTGGTTATTTAATTAAGTGTAACTTTATTAAGATGTTTATTACACTGTGACAAAGGCACTAAATGAAGTGCTATCAAGAACTTAATCTGCTGCATCATTGTAATTTTTGATTTTTTTATTATTGTAGAGTTAGGCCCTCAGTGTGCTCAAGTGTCTATACATAGCTTTTTTATTGACTTGTTATAACAAAGAGATGCCACGGGTAGAATGCAATCCTCTTAAATGTACCCTTTTCTATGATTTAAAAAAGAACAACTGTAGGACCTCAATAAACACTTGCTTCCTTGTGTCTCAGTACTTAGTTCAAAGTCACAAATCTTGTTTCTATCACATTAAAATATTCTTTAAGCTATAGCACATTAATAGTCTTAAGTTTGATTTTTTCATTTTTTTCTCTCATAAGCATCAGTACATTTAGCATATGACTGGACTTGATCTTGTTTTGTTGCTTTTTACTAAAGCACTTCATGCTGTATCAATGCTCACAATAAAAATTGCAATATAGGTTAACAATTGGTTACTTGTCATTCTCATGACCACAACTTTAAAATCCATTTCCCAAGGATGATCCAGCTTGGCCAGTCGCCCCTAATCTATTTCTTCCTTAGTTGACTAAATAATAAAATACTATAATATCTGATTTTTGTTGTCATAAGTACGGTGATATTCTTACTTGCTAATCAATATGTCACTACTCTCCAGCACCATGATTAGTGATCTTACAGCCTTACCTTAAAACTTCCATGTTCCCTACCTGTAAAATCTCAGAACAATATCAGCTTTATTGGACAGAATTCCAGAATAGCTGCCAGACATTCTTGAGGATCAAATATAAAAAAGAAGAAAAAACAAACAAGCAAACAAAAACAACAACAACAAAAATTTGTATATATGTGTCTTGTAAACAAAACACAAAAAGAGCCTAACTCAGCAGACATCATAACTTCAGAGGTGCTAGATTCCTTTCCTGACTTAACATTTTTTGAATTATTCTTTTATTGATGTAATAAACTTGACATAGGTCAGTTTTCATCTCATTTTAATATATTTACACTAACCAAAGCTATATGTGGTTTAAGTTATGTAAATCAAAATAGTTTATGTCAGCAGTCATCCACCTAAAGCTAAGCATGTTCGGGCCTGGCTTGTACTTGGATGGTAGACCATCTCGGAAGGCTTGGGTTGCTGCTGGAAGAGGCAGTTTTGAGGCAAACAGGGGTTACTTATCCCTATGATCCAGCACAGTGACAGAGACATTGTGCTGCAAAAATGGTGGTGTCCTTCTGATGACACATAAAACTGAGGTCCTGACTCTTTGTGGCCAATAAAGATTCCTGGGCATCTTTTGTAAGGAATAGGGTTTTTTTTGTTATGATATCCTGGCTAAATTGCCCATCAATCACAGTCTAATTATTCTGGCCTTCTAATCATCTCCCATTTCTAATTGGCTAAGTATCTCTCTCACCACTTCACCACTTGAAAACTAATATGTGGTATGTGTACTGGTGTAAAATGCCTGTCGTCGCATTGGCCAAAATGGCTCCCCACTCATTATGTAAAGCACTTAGAGTGTCTTGAAAAGCACTATATAAAAGTAATGTTTTAGTATATAAAGGCATGGTACAGATCTTTGATTTTGCCAAGATCTGGGAGACCACCAAAATTGAATTAAATGAAGGTTTTAATTTTGGTCAAAAGTTTAAAGACTTTCTTGGAATATACTGAAGAAGGAAAGAACATATGCCTATTGAGTAAAATCTTGCCAAAGTCTTACATTAAGTTGTCTATATTCATATTTCATGATATGAATAAAGGACACACCTTGCTATTTCTTGGAGAAACTAATTAGAAATCAGGAAAAGCACCAGTCTCGGTGAAGCAGAGGAGCAGTTCACTACACTATTTGCTAGCAACTTGCACGGATTCTCCATCTCAATCTGATGCTACAGGCTAGATGAATGAAGTGGAATTTAATAGTTTTGTATTAGATATTTATTGTTATTTCTTTTTCTTTTCAGGGCTTCTGGGAAATCAAGGTAAGTCTGTTTATATACAGTAGCAGCTTTATTCCAAAAGAATGTCTTTATTTAAAAAGTTTAACTCTGGTCATTTTCAATTTGCAAATATGTGGTTTACATCTAGCGACAGGATAACTTATCCAGGGTTTGTTTTTCTTACACATGTTTTCTTGTAAACTGTTTTCCTTTTTTGCTTCCAAACAGTGACGCAAATGAAAAATGGCTCTGCTGTAGGGACACTCTGTTTGAATAGCCTTGTATTTTTCTATGGTTGAATATCATGAATGATAAAGAGTATGACGGTTTAATATTTTTATATTGCAAAAATATGTTTCCTATCAGCTAAATGCACCAAATTAACACAGCTCAGATCCATAATATTTATTGAACTGTACATAGATCATTCACCCAGATTAAGATATGCAGATGTTTTATCTCAACCTTCTTTAAATTTTACCAGATGTAGCATTCAGAATAGTCTCTCAAACTACACCTTCAATTATTCACTCCCTTCCTTCATAACAGCAATAAACCAGGAGTAACTTTTCCTTGTTAAAAGGTACTTCAAGTCACAGCTAAATTTATTGCAATATTTTAAAGTCACTTGAGATAGAATTATGCTGGTAATAAAACACCAGTATTGCTCAGTTATGCACACTAATTCACTCCTTCGGACATTTTCCAGCAACAATAAAAACTTCAAGGTGTTAGGCACATTACTAATAACAAATATTTTCCACCAAACACCAGCTACAAATAGTAGTGCCCTTTGATATACAGCCTGTTTATATGAGATAAAAAGCATATCATAGTTAGAGGTTATTTCTATGCTGGAAAGAACAGAAAAGGAGGTTATAGACATGAGCTATGTACTCTTCATCAGGTTATCAGCAATATAGACACAGTGTTGGATCTCTGACATTCTTTTCTAATTTGTTTTCACTTTACCTATTTTTTCCTTTTTCATATGCATGCTGATAAAGATCTTCACTACCTCAACTAATAAAGCAATGCCTATATGAAACTTGGCTACTACTTAAACAGAAAAAGATACTCGTTACACTGAAAGGAAGGGTTAAATAATAATTAACATTTAAAAAAATGACATTTCAAGATCATTTGAATTCCAAAACTAAGGACATTTCACACCTCTTATTTTACTTGCTTTATAAAGGTTTACCACTGTTTGTTTTTCATCTGGAATGGATTGATGCCATTCTTTTTTTCACCCCTTAGGACACACCACATGTAATCGTATTTTTGAATAGGCTAAGTCGGTCTTCTGGGGGTTAAAATTTCACCAATAATGAATCTTAAATCAAAAAGAGGCAAATGTTGAGTAATAAAAGTGTCCAATAGATGAAAAAGTCAAAAATGTGGACATGAGCATCAATAGGCTTTATGCCCTAGGAACCAAGTTACCCAAACTATTCTATAGCATTTCAAGGCTTTATGCCCTAGGAACCAAGTTACCCAAACTATTCTATAGCATTTCAGTAATTATTTATAGTTCTGATGCTGATCTTTTTGATAATAAAATAGGTCATTATGACTTTAATTGACAAGAAGAATTCGTTATTTATTGCAGAATTTCAGTATTTGAGGGTACCTCTAGAATGCCTCTTTCTCTTGCACGATTTGGCTCAAAAACTAATCAGCACATCATCCTCTCAGAACAGTCTTAAGTTTTGAGTTTGGTATTTTTCCATCCAGCCGTTTTAGCTCTAGATCGCCCTCAAGAAACTGTGACGCACAGACAGACACACACCCATCATCGAGATATTGATATTTTCAGTATCAGGGAACCCTAAAATATTGAGATCTGTCAAAAACCGCAGATTTAAATTTCTGACAAATCTAAAGCTTTCACTCCTTCTCTATAGATGATAGGTTATGGTGGGGGAGGGCACAAAGTAAAAATACATGCAAAAGATCATTACTAGGTGTCTGTCCTATCTTTGGTCAAAAAACTAAATGCTAGTCAAACATCTCAGTTAAAGCCAAAAGCAGTCTGAACACTAAAAAACAACACTGATATCAACACATTGCGTTTTTTTTTGAGGTGTCTACAAACCCAGATGAATATGAAATGTATCACAACTGTTACATCCACATCCCCAATAGTCATCAGCATGCACTTCGTGGGTTGTTGGTCTAGCAACATGGCAACAGCAACTACATACAAATTCAGCGTAATTGAAACCAAGGCAGCATTGGAAAATGACACTAAACTTTCCTTCAATCTTAGAGCTATTTTCTAGCAAGGAAACAATAATGGTATTGAATTCTGCAACTCCAATGATATAAAGTGCATAATAGGTTTAAATTATCCATCCATCCTCTTCCACTTATCCGAGGTCGGGTGGCAGGGGCAGCAGCTTGAACAGAGATGCCCAAGTCTTCCCTCTCCCCAGCCATTTCTTCTAGCTCTTCCGGGAGAATCCCGAGGCGTTCCCAGGCCAGCCGGGACATATAGTCCCTCCAGCCTGTCCTGGGTCTTCCCCGGAGCCTTCTCCCAGTTGGACGTGCCCGGAACACCTCACCAGGGAGGCATCCAGGAGGCATCCTGATCAGATGCCCGAGCCACCTCATCTGACTCCTCTCGATGTGGAGGAGCAGCGGCTCTACTCTGAGCTCCTCCTGGATGACTGAGCTTCTCACCCTATCTTTAAGGGAAAGCCCAGACACCCTGCGGAGGAAACTCATTTCAGCCGCTTGTATTCGCGCTCTCGTTCTTTCGGTCACTACCCATAGCTCATGACCATAGATAAGGGTAGGAACATAGATCGACTGGTAAATTGAGAACTTTTCCCTATGGCTCAGCTCCTTTTTCACCACGACAGACTGATGCAGAGCCCGCATCACTGTGGACGCTGCACCGATCCGCATGTCAATCTCACACTCCATTCTTCCCTCACTCGTGATCAAGACCCCGAGATACCTGAACTCCTCCTGTTGGGGCAGGATCTCGCCTCCAACCCTGAGAGGGCACTCCACCCTTTTCTGGCAGGTTCAAATTAATGCACATAAAATTAACATTGAATACCAATCATAATAACAACAACAGGAAAGCTCCATAGCTTTTTTTAATAGTACATTTTTTTAAAACAAAGTAAAAATAAAATATTAAAATGAAACAGATTAACTAATACCATTCAATAGATCTGAGAATTCTGTGAAATAATAAGAAAAAATGTGGTACATATGGGAGAAAGGAAGATAGGCTGGTGTGTCTACCAAAAAATGTGTTAACCCAGGCTAGTCCATTGATCCATTTCTATTCCTTTCCCTGACTAGGATGCTCTGATATGATGTTTCTCTTTCTACTTTCAATCACGATGAGTAGTAGCTGTTAAAAGCCACATTAGACACTTGATTAAACACAGTTGTCAAGTGATAAGGGTGGTGTTTTGCTCACTTTGGGAAGAGTACATCACTAGTTCATGATCTCAAAGGTCCCAGCCATATGAAACAAGCCCAATTACCTTGGTATCATTACCAGTGTGCCTCAGATTAAGAATGCTGGAGAACACTATGCTACACAGGGTGGCGTTCACTGACGGAGCATAGAAGACCTGTTATGTGATAAGCCCTCTTATTTATAAAGGCCAATTGTCACTTGAGGGAGTCGAATCCTTTGGCCTGACCAGCTGGAGTGCTTGTTCTTTACTCTCTTTCTGGAGACCAGGATCTGAGATCAGACAATGGAGTGGGGGAGGGAGACTCATGGCAAGTGTGCTGGTTTTATAAAATTAAGCCCACAACCCAGATTCTTTACACTGTGCTTTCCTACAGATGGCAAAGTTCAGTAAGGGAAGTGTGCAGTTTTTACAGTCTAGTGGCTTTGACCATTGCCCTTTTCTCTTTACAGTGACACAAAGTCACTTCAGAGAGAGGAAGCAATTTGCAGGAGTGGCACCAGTCATACAGTATGAAGAAAACTCTGTTATAAGAGTATAGCTTACTTGTTGTTAAGTTCTTATCTCTTTATATATTAACCCCTTTTATGACCCCTTAAAGTATTGTCTTCTTCCTACTATAATTAAGCGATAATAATAATAAATGCTTTTTTACATTTTAATAGTGCTTTCCTCACTTGAATCTTTCAAAGAGATTTACTGAATCATACAGGGGCCACTGGACAGTCATGATCCTGAACTAGCCCAGCCACTCCTTGCCTTATTACTTGATGATTTGGGAATGGGGTATGCAATGATCAATGAAGCGCTTTTAGCCTCTTTAATTAGAGAACTATCACTTCCTGATCTTGCATTTTACAAATTGCTATTTTGATTTTTTGATATCCTTTAATATTCTCCAAGACTTTTATATCCTACTTTTACAAGGGTGGGTAAATTTAGACTTTTATTTTATAGTAAATGCATTTTTTTTTATTGTGCACTTACATTAGTTACATATAAAGGGGCATCGGTAGATGTCTTACTGGATTCTTGTTGATATATCTACCATAATAAAAATCTGTGTGTCTGTCCCATTGCTATGTCTCTGACATTCCAAAAGATGGCACATCACCAATATTAACACTGCTTTTACCAATCCCTTGCCAAATAGCATATAACAAAGTTGCATGCATTCAATCGTACACGTTCAGACGTTAATGTTGAGGTCTATGTTGATTGATCAGATGTCAACCTGTCTTAGATTGGTAGCACAGCTAGTATTTACATAATAAAACAATGATCCTATGAACAATAACACCATCATCATCTTTCTGAAACTGACTTAATCAAATTCAGCATTGCAGATCGCCAAAGCCTATTCATGTACTACTCAGTGAAAGCAAGAAACAACACTGTGCAGGGTGCCAGTCCAAAGTGGTGCCCATTAACACACAAACAATCGAGAAAACTTCAATTCAATAAACATTAGTACTATCATCATAATAAGCTGTTGATGGGTAAAACTTTAATCCTATGAACAATACCACCATCATCATCATTGTCAAACCAGCATAATCCAGTTCAGCATTGTAGATCGCCAGAGCCTATTCAGGTAGTACTAAGTGTCAAGCAGGAAAGAACACTGTACAGGGTGCCAGTCTAAAGCAGTGCCAATTATATACAAACAAACAAATAGGGAAAAATTTGTCACCAATTAATCTAACAAGCCTATCTATGGGAATGTGGTTGCAAAATGAATGCAAACTCCACACAGATGATGGCTGGGACACTTAGCAGCAAAACTAACCACTGCATACGATGCCACCCTTAACTGCATTATAACTGTTTTATGTATTCACTATTTTTACCATTTGTGCAAAATATAATTTTAGAACATAATATTTAAGCAATTTTCTTTACTGTTTTACTTGGCTAAATAGTGATCAAGTTATATGAAGACACATCAGCTAAAAATTCTCTTCAATATTGCCTTGAAGTGATTAGCCAAATAGAGCACAGATTCTAACTTAAAAAAGAAACACTTTGGTCAGCACAATTTTCTACATTTTGCTTAATGTATAAAAACCAAAGGGCTCTATAACTGAACATTTCACACCCTAGAGCAATTTTACTTTAATAACCTAAATAATTAGCCTACAAAATGTTTTAAAATTATAAATGAATTAACTTTGTTAGCTTTAAGCAATGAAACATTAGCTTTTATATATATATTATTAATAACACACATACAAAAATTAAATATCAAGGAAAGATTTTGAAAATGTTGCATAAGCAGACATTTTTTAATCATGATGGCTCTGTTCATTATATGCAGATAAGTGAACCAGTGAATATATGAAAAAAATCCAGTTCAGTTGACAATTTTGCCAAACACAGAGATTTGGAAACTTTTATACAGACAGATAAATTTGCAGACGTGCAGTCCCATTACTTAGTTGCCTTTGTATTTTATCACCCATAGGAATTTGCAGAAATATCATACTTCAGCAATTTAAGATGTATAACCCCATTTTTAAAGGAGACAAAAACAATTGGTAAAGAAGAGTGAAATATCCAAGTTCTTGTAATGTTAGATGAAGATAAGTATACATTCAAACAGAATACTGTGATTCTGAAGGAAGCATGTTTCACTTTTATTTGAAATACAAATTTTTTTTTTACTCTTTTTTGTAGGTCGTGCAGGAAACAGACGTGAGTGAATTACAGTATTTTTTACTTTGCTCTAATTAATAGTGATATAATTTTTATTCTAGTTAATTTTGCATAGAAATGTTTATTAGGACAATCTAGACGAGACCAGACCATTCAGCCCAACAAAGCTCGCCAGTCCTATCCACTTAATTCTTCCAAAATAACATCAAGTCTAGTTATGAAGGTCCCTAAAGTCCTACTGTCTACCACACTACTTGGTAACTTATTCCATGTGTCTACGGTTCTTTGTGTTGTGGTCAAGTGAGAAACAACAATTTCAAAAGGATAAACATTGAGACGCCAACCCAATTGTTCCTGTTTAATCCAAGGAAACAGAAAACAAAACAGGAAGTCTATGGCACAAATTGGAAAAGAAATAAAACAAAGTAGGAAGGTAGTTAAGGCTCAGCAGTTTGTTCTTTCCTTGAAGGTCACAACATTGGAGCTCTGTCCTGCAGGGTGCACTGATCACAGAGTGACGCCTCCTTCCGGTAGCAGATTTACAGATGGGAGACCAGAAGGGGCAGAGTCAGCAGCTTTCACTCGGCACTTCGGAGGGAATGGAAGAGGACACGATTAGTGCCAGTGCCCCCTCTCATCCTGGTGTGGTATTACTTACCTCAGATGAGCCCTGAGGGCAATCCACTGATGCACGTGCGTGAGAGTGTGAAAAAAAGTCCTAATTTTTGTGCGATATTTGCCCTTTACAAGTTTCCATCGGTGACCCTGTGTTCTTGATGAACTCATTTTATTATCCCAGATAAATCAAATTTACTGTCAAATGTAAGTTTAGCAAGTATGGGATTTAGATTTGGTGTGTGGTAGTAGACAGAATTTTTTACTGACTTCAAAAAATCAATATTATTTAATTCACTACACAGTACATAAAAGGATTTAGACCTCCCTGAAACCTTTTAAATTTTAAGTTTGTTAAAGTTCAGACTTCTAAATGAATATTAGAAGGTAAATTACTGAAAATGGTGGATGTTGACCTATTTTATTTTGTTATGACACCCCTAAATGATTCTTTGCTTAAATATGGAATGGACTTTTTTGGTTAGCCTTTACCAAAAAACTGCATCAAGAACATAAAAGAGCATAGAATACAAGTTATTGGAAAGAATGAATGACCGCATTTGAGGAATGATAGAAAATGAAGCTTTCCTTTGAGCTGAGCCAGTTAATACTCCTTGATTTCTGATCATGGCAACAAATTGGTAAAACACCAGTTAATGCTGGAGATGAGCACTGTAGATAAGTAGATAAATTGACTAAAAAGAAAGTCATGCAAAAGTAAGGAACGACGTAAAAAGGGAGAATGATAATATCACGAAATTGGAAGGGAAGACCAACAAACTAAACAAAGCGGACACTCATGTCAGAAAATAGGTGTATCTTCCATTTCAACTGGAAACAAGGGAACTGCAAATAATACAGTATAGTCACAGAAGAGGGAAAATAAGAATCATTAACATTAAAGAAAGAGGGTTGGGCGTTTTGTCTGGCACACAATGCACGGGATTAGATCTCCTAAATATACTGTCACATGGTAAGACATCGGTGTATAATGTTTCACTGCATGTGGTTGCCATCTCCTGATGATAGCTTTGAAATGTCAGCACTCTTCACTGGTTAGCAGTGCACAATGACCTTTCTCCAAAAGTGCATGTAATGTTTATTCTAAGATGTCAGTAATAGCCCACTTCATACACTTCTCAGGTCACTGTATTATATAGACCAGGAGATGCACAATGTTGCAGCACTGGCATGAGTCTATGTCACATAGACACTTGTATCATTATTCACTGACGTTTTATTCAAGACTAATCTACCAGCTGTATAAGAAAAATGATCAGCTACAACTATAGGTCAGGAATGAGTGTCATGGCAGATAATGGGGAATCAGCTAAATTGTTACAGAGGGACCTGGACAGCATGCAGACTTATGAAGATTTGTGGCAGAGGAAATGTAACGTATGTAAATATAAAGTATTGCACGTGAAAAGTAGAAATCTTATTTGAATACATGATGTAAGATTGTATATTCAGATCTGCTCTTTATAATTATGCCTCATGAGAGGAATCTAAGTTCCAAAGTAGACTTGTCACTGTCTATATCAAGATAGTGTACAGAAGCAATCAAGAAGGCTAACAGAATGTTAACTTAAATATCATGATTTGTGGCGTACCAGTCAAAGAGTTTATGCATAACCTACAGTCATATGAAAAAGTTTGGGAACCCCTCTCAGCCTACATAATAATTTGCTCTACTTTCAACAAAAAAGATAACAGTGGTATGTCTTTCATTTCCTAGGAACATCTGAGTACTGGGGTGTTTTCCGAACAAAGATTTTTAGTGAAGCAGTATTTAGTTGTATGAAATTAAATCAAATGTGAAAAACTGGCTGTGCAAAAATGTGGGTACCCTTGTAATTTTGCTGATTTGAATGCATGTAACTGCTCAGTACTGATTACCTGCAACACCAAATTGGTTGGATTAGCTCGTTAAGCCTTGAACTTCATAGAGAGGTGTGTCCAATCACGAGAAAAGGTATTTAAGGTGGCCAATTGCAAGTTCTGCTTCCCTTTGACTCTCCTCTGAAGAGTGACAGCATGGGATCCTCAAAGCAACTCTCAAAAGATCTGAAAACAAAGACTGTTCAGTGTCATGGTTTAGGGGAAGGCTACAAAAATCTATCTCAGACGTTTAAACTGTCAGTTTCAACTGTAAGGAATGTAATCAGGAAATGGAAGGCCACAGGCACAGCTGCTGTTAAATCCAGGTCTGGCAGGCCAAGAAAAATACAGGAGCGGCATATGAGCAGGATTGTGAGAATGGTTACAGACAACCCACAGATTGCCTCCAAAGACCTGCAAGAACATCTTGCTGCAGATGGCGTATCTGTACATCCTTCTACAATTCAGCGCAATTTGCACAAAGAACATCTGTATAGCAGGGTGATGAGAAAGAAGCCCTTTCTGCACTCATGCCACAAACAGAGTCGCTCGTTGTATGCAAATGCTCATTTAGACAAGCCAGATTCATTTTGGAACAAAGTGCTTTGAACTGATGAGACAAAAATTGAGATATTTGGTCATAACAAAAAGCGCTTTGCATGGGGGAAGAAGAACACCGCATTCCAGGAAAAACACCTGCTACCTACTGTCAAATTTGGTGGAGGTTCCATCATGCTGTGGGGCTGTGTGGCTAGTTCAGGGACTGGGGCCCTTGTTAAAGCTGAGGGTCGGATGAATTCAACCCAGTATCAACAAATTCTTCAGGATAATGTTCAAGCATCAGTCACAAAGTTGAAGTTACGCAGGGGTTGGATATTCCAACAAGACAATGACCCAAAACACAGTTCGAAATCTACAAAGGCATTCATGCAGAGGGAGAAGTACAATGTTCTGGAATGGCCGTCACAGTCCCCTGACATGAATATCATCGAAAATCTATGGGATGATTTGAAGCAGGCTGTCCATGCTCGGCAGCCATCGAATTTAACTGAACTGAAGAGATTTTGTATGGAAGAATGGTCAAAAATACCTCCATCCAGAATCCAGACACACATCAAAGGCTATAGCAGGCGTCTTGAGGCTGTTACATTTGCAAAAGGAGGCTCAACTAAGTATTGATGTAATATCTCCATTGGGGTGCCCAAATTTATGCACCTGTTTAATTTTGTTATGATGCATATTGCATATTTTCTGTTAATCCAATAAACTTAATATCACTGCTGAAATACTACTATTTCCATAAGGCATGTCATATATTAAAAGGAAGTTGCTACTTTGAAAGCTCAGCCAATGTTAAACAAAAATCCAAAGAACTAAGAGGGGTTCCCAAACCTGTATATATGACTGTATATAGCACATTTGTTAGGCCTCTCTTGGAGTAGTGTGTAGAGTTTTGGTCTCCATATTACAAAAAGATGTAGCAGTGCTAGAGAAAGTCCAGAGAAGAGTGACTAGGCAGATTTTGGGTCTCAAAGGAATGAGCTAAGAGAAGAGACTGAAGGAGCTGAATGTTTCAGTTTAATCCAATGGAGATTAAGAGGTGTCATGACTGTAGAGAATTAGTACAGGTGATCCAGGCTGTTATTTTATAATAAATTCTTCAACATGAACACAGGGACACAGCTGGAAATTTGAGGATAAATTTTGCACAAATATCAGAAAGTTTTTCTTCAGGCAAAGAACCATAGACACATGGCAGAAATTCCCAATAATTGATGTTATTTTTGAGAATGTAGATGAATAGGATGGATGACCTTGTTGGGCTGATATTATAATGTGTACTCCTGCCCTGGATCAATAAATCTGTTATGCTGGGTTTTCTTACTCATCTGACTAGTAGAGCAATTATCATGCAAATTGGACCACACATTCTGACTGCAATTTTATTTTATATATTTTGTTTAATCCAGGATATATTCAGTTTTCAATCTTAATATAAAATGTGAAAGTGTGTGGGAGAGATACAGAATTGCATTCTTTTTGGAAATACTACATCTGAAAGGTAGACTGAGTTATTTTCTGGCTGGATACAATCTCACTATGTCAGGCAGGTATACAAACAAATTGTTATGAGTACTGATTGAAAACATAAAGTGGAAAAAATAGTCTCTGCTTTTATATTCAGTGTTTGGTCATGCACTGGGATGGGGGATGTTAATAGAAGGACTATATAACAAAAAAGAAAGAAAGAAAACAGCATATCTTTATCTTCCTCAGCATAGTCCATGAATATTAAATTGATCTGCATTCCACATTGTTAAAATAAAATTCTGGCTAAAGAAACAATTGTATCCATCTACTGTCACTTTTAAACTTGCTTGAATCCAGTGCAGTAAATCTTTTGAAGTACTGTATTTGAAATGTGAAACACAATTAAAAAAATGCAGCTTGGTGGAATTTTCTAGGATTATAAATGGTATTATCTGTTGATTTATTTGGTTGCATTTCTTGTTTGTAAACACACATAGTTCATGCTGTGTTTCCTTTTGTCTGGGGACTTCCCTGTTTTTGAAAGCAGGTAGGTAGACAGGGGTATCATTCAGTCCCTGTATTAGTTTCATTGCTTCTTTAAAGCACTTGGATCCGTTGTACAGTGACTTGCAGTGAGGTTCATGGCTGCTGAGGAACTGACTCCTTCAGAGTGAGATTTATAAATATATGAACCCAAAAGAGCTTAATCACTATTCATTTGGCAGCATGCACATTGACTACTGGTTATGTTTCATATTTAATCAGCATTCTTTACACACACATAGGTAAAGTACATATCTGGCTAAGAAAGAATGTTACATTTATAGTGGCGAGAGAGAGAGCGTAGCTTAGTGCATTTGCTTTGCATCCTCCATGTGTTCTAAATTTGCTGTTGCAATTTCACAATTCACACTCATTCAATACAAATGTCAAGTATAGAGTGGTGTAAAAAAAATGGATTTCAGTTTTGACCTTCATTGAAATATTTAGTTGTTTTTCAAAACGTTTAATTCTGATGCTTTAATCAATTTTAATATAGACTGTTCAGCAAAAGGGTAACAAGAAAGAATATTTCATTTAAGTTCAAAATTTAGTTGTTAAATATTGGATTTTTTTTTCTAAATCTGATTCCATTTTTTATAAAACTGAAAACTGTTTATGGTTTATCCTTCTCCACGAAAATCTCCGTCGCTTTCTTGTAAAAGTCCTCCTTATTTTCCTCTAGTTTTAAAAGTCTTAATGTTCCTTTTTGGCAGTCAGTCTGAACAAAAAATTAAAATAAACGGACTGCTGCAGTGCACTTGACTTACTGATATCGCCAACTTATTGGCGCCCAGAGCCTCTGCATAGAAGAACAGCAGCAACAAGCACCTGTTGGGCTCACATCCACCCTCTTCGGTGCAGCACGGTACTATCTGCCTCACCTTGTGCCTTTTCACTGTGGTTTTATGTCCGATTAGCAAAACTGAATATATCACACACATTCATTAAAGATATTAGCCAGTCTGTGAAAAGTCAGGGTGTATAATAAATGCAAAGATTATATTGGCAACATACAGAGAGACAGAAACAAACACTTTCCAATTGCATGCTTCAACCCTGTGTGTGAGGGAGAGCGCAGTCCGAGGTGAGATGAGGCTCGTTGCTACCGCAACTTGCGTTTCTCCCCTGTATTTGAACAGGAAATGCACAAATTCAGTGATTTTGACTATAAAAATGTTCAAAATTATTAGAATCATACAGAAAACAAATTTATAGCACAGACCAGTGGACACATTTATTTTATGTTATCATTATTAATTTTTTTTACTTTTCACGATGACCCTGCCTCCCCTGACCGCACGTCCCTGCTGCTGTATGAGCTTACATGTTCTTGTTTATTGACTCGGACTTAGAAGGACATACTGCTAAGTGAGTTGGAAACTCCACACTGAATGTGAGTGTGGGTTGTCTGTGCCAAGCAATGAGCTAGTCATTTCCAGAACTGGTGTCTGCTACCTGCCTTTTGATCTGTGGCTCATATAAGAAAATAGTAGCTGATGAAAATGTACCTTTACATGGATGTTTGATTGCCGTAATTGCAATAGTGGAATTAAAGTTATTAAGCAATGAGTATATAATCCCATCAGTTTCACTGATTCAGTATTTCTGGACTCTGTGGGCTGCAGTCAGGATACATACAATACATATCTTTATTAAAGTGAAGCTTATCAGTGTTTATTTTATTGCATGTGTAGAATTAAGCTTGGATTGAATGCTAGACTGTCATATCAAACTAAAGAAAACTCTTGACAGCAAGAATGAATGAATCAGTCACAGATTTTGACTGAATAACCTTTTATTATTTTAATAGCTCTTTAGCACATACTGTATATACTTTACTAATGTGAATGCACTGTTTCCTTCACTAAAATTTAAAATGGAAAATCTCTGAAGGCTCACCAATAATATTCTACAATCATTGCAAACTTTCATAAAATCTTAAATCTGGTGCAGTTTGATCATTGAAAACAAATGAATGTAAATTTATTCACAGATAGAAGTATGAGTCTGTAATGAGGTCTGTTTTTTCCTTTATAGGTCGATCAGGATTTCTACGTGAGTTTTTTTTTTTAATATATATTTATAAATATTTCCATTTCATTTTAGTGCATTCAGTTGGCGGAGCAGTATCAGTGAATTCCATTATGTTTCATTTTAATCACTGATTTCTGCTTATAGCTAGTCAGGTGTCTATAATGGTTAACTTGTTGCCAAAGATTATTGGTTTGTGTCTAACGCAATGCACTCTTTCAAAACTGATATATGTTAGTTAGCCAATAAAAGGTGTCATTTTGCTTGGCTCTTCTCTACATTCGTAATGGCTAACACGGTACAACACCCTAGTACTAAAAACTGATATATAAAAGCTAAATGAACTCTTACTATTGTATGTAAGTAAAAACTATTTCCATATATACACTTTAATTTTACACTTTGTGTTCCTCAATAATTAGAAACTCTACCTCTTTATAACACACAAAATGTGTCTTTGAAGATGTCTTAGAGGATACAACAGACAACCTACTTTAGATGCATATTTTGTTTGGGTGTTGATGATTATTATTTCTGTATAAATATGAAGCACGCCTCTGAGCACTAAACCCTTTTCAGTTTATATATAATTATTACATTTGTTTCATTTGGGAGAGTATAGAGGACTTCACTTTTCCTATTTAAAAATGGCACTATTTTATGTTTGTGAAAAATAATAAATTGAGGCTACTGTTTTACCCACCTGAATCTGAAATAGGTTGTCAGTGAGTATAACCATTGCTGTCGAATATGTCAGTCACATTCCTGATAGAGTAAATGAGCAGCTAAATGGATAATTGGACGATTAACTCTAATAAATGCCAGAATCTGAAAAACTGTTTTTATCTATCATTTGGACAACTCAAATATGTGGCAGAAAATCAGCCAAGAGAAAAAAAAAATGAGCGTTACTCACACAGAAAAACATCTAATGATGTCTGCAAATGCCAGGTGATTAGTGTGCTGCCCTCACTAGAATCTGATGAGGGTATTTAACACTTTGCTTCAGCTCATACCTGTTAATTATAAATAATAATGTCATAATATTTTGGTAGCTATTTTGATTGAATGGCTAGACATTCTGGTGTTTTGTGAAGATATTTCATGTCTTATTCTTTAAATAACATTAACACCATCCTATAATGTTAACACTCTCTTATAAATATTACATACATACATCTGATCTTTGTAACTTTACTATTTCATGAATGATCTTCATTATTAAGTTAAAGTAAATTTACATTATACTCTTAAAATCTAACTGGAAAAGTAGCCATCAGTGTCATTAAAATTTCACATTTAAATCAGTAACTCAAATTTGAAGTTTATACTCCTTATGTGAAACAAAAATTAGACTTTAAGATAAATGTGTTTTATTGGTTCTAGTCACAGCAAAATACTTTACAATTCTATGCAAAATCTTAGCAAGACACCAATATTTGATATTACATTCAACACCAATGTGACTACATGGGGACTGATTGATTAGAAAGGCTGTTTCAATGGAATGTAAGGTAGCAAATTTGCTCTTGGGCTACGTCCACATTACAAGCCATCCATCCATCCATCCATTATCCAACCCGCTATATCCTAACTACAGGGTCATGGGGGTCTGCTGGAGCCAATCCCAGCCAACACAGGGTGCAAAGCAGGAAATAAACCCTGGGCAGGGTGACAGCCCACCGCAGGGCACACACCCACACACCATGCACACACTAGGGACAATTTAGGATCGCCAATCCACCTAACCTGCATGTCTTTGGATTGTGGGAGGAAACCGGAGCTCCTGGAGGAAACCCACGCAGACACGGGGAGAACATGCAAACTCCACGCAGGGAGAACCCGGGTCTCCTAACTCCGAGGCAGCAGCGCTACACTGCGCCACCATGGCGCCCCCACATTACAAGCCTTATTGCTCAATTCAGATTTTTTGCTCTGATCTGATTTGCCCATCTTGATGGTTCACAGTCATAAGTACAAATGACCTGTACCTAACTGTAATGTGAACACATTTCTTCTCAGATACAGTATGCATGCACAGATTGATACATTTAATCTGAGTCACCAACTACAAAAAACATCAAATTTGTGAGACAATGGTACATCGTGGTATTAAAACCGACAAAATGAATGTGCCAATAGCTAGTGTGTGCATCGCAATTTGCTCTGGAGGACAGCAAACAGTTTATCAGCTGTATATGAGCCATGGGGGTTTTTATAGGTCAAAAAGGCAATAAAAACCCCCAGACAGCTAGCTTTTGCTGTTTTCGCAGCTATTGCTGGCACTGCTGCACCAAGACATGTGTGGGTACAAGAAAGGAACCCACAATACTGGAACCATGACTGTCATCACAGCTGTGTAGCTCTCCTCCATCATTGTTTTGCGGCACTGCTGATGCTGCCTGATGATGACAGTGCTCAGCCCGCGCATATAGGCAAAAGGAAAAAAAAAACACATGAATTCCAAGCTGACTGCTCTCATTCATGACACATGGCCACAATATGTATCTGATTTAGGACCACATATGAAAATGAATCAAATCTGATTTAAAAAGATCGAATTTCTGTGTCCACACAGCCCTGAAAACATCACATTCATGTCAAATTAAGGCCAAAAAAATGGATTGGAGTCACATCGGGCTGGAAATGTGAACGTGGCCTATAAGTGCATACTTGCACATCCCCTCCACAAATTCTTGCCGTATGTTGCAGTCTGTAATGCCCCTCTTTTAACACTGACTTTGGAAAATTCTTGATGTTTTCTCTCATTATTTAACATATTCGAAAAAGATTACAGGAAGCCAGGAGTATTCTTATAGCTGAAAATGACATCAGAAGAAAATATTAAATGTAGTCCTATTAATTCAAACTATTATATGACTTGATTCAAACAGTTTAACATATTTTTCAATTTTCCTCAGAAGACTACAATGCTGTCAGTTAAGTTGAACAGCCCAACATTTTTGTATGAAGTACTTAATCTTATTTCTTATTTTTCTTTACAGCTCCTTTACTAATTCCAGGTCTGTTGATGTTATTCTATTATACAATGAAAATTTAGTTTCTAAGTATATTGTCATAGTCTGGCTTTTTACTAATGTAAAGTGTATACGTAGGATTTGACCAAGCAGTAATAATTTATCAGGTTGTGCAATTATATTAATATACTTTTTTGGATGATTTACCAGCTACAAGTACTGTTACAACAGAAAAGAAGACTCTCAAGACAGAATGCACAATAACCTCTTGGGACCATTAACTCAAGACAATCCATCCCCCAGGTGTTCCACAAAGACATATCTTAATTCTGTAGCTTTAAGACATTTGTAAAATTTTGCTTTTACATATGCAGAAATAATTCTTACTAATCTAACCTGCTCTTCTAATTAATGGCTTGTGGTTGGCCTACATACCTCATACACTTGTGGAATTTGCACACCAATGTTGAACAAGCTTTCTTTACTTTATGATGAGTTTTTTGAAAAACTGGAAGCTGAGGAAACATTTAAATACCACACATTGTGTGATGGTATCTTGCTCTTTCATATTCTTTTATTTGTTCTTCTTCTACTTCCACTTTGTCCTTAGCAAGTACTGTCGAAGACTCCCATGCCCACCAACTGAATTCAAGCATTAGTTCCACTAAAGCCCATTTAGCTTCCTGTCATGTAACTTTGTGTCTAGAATTGTATTTATTAGTTCACAGTAGAATTGCTGTTCTAACACACATTCATGATTTCCTCTATTTATCTTGTCATTTGGGATTAATATTTTACATTCTAGGTTCTTTGCTAATCTCTACCTAAACAGAACCAATCACATAATTCAGCTCATCTCCATTTCTGCTACTATCTGTTTATGTCTGTAATCTCCTGAAACATTTAGTATTCACTCCTCCAAACATTTTATGAAATTTGCCTATCAAAACTACCATAATTGCTTTGCTTTGCATGATCTCTACTTACATGTGGCAATGGTTATGCCTAAAAAGTCAACATTTCAGTATTTATTTAATGCCTGTTTTCTGAAATTATTTTTTAAGGAAACTCATTATCCAAGGAAATATTGCAATCATGTAGTACAAGTTGAAAACAAACATGTAGAACACTTTGCCTTTCTCTAGTTTTGTTCTGTTACTTGTATCTGGGGGTTACGGGTATTGAATGAAACCGCAAAAAAGTCAAGCCAAGCTTGGGCCTGACTATCTGTCCAGCTGGATGGCTTGCCCACTCAGTCACCCTCACAATGCTGTCACAGTCACAACACTGTTGGCCAACTCTTGTTTTCCCTCTCTTTCACTTTAAATTTCTCCTTTCATAAACATTATGTCTTGCCTCAGAGATTCTTTTAATATATAATACTGGAATCACTTATACGGTTAGGAATGTTCAAGAAATGTTTTGAATCATTGAATGTCCTCTTACTGGTCCTAGGGCTCTTGTGTCACTACCCAAGTTTTAAGTTACATAGGTGTTCACAATGGCCAATGGTCTTCCTGCCATTACCAGAATCTATTTGATCTTCAGGGGTTCTTTCCAAATGTTCTTTTTTGGCTGCTTAGTGCTTTGGGAGTGTAACGCTGGCTTTGTGAAACTTCTGTCACTTCTTACTCTCACCTTTTGCCCACAGTTTTCAATAGGTACTCTCCAATTGCCGACATGGATATGTCATACCTTCAATGTCACATTTTGATTCCTTCTGCTCTTCTGTACTATGGTAGTGCTCCTTTTTCTGCTGGAAACCCGCTGAAAGCCAGATAACCTGTAAAAAGGAGGAGTCAGTGATGATCTGTTAGTGAGGGTAATCTAGTTATTAGCTTCATTTTAACAATAATCTGAAGAATATAAAAGAAAGCAGTTGGAGTTGTGTAAACACTTTTGAGAAGTTCATTCATGTGGCCAGATTCATTCAGATAATTTAATCCACTATAGCTGGCCATCGTACACAAATTAAGAAAATTGTTTCCAACCTAAAATGCTAAAATGCCCAATTAGTTGTATTGTGTGGCCAGTCAATTTTCTAACATTGCCGTGTTTGTTGCCACTATTAATAAGGCAAACAAGAAAAGGCTTTTGGATGGAATATAGTGTGATGGTGTGAAGCCCACTGCTGGCATACTACCTTGAGCCCAGAGTAGTCAATAGTCATGTCTGAGGATGAGCAAGGCAAGGAGGACACATCCCAGTAAGAGAGTTGATGCAAAAAATGTTTAGCGCCTTTTTAAAACAAAGCAAAACCATGTCTAAAATTTGGTGCACTTCAGCAAGAAATAATCCATAAAAGCAGAGATGAAAGTGGAGGTTAAAAACAGTCATCAAAATTAATAAATAATCTAATACAGTTAAAGTCCATCTTAAAACACAGTCAGGTTCCTCCTCTTTAAAACCCACACTGGTCCTTGGTGCTTCATCAAAACCACATTTTTGCTGCTCAACCTGACCAGGTCTGCTCTGCCAGAAGAGACACACGGTGATGAGTACAGTCAACCCGTAAACTTAATTGTGTCCCTTACCACCCTCCTTTGACTTCTGCAGGAGTTCATTCAGAGTGTTTGTTTGCTCCTGCAATTAGGGCGCTCAACAGGAGTGACCCTGCTCCTCAAGTGCCATCCACTTGCTCTTCTCCGAGGCCATCTCCCAATCTCTTGCCTCAACACTTTTGCTGTTTTTTTTCCTCGATTCTCACACTTGCTTCACTTTAACCTAATCATTGCTCTCTCTTATTTTCCTCCTGGGGGCACCATGCCCTAATTATAATTCATGAAGAGCCGATGTGGAACACCTGACCAAATAAATAATCAGCGTGCCTCCAAACCAGACAGCCTGCAGCAGTCCAGCTCCTCAGCCACAGACTCACCCACAGAGCCCAAGTCACACTGCTTTTAATTAAAAACTATCACACTGCCACAGAAACATTAACATGGCTCATCACAAGCAGGTATAACATGTTAATAAAACAAACATCTAAACCCTACAAGAACAAAAGAGAAACACAGTAATTTGATCATAACAACAACAACATTTATTTATATAGCACATTTTCATACAAAAAGTAGCTCAAAGTGCTTTACATAATGAAGAATAGAAAAATAAAAGACACAGTAAGAAAATAAAATAAGTCAACATTAATTAACATAGAATAAGAGTAAGGTCCAATGGCCAGGGTGGACAAAAAAAACAAAAAAAAATTCCAGACAGCTGGAGAAAAAAATAAAATCTGTAGGGATTCCAGACCATTAGACCGCCCAGTCCCCTCTGGGCATTCTACCTAACATAAATGAAACAGTCCTCTTTGTATTTAGGGTTCTCACGGAAGGACTTGATGATGATGGTCACGTAGACTTCTGGCTTTTAACACTAGAATTACCAGAGCCTACGAAAAAACTCGTAGATCCGTCCCACCTTAAATCGCTTCTTAAAACCTCTCTCACCTCTCCGCCAGCCTCCTTTGTCCTGTAAATGTGCCGATAAAAACAAACTGCAAGCTGCCGGCTATTCCATCCCCCCACCGACTCAAAACGTGCACGAACTTCTCCGAGCTCATGCCTCGATTATCTGGGAGTAAAGTGGAGTTTTAGAGTGGAAATAAATGATTGTTATTTGGAACACACGCATTTAATGCGTTCCGTTTCTACAGTAATCTGTGTAAACACAATGTTAAAACAGAAACTTTTTCATATTTTAGTAATAAATGTCACAAAATGTAGACATAAACTATAAAATGTGTGAAGCCTGACAGCCAAAGAGCAAATACACTTTTATAAAAGGTTCAGGACTTTTTACAACAGCTTCTGTGGTGTACTGGTAAGATTTCGTAACTTAGAACGCAGCAGACTTGCTGTACCTCAATAGATCCGAGTTCGAATCTCCGCTAGGGAGAAACTTTATTTATTTTTAACCTTCGCCGTTCTGCCTGCCTGAACTCCCTGTCTATCTATATAGTAATAACAGTAATTTTATTATTATATAGGAGCTTCCCTGTCTGCCTATCATATAGTGCCTTTCCTTCCTACCTATCTATATATCTATTACCTTAGCTGTTTTTTATATATCTATTATACAATGCCTTCCCTGTTTATTTATATATCTAGTGCCTTCTCTGCCTGTCTGTCTGTCTGATTGCATATAGCGCTGAACTTACTGCTCTGTACTATTCTGTCTTCTGCATGTCCTGGAGTACAAAAGAAACACCACCATACAGCAACATGTGCGAACTGGCAAGATCGGGGAAAAAACACGCGGTCACTGATTACAAACCGCAAGATGAATGAAAGAGACAATATATGTAAAAACATCATCGCACTAATGCAATATTATTTGAAAACAAACAGCGTCAGATCGGGTTTGAAAATGCGCCCGATCTGACGCTGTTCGTTTTCAAATAATATTGCATGTACTGTGCGTTGAAAGTGCTGCACTGAATAAGCAGACTCCTTCTGTAACAGCGTCAGCGTGTATTCAAACCCGATCTGACGCTCTTCTTTTTCAAATAATATTGCATGTATTGAACTATTTTAGAATAAAAACATACATTTGATTTAAGTCAGTCTGTAAGAGCCAGTATAAATGCATGATAATTATAAAGGTTAGCTTTTTTTTTAATTCAGTTCCATTCTCTCAGTCGCGTCCACGATCCCCCCCCCCCATCTGACACTGCTTTTTTCACATAAAGTCGCGCTATAACTCAAATGTGATTTATTTGAAGACGCGCTGTACCTCGAATGTGATTTATTTGGAGATGCGCTATACTCGAATGTTATTTTATTTATTTGGAGATGCGCTATACTCGAATGTTATTTGTATAGGGAAGAAAGTACAATGTCAGGTGCTCATTCAGTGTAATAGGAACCATAGCACAGAGAGATGTGTACACTGCAACAAGTACACATGTCGTGAATGTAGGAAGGGTGTGTGGGAATTGTTAATATTTGAATGTGATGATTTTATATAGCACGGATCGGAAATCAGCAGTTCTTAGCATTGCACCACGCAAGCTGTCGTATCAACCGCCGACTGTAACTTGCTTTATTTTTTCTTCACGTATAGTCTAGAATAAAAGTGCACTTGTTTTGTTATTCTTGTACACCAACATATGTTCCTGTGTTTGAGCGACACGGGCATGCTCAAAAAAATAGACGTGTAATGACACGAAAAGTGCACGCAGACTCTTCAGTTCGCAAGCATTGGTACGAGAATGCAGTCACAAATACGCTGCAGAGCTATAGCGCATCTTTATGTGAAAACAGCATTCTCAATTTGGGGGTGGGGGGTGTAGGGAAGGATCCTGAACACGACAGAGAGAAAGAAAAGTGAATAAAAAAAAATAACCTTTACAAGTATCATAAATTACACCGCCTGTTACACACTGAAATCAAATGTATGTTTTTATTATAAAATAGTAAGAATAACAGCAGTTTACGTCTCAAAAATGAATCGCGCGGGATCGAACTCGGGACCTTCAGAATACTAGTCGGCGGCTGAAACCATTATGCTACCGTGGCAGTTGAGATACGTATGTGTCAATGTGGCATGCTAAGGTGGCTTTTTTCTGCAGTTATATTTTTGAATAAAAGCATATTTGTTCTGTTATATTTGTACCTTTTGTAAATGTGTTTGATATTTGGACTTCAGGCTTCATACATTATATAGTTTATGCTTACATTTTGTCATTTACTACTACAATATGAAAAACGTTTCTGTTTTAAAAATGTGTTTACACGGATTACTGTAGAAACAGAACACACGTGAAATGCGTGTATTCCAAATAATGATCTATTATTTCCACTCTAAAACTCCACTTCACTCCCAGATAATCAAGGCATGAGCTGGGAGAAGTTTGTGCACGTTCTAAGTCGTTGGGGGGATGGAATAGCCGGCTACTTGCAGCTTTTCTTTTATCAGCACATTTAGATTAACAAAAGACGCTGGCGGAGAGGTGAGAACGGTTTTAAGAAGCGATTTAAGGTGGGACGGACCTACGAGTTTTTTCGTAGGCTCTGGTAATTCTAGTGTTAATCCATCCATCATTGTTGGAGCATCATGATGCTTTGAGTAGGTGGTGGTGGCGCAGGCCACCACCACAAAGAAACCGGAAAAAGAAACAGAAGAGAGAGTAGGGGTCAGTACAGATTTTAGAGCCACCATGAATAGTTATTATGATGAACTGAACATACAGAGTATCAGGATTAAGTTAAAGTGAAGTTATGAGAAGGCCATGTTAAAGTAATATGTTTTCAGCAGTGTTTTAAAATGCTCCACTGTATTAGCCTGGCAAATTCCTATTGGCAGGCTATTCCAGATTTTAGGTGCATAGCAGCAGAACGCTGCCTCACCACTTCTTTTAAGTTTTGCTTTTGGAATTTTAAGTAGACACTCATTTGAGGATCTGAGGTTACGATTTGGAATATAACGTGTCAGACATTCCGATATATAAAATGGGGTGAGATTATTTAAGGCTTTATAAACCATAAGCAGAATTTTAAAGTCAATCCTGAATGACACAGGTAACCAGTGTAGTGACATCAAAACTGGAGAAATGTGCTCGAATTTTCTTTTCCTAGTTAGGATTCTAGCAGCTGCATTCTGCACTCATTGCAAACGATTTATGTCTTTTTTGGGTAGTCCTGAGAGGAGTGCGTTACAGTAATCTAGTCGACTGAAAACAAACGCGTGAACTAATTTCTCAGCATCTTTCAGTGATATAAGAGGTCTAACTTTAGCTATGTTTCTTAAGTGAAAAAATGCTGTCCTAGTGATCTGATTACTAGATTATCAGATGATGATCTACATATAGGTGAATAACTACAGGAATGTCAACTGCAAAAAGAGCTCAATGATTCCACCGTTTACTTTCCTCTTTCTGTTTACAGGCATTGGGGATGTTTTGTTTGTACTGACAAAGACACAATAAGTGATTTTCATATATTAATTATATTAATACATGTGAATTAGCTGAAATCTTTCCATGACAGTTAGATGAGTCATTGTTAAACTTATAATTTCAGATTGGGATTCTCGCATTGTCTTGGTGGTTGACAACTGAATGCATTGAAAATGAAATCTGACAAAAAAATTTCAGACTGTAGTCAAAATGCATCTTTTTGTCGAATATCAAAAAACAACACTGTAATACAACTGTTGAGCTTAAAATGTTCAAGTAAATTCATGCTTCACTGACAATTTGTTTCTGAATAGCAGTCTCAATAAATACATAAAGCATTAACAATAAATTATAACGCATTCAATATGTACAATATTGAATACGTAAGTTATTTTAAACACACAGTGAGACAGAATTTAATCTAAATGGTTAATTTTATGAACGCCTGGCAAAGGAGCTGAGGGAGATTTAGAGTGAAAAAGGAATAGACTTGGAGATACAGTAAAAGGCATAAAACGATCTAACAGAGGCGGAATGTAAACACGAGTGGGAAGTCAGTACTAAGAATATGTCCAAGCCAAACCACCAAATTATAAATCCGGAGTTAAAGTCAAAATGAACATAGCAAAGCTCTATACTGGCTTGTACTTTTTGCCTATAATTATAATGAGGTTTGCATTTTTTTCAGAAAAAAAAATTATTCAGTACTTAGATACTGAATGCTTTGCTGCCATCTTAAATAGGGTTCACGTTGTGATGATTTCATCATTCTGGTGCATGATCACATAACTGGCAATGGGACAGCCAAGACCTAACCTGATCTGAATGAATATTCTTATAAACAATATGGCCATGGTCATTAAAAAAAAAAAACATCTAATAACAACATCTAAAACAACAATACAAACTATAAGTAGAAAAGGAAAAAAAATGATAAAAATAGGAAAAAATAATAAAGGACAATGTCAGAACACATATTCTCTATAATTAACATAAATAAATATGACCACAATAAGTTAATTAATTAATTAAGGTTATAGGGTCATTATTGTCATGTGTGCAGAGTACAGTGAAATTCTTACTTGTATGCGTTAATCAACATGAAACACGTCACCAATCTCTGGTGCCATTATTAGTGAGTATAACTACCTTATCTTGAAACTTCTGTCTTCATTCCTCGATAATTCACAGAACATACAGTAGCTTAAATATCACATACAAATAATATACAATTACATTAACAATCACATACTTGCCTGGCTTTGCAATTTTCATATTTAATATTGTTAAGGTATTGCATGAGAGGCTAGTAAAGAAACTAAGTCAAGTGGGAGTTCTATGTTGAGCTGAATGGCCTGTTTCCATCAAAACATGAATGTTTTTCAGACCCTTAGTCAGTAACATCAGCTTCCAGTGCACACTTTGCATATCAGCTGAGATAAGTCCTTTTGATGGTGGTGATGAAGAAAATAAAAACTCCCAAAATGAACTACAGTAATCCCTCCTCGATCGCGGGGGTTGCGTTCCATGAAGTAGAAACCATATGTTTGTATGGTTATTTTTATATATTTTAAGCCCTTATAAACTCTCCCACACTGTTAACATTATTAGAGCCCTCTAGACATGAAATAACACCCTTTAGTCAAAAGTTTAAACTGTGCTCCATGACAAGACAGAGATGGCAGTTCTTTCTCACAATTAAAAGAATGCAAACATATCTTCTCTTCAAAGGAGCGCCATCAGGAGCAGAGAATGTCAGAGAGAGAGAGAGAGCGAGATAAGAAAAGCAAACAATCAAAAAATCAATACGTGCTTTTAAGTAAGTCGATGCACCGCGATAAAGCGGCATTTTGTAGAGGAGCGCCCGTATCCTCTGTGCAAACAGCCTCTGTGCAAACAGCCCCTCTGCTCACACCCCCTCCATCAGGCGCAGAGAATGTCAGAGAGGGTGAGAGAGAACGAGAAAAGCAAACAATCAAGCACCGCGCGGGAAGCATATCTTATATCATTGAGGAGTTTTAGTTAATATGTAATACATGCTCTGATTGGGTAGCTTCTAAGCCATCCGCCAATAGCGTCCCTTGTATGAAATCAACTGGGCAAACAAACTGAGGAAGCATGTACCATAAATTAAAAGACCCACCCGCAGAAATCCGTGAACCAGCGAAAAATCCGTGATATATATTTAGATATGCTTACAGTTAAAATCCGCGATGGAGTGAAGCCGCGAAAGTCGAAGTGCGATATAGAGAGGGATTACTATACTAGAAGATCTCCATGGTCAGTAATAATGGGCAAATTCTAAGATAGTATGACCCTTACCAAAGGGTATTCTACAATGTCATAATTACAATACTCTAATGAACAAATGAAATTCTAATGGAGGCCAAAATCTTTGTTGTCAGTTTCTATCATCAGGGACAGAGCTTGTCAATGGTGCTAGATCAGGATACCAAGAAAAGAAACAAAATATTACAGAATCAGTAACAGATTATACTGATTGCCAAGATATTACTTTTGATACAATTTTGCCAGTTCAATATGTGGACAATGATACAAATTTCCATACTGGATTGGTCGAGGCCCGAGTTAACAACAGCCGCCACTAGTACTGTTAGTCAACAGGGTGCTGGTGGAAATTGGGCTACTGTTGGCCAAAGAAGGAGAAGAAGAGGGGGGAGACGTGTCCGGAGGCAGAAGGATAGGAGGAAGATAAAGAGAGTGGAACTGCGGGTAGGAACTTTGAATGTTGACAGTATGACTGGTAAGAGAAGAGAGTTAGCTAATATGATGGAGAGAAGGAAGGTTACTTTATATTGTGCGTACAAGAGACTTAAGTGGAAGGGGAGTAAGGCCAGGTGGATCGGAGGTGGATTCAAACCGTTCTATCATGCTGTGGATGGGAGGAGAAATGGGGTTTGGGTTATTCTGAAGGAACGGTATTTCAAGAGTGTTTTGGAGGTGAAAAGAGTGTCAGACAGTGTAATGATTATGAAGCTGGAAACTAAAGGTGTGATGATGAATGTTGTTAGTGCATATGCCCTGCAAGTTGGGTGTTCGATAGATGAGAAAGAAGATCTCTGGAGTGAGTTGGATGAAGTAATGGACAGAGTACCCAAGGGGCAAAAAGTGTTGATTGGAGTGGATTTCAATGGACATGCTGGTGAAGGGAACAGAGGAGATGAGGAGGTGATGGGTAGGTATGGTGTCAAGGAGAGTAATGAAGAAGATCAGAGGATAGTGGATTTTGCAAAAAGGATGGGCATGGCTGTGGTGAATACGTATTTTAAGAAGAGGGAGGAACATAGGGTGATGTACAACAGTGGAGGAAGATGCACACAGGTAGATTATATCCTATGCAGAAGAGTCAATCTGAAGGATATTAAAGACTGCAAAGTGGTGGCAGGTGAAAGTGTAGTTAGGTGCATAGGATGGTGGTCTGTAGGATGACGTTGGAGATCAAGAAGAAGAGATGGAGAGGGAGGGCAGAGCAAATGATCAAATGGTGGAAGTTAAGAAAGGAAGACTGCAAGGTTGAGTTTAGGGAGGAGGTAAGACAGGCACTGGGTGGCAGTGAAAAGTTGTCAGACAGCTGGGCAACTGCAGCAGAAGTAGTAAGAGTGACAGGAAGAAGGGTGCTTGGCATGACATCTGGACAGAGGAAGGAGGAAAATGAAACCTGGTGTTGGACTTGTGAAGTACAGGAGAGTATACAGAGGAAGAGGAAGGTGAAGAAGAAGTGGAATAGTCGGAGAGATGCAGAAAATAGACAAGAGTACATGGAGATAAGATTAAAGGTAAAGAGAGAAGTGGCAAAGGCTAAAGAAAAGGCATATGATGAGTTGTATGAGAGGTTGGACAACCTAACCTCCTAAGGAGGGTGAAAAGGACCTGTACTGATTGGCTAGACAGAGGGACTGAGCTGGGAAAGATATGCAGCAGGTTGGGGTAATAAAGGATAAAAATGGAAATGTACTTACAAGCGAGGAGAGTTTGTTGAGCAGATGGAAAGAGTACTTTGAGAGGCTGACGAATGAAGAGAACAAGAGAGAGAGATGAGGTTGGATGATGTGGAGATAGTGAATCAGAAAGTGCAATGGATTAGCAAGGAGGAAGTAAGGACAGCTATGAAGAGGATGAAAAATGGAAAGGCCGTTGGTCCAGATGACATATCTATGGAGGTATGGAGGTGTTTAGGAGAGATGGCAGTGGAGTTTTTAACCAGATTGTTTAATGGAATCTTGGAAAGTAAGAGGATGCTTGAGGAGTGGAGAAGAAGTGTACTGGTACAGATTTTTAAGAATAAGGGGGATGTGCAAGACTGCAGTAACTACAGGGGGATAAATTTGATGAGCCACAGCATGAAGTTATGGGAAAGAGCAGTGGAAGCTAGGTTAAGAAGGAAGGTGATGATTAGTGAGTAGTTGTATGGTTTCATGCCAAGAAAGAGCACCACATATGCAATGTTTGCTCTGAGGGTGTTGATGGAGAAGTATAGAGAAGCCCAGAAGGAGTTGCATTGCGTCTTTGTGGACCTGGAGAAAGCATTTGACAGGATGCCTAGAGAGGAGTTGTGGTATTGTATGAGGAAGTCGGGAGTGGCAGGAAAGTATGTAAGAGCGGTAGAGGATTTATATGAGGGAAATGTGACAGTGGTGAGAACTGCAGTAGGTGTGACAGATACATTCAACATGGAGGTGGGATTACATCAGGGATCGGCTATGAGCCATTTCTTATTTGCAGTTGTGATGGACAGGTTGTCAGACAAGATTAGACAGGAGTCTCCATGGACTATGATGTTTGCTGCTGACATTGTGATCTGTAGCGAAAGTAGGGAGCAGGTTGAGGAGACCCTGGAGAGGTGGAAAAAATGCTCTAGAGAGGAGAGGAATAAAGGTCAGTATAAACAAGACAGAATACATGTGTGTAAATGAGAGGGAGGTCAGAGGAATGGTGAGGATGCAGGGCATAGAGTTGGTGAAGGTCAATGAGTTTAAATACTTGGGATCAACAATTCAGAGTAACGGGGATTGTGGAAGAGAGGCAAAAAAGAGAATGCAGACAGGGTGGAATGGGTGGAGAAGAGTGTCAGGAGTGATTTGTGACAGATGGGTATCAGCAAGAGTGAAAGGGAAGGTCTACAGGACAGTAGTGAGACCAGCTAATTTATATGGTTTGGAGCAGTGGCACTGACCAGAAAGCAGGAGACAGGGCTGGAGGCGGCAGAGTTAAAGATGTTAAGATTTGCATAGCTTATGACAAGGATGGACAGAATTAGAAATGAGTACATTAGAGGGTCAGCTTGAGTTGGACGGTTGGGAGACAAAGTCAGAGAGGTGAGATTACATTGGTTTGGACATGTGCAGAGGAGAGATGTTGGGTATATTGGGAAAAGGATGTTAACGATAGAGCTGCCAGGGAAGAGGAAACGAGGAAGGCCTAAGAGTAGATTTATGGATGTGGTGCTGAGAGAGGACATGCAGGTGATGGGTGTAACAGAACAAGATGCAGAAGACAAAAAGATATGGAAACAGATGATCTGCTGTGGCAAGCCCTAACAGGAGCAGCCAAAAAATGAAGTAGAAGAAGAAAATATCAATCCTAGCAACTCATTTGACATCAAGGCACTAATTTGGCAGTCATAAGGACGATGTCCTTCTGTCTATTACTGCTTTCAGGGAATCCATTCTGTTCCTTGTCTGACTAACTTATTGAGAATGATGTCATCTCCCATTCCCATTCTACTTTTTCAGTATAAAAACACAGTCACAGACTGATAGACCTTATGTTGAAATGTTCACCCAAACCTAAGGATTTGAGACTCCTCAGGAAATACAATTGATTCTGACTCTTTGTGTATTTTTTGCATTTGTAACCCAGTCAAAATTTCTGCTTGGCCCTCCTCACCTGTTTCTCTCCAAATAGAAACCAGTGAGAGGGAAACCACTATCTCCTTGTTTTGTCAATGTTGAACTGCAGATATTTAATCCTGCACATACAGTATTAATAAAAACATTCGCCAAACCTTGGTATTTCCCCTCATGTCTACTACTGATCCTCCCATGATTAATAAGTCATTTAGGAACTTCTACAGCTGGCATGTCTCAGAATTACATTTGAAGTCTGATGTATGGAAACAATAAAGCAGTTACATGGACTAAAATGTATTTATGCTATAGTGTGTTTGAAAGTGAGGGGATTAAATTTTAGACCTTTAAATCTAATACAGAAGGTAGCCTAGGAAGTCAAAATTAAAATAAAAGCTTTCTTTGAAATGTGTCAAATTAAAAAGTTGGCCTTTAAAAATGTCTGTATAGGTGTATGTGTGAGTTGGGCTTGTGTTGGACTGGCACCTTGTCTAGAGTGATTTTCTGCCTGTACCCAGTATTACCAGGGTAGGTTCCAGCCCCACATAGGGTTAAGCAGCTTTGAGAATGGCTACATATTTATATCTCAATAATGAATTTTGATCTTGGCTATCTACAAAAGTAAAGGTTGTAAAAATGTATGCTTCATGAGTGAGATAAAAATGGCAGATATTGAAATGTAATGTAAAAAAAGGGAAATTTTCCACATATTTCATAAACCCACCCTACTCTAAACCACTCTATCTGGGAACTTCTTAAAAATAAAAAATAAATCATTACATTAGAAGAAATATATAGATCAAAGTTAGACCATCTGTTTTTTGTCCCTACTCCAAGATGTGCCACTGGATGATTGTTAATGGATCATTATATTGCAGCTCTAATGATGACAGGACAATTATTTGAGTCATTTTTAAATATATAAAAAACATATGGTGCTATAAGTACATATTTGAAAATTTAAGGTAATCAGTACTCATCCAGGCGAGCCTAAATTACTGCTGTTTCAAGTTCTTTGGTATTATGGTTCATGATAACTGCAGGCTGAAAGTCTTCAGCAATCCAACAATTGACTCATGCTGCATCGCAGAAATTAAATTGGTTAAATAAATATTTTAATCAATAAGAAGTGATGGCATAAAAGTATGTGAGAAATACTTTATAGTGCTTCCATTCACATTTCCTTTTGCTTTGGAATGCAAGATGTATTACTGACTAGGATTTTAATTAATTAACTTTCCTTTTCTGTTACAGAAAGAGATGTGCAGGCAATAAGTGAGTTTGATTTTCTAATTATTTAGTACATTTTATATAAATACTTAAACATTTAACACAGTAAATGTACAAAATGCATGTTTCATCAATATTACAAATTTTAGTTATGGCAATTGTAGGACCCTAATTATATATAATACAGATAACATCAATAAAGTATAGCTGTCAGTATGGTAAAAATATATCTCACATATACTGTATACACACACACACACATATATGTAAAGTACTCTCTCTTTCTCTGTGTATATATATAGACATTGTAAAAGTTTTAGGCAGCCATCCATATAATGTGTTCCTGGCTGCAAAAGTAAAAGGTTGGGTAGTTAGTAATGTTTACAAGACAGAGTCCAAAATAGAACTGAATTCCAGAAGAAGGGAGTGAGGCTTTATAGGAAGTCTGGGGGAAGTGATGTCGTCCTCGGGGCCAGGACCAGAAGTGATGTCATCCTAGAGGCCGGGACCGGAAGTGGCGTGTCCTGAGTCGAGGCAGTGGCTCTTGGTGGGATTTGGGAAAGGTCTGCAGAGAACTTAGAAAGAGCGTTAGTGCACCCCGCCACCCCCTGCCAGATGTGTTACCATTATTCTCCAAGCCCTTCAGCTGCCTCCTATTCACACGTGTGTGGCAATATATATATATATATATACTCAATATATATATACAGTATATATATATATGTATACAGTATATTCTAGCTCAGAGTATAGGACTACTTGCATTGTTTCCTGCCCTGTATTTATCCCATGCTCAACCTACCTGGAAAGGGGTCCCACTTTATATATTTAGGAATGACTTTAGATATTAACAATTTGACTTATATATATTCAGAAATTCAGAATATTTGCCTTTTTGGCACCCCAAAACTGCTCTAGATTTCAAAGTGCTGTTTGCTATGGATCACCATTTGTCATCTGACTTTACTTTTAAAATATCTTTTAAAATTATTATATTCATCTGTTCTTTTTCTGAACCAGGTGGTCCCAGCCCAGCACCATCAGGCACAAGGCAGGAGCCAACCTTGGCACATTTACTCCCACTTTCACTCACATCCTTAATTAATTTATTTTCCAAGCCTACTTATTTCAGTGAAATGCTGCAGCCACGAAACTCTGTTGCCACTGAAGGGATCACACCGTGATGAAGGGGCACCACAAACTGCTTCGCAAAATACTCACTCAGACTGGCCCAGTAACGGGTTATTAATTGATCTAAAATGCATATATTTAGGATGTTGGTGAAAAAATGGATCTGAAATGTACAAATTCCACATAGACAGCAATCTGCATTACTGACATTTGAATCCACGGGTCTGAAGCTGTGAGGAAGCTGAAGTAGTCTTTGTGCTTCTGTGTAGCACTCTGAAAATAGTTTATTTTTATTACATTTCATATTGAAGACGTCTAACAATAATTCAGCAGCTAAGCAGTTGCACATCAAACTAAAATGTCATGATTGACTCACTTAGCAAGCCTGAGCTAAAACCCAGTCTATGCAACTATAGTTGTACTATATGTCTGTCTATCTATATCTCTGTATCCTGCTATGTATGACACATGTAAAAATAGATGGCTTTTTATCAAAAAATGATTCAATGTAAAATGTTGTTAGAATAATTTTTAAAATATTTTAATTTTAAACTAACCATTTCATATACTGTATTTTCTTTCATAAAGAGTTTTATACACAGTAGTTTTAAGTTATTATAATTCAAGAGGGTATCAAACTATCAACAAATACAGATAATACAATTATCATTAATGGGTCTACTTAATGGACCTTCTAAATCCACGTTCATGGTTAGGGTGTGCTGAAAGTATCAGATGCAAAGCAGCAACCAGGCATTAGCAAGAAAAGGTCCAAAACAGGACACACACTACCACCCACTGGGTCAGTTTTTATAGTTGGTGATCAACCTAACATGCAAATGTTTGGGATGTTTGAGAAAAGCATGCTGAGGGAAAAAAATACCTTTCGAACATCAGAACAATTAGGATGAGAACAGGCCATTAAGTCCATAAATGTTTATTAATCCTATCAACATAATTTCTCATAACATCAAGTTGCATTTTAAACTTTGGGAGAATGTGGAAACTCCAGACAAATGGATTCAAAATTTGATCCAAGTGTCCTCCAACTGTGAGGCAGTAATGTTTACCACTGTTGTACTGCCCCCAGATAAGGCATCACTTCTTACTTTTGAATTTTGACACCTTAACCCAAGTCACTTCCAAATCCCAAGTACAAGAAACCTGCACCCTGGGCTCTGTAATACTAAGTGTCCAGTGTTTCTAGAATAGTTTCCAAAACCCTCAGCCCTGATCTATGTTATTCAGGTTTGAAAATGGATGGATGAAAATACATTTTTTTTTCCTTATTATGGATTTCGGGCACTGACAGGTTAAAACAGTTGCTTTAGACTCACATAAACAGGAATGAATCGTGACCAGTGTCCAGCATAGTCCAGTATTAGCCTGTTGGTGGGACACTGACGATGTGGGTTCCACTTCATGTCCCCATCTCTGTTTTTTGGAGTTTTTGAACCTGACACCATCGGTAATGTCACCAGATGAGCTGATCAGATTAGACACAATGAAGCAAGGGGATGGTGCAAAAAGGTGCAGGCAGTGCTTTTATTTAAATGCAGTCAAAGCAAACTGTTCAAACAAATAGAACAGTGCTTCAAATAAATAAATAATCCAATAAAACCAGTGAAAACATGGAGGTTAAAATCCCATAAATAAATCCCTAAAAACGAGGTTAAAAACAATGGCTGGAAGCAGTCTTTTAAAACAAAGCCCAGTGCATTCTTCTACTGGTGACTCCCCTGCTTCTCCCATACAGGCTATGCACCAGAGGAGTCACCCTGTCTGCAGCTGACCTTCTCTGCCTTCTGGTCTGATTACCTTTCGGTCCCTGGCTCCATCAGACCTAGACTTAGGTTCCCCAACAGCCAGGGTGCTCACACTGGGGTTCACTCTCCTACTTTAAGCCTTCCTGGCCCCTGCAGCCTACCGTGGCCTTACGCGGCAAGCCTTCCACCTTCCGGGTCACTCCAGCTCCCTGATCGCTCAGTTGGAGCGACCGCTTTCTTCAGCCTCACTGAGTGTCCAGGGGGCGCTCCCTCCAGGTGCCTGCAAAACCACCAGCGAGTCTGCTCCCGATCACACGCTCTCTCAACCTCACACGGGCTTTCTCCTTCTTGACGCCTTCTTCTCCCTTAACCTCCGTTCACTTTCTTTTTTTTCTCCCTCCCACTCTGCACTCGCGCTACTACTATATATAATGGGTACGTGGCTCAAGTGTGGTGATTAGCAGCTCCCGGCATCAATTACGGATGCGGACGACTCCTCACCTGTGCACTTAAATGAGGACCGCCCGCATCATGAAGTGCCCGGGAACTGCTCCGGCCACACTGCCACTTTATAAGCCGCGATTGCAGCGATTATTTATTTAAAAAGTGGGCTTTTTCATCTGAGCTATGGACCCGCTATACCACAGAGACATGGTGAGAAATTAATTGGAATTGCTTAATTTGAATCATTTTTATTAGTCTTAATTATTATCATTAATAGATGTGACATACAAATCTAAGTAAAAATCAACACTCCACTCCAAAATAACAAAAGGACAACAGTAAAAGTACTCATAAAAAATTAAATAACCGACAATAATGTTGAATGTATTGGCAGAAAGACTGTTGAAAATTAAAAGTTAATGAATGTCCTGCCGTAGAATCAAATGTGAGATGTTCAGCAATAACACACTATCTATAACAATTTTGTTTTTTGTTCACAGTGCGGACTTTAGAAGCAATTAGTAAGTTATTCTTTTATATACATTTACTGTGTTTGAAAATGGAGGAAAGTACTAGAAACTATTATAAAAATGCTTTTGTGTGAGATCTGGTGTGACTGAAGATCTAAAACTCATCATCCATAACTGTTACTTTAAGGGTTGTACATTGCAAAAACAGCTGGGGCGATTTTTGCTTAATCATTTTTCTATCAAGTATACTGTATTTTTGTTAATAAGCCTATACAACAATTCACTCTCAAGTCTTTGTATGTGTATTAGAGTTCTAATATGTTATTGCATGTGAGGCATGTGAAAGCTTAATAATGATGTGCTATGCTTGTTGGTTAACTGGCATTATGGTTATATTTGTGTTATGTAGAGGTGCCAAGGTCTTCTAGACATTATGATGCAAACCTCAGGTAACTGCTACTGCACCACTGAGACTTGCAGCCGTCAACATGAGAAAGTGGTGTTTGCATCAAGCTCTTAAAGTATTCTTTTGCAAATATTATGGCACATTAATATGTTGATGTGCTCTGGTGCTTAAATGTGTTCTTTATAAGAAGATATTTTCATTATTGTTTCTGCAAAACTCTCACTTAATGGATGAATGGGCACTTTATAGTGCCAACCATTTCTAGATACAATAAGGGGGCAGTTTTGCAAAGTTGAATATTTTACAGACTTCTTTGTTGTTTTGCAATCGGTCTCTTGGAATCTTTTGAGCAGTACCGTAATGAAAGTAAGTGATTTAAATTCTCAAGGTGTATGACCCTCCCATTCAAATTTGCTACCATCTTTTTAGGAAGGGGACAATGCTCTGCAAGTACTCTTTTGTTATGTTATTCATTCTAATATGTGTAATTCAGGTTTATTAGTTATATTTTACCACAAATATTATAAAACTGTTCTGCTGTGGATATCACTATCCTAATAAATCAATTAAAATTATTTTAAATAGTACCCTTTATAGTAGTGTATCTCAACTACTGGGCAGAAACCCACTTTCAGGCCATGGGCTTCTGTTAGTGGGTTACATTGTGTTGTGCACTGGTTTGACAAAAAGTTTTGGATTGTTGGTTTTGGTGGTTTCTTTTGGGTCACTTTAACTCTGGCTTGTTCTCTGGCCATGCTTTATTGAGCTCTTTTTGCCATTATTGTATTCAATCAGGAGAATCATACCATCATGGAAAGACATATTTGGCCATCACAAATGATATTGTATTTATTATATTGGACTTAAGAAAATATTTTTTTTGCAACCTTCTTCTTGAAACAAAGTACAGGCAATTCATACATATGGAGGTCACTCTTAAATAAGGTAGTTGCATTGATTTCATATATTTACATGCACATATCAACATCTCTCAGGTTTGAGGGTGTAATAGAAGGAGTACTCGTAATGAAACAGTTCAATGAGGCCATTAACTCACAGTTCTTAGAATGCTAAATGTAAAGTCAACAAAGTGAATATAATAAATTTCTAAATATGTGTGCAGCAAAAAAGGAAGTCCAGAACCTTAAGGGCTAGACAATTACACTTTAAGCTGCTTCTGATCGATCCCTTGCAGAGTCCCTCCTGCTGAACAGATTCTCAAGGTAGGCATCCAATTTTTCCCATCGTATGATCATTTCTTGGGTCAATGATAGGTTTACAGACAGCATTTTAAAAAAAATTTCAAGGTCTAGGCATTTTTTTGCTAAACAGCATTTCTTTATGGGACACCTGGATCCTGAATTGTACTTTTATCAGCATTTTATGCAGGTGCCTCCAGTTCTGCTATTTGTTCACAGAAACTTGTATTGGTGGGCTGACTACATATGTTTGCAGAGTTTTACCATTTCTTCTGAAGGTGATCCCAGCATTTTACATTATTTTCTCAATTTTCACAGTTTTTAGAATCTTATTCTGGTTATAGATAGATAGATAGATAGATAGATAGATAGATAGATAGATAGATA
>JANRMT010028174.1:94182076-94202556 GCA_026402145.1 Polypterus bichir lapradei
ATAGATAGATAGATAGATAGATAGATAGATAGATAGATAGATAGATAGATAATTTGCAGAATTTTACTATCTATCTATCTATCTATTTATCTATCTATCTATCTATCTTTTCAGAATGTGGTCAAAATTTATAAATAATGTAGTAAGACTGGAATTAAAATGATTTAAACAAAAAATACATTTCATCTTAAAAAGTATTACAGCCTTATAAAACCCCTATTAGACAAATCCAAAAGAAACATAGTTCACATGAAACAGGAAGAAGCTACAGTAGCTAACTGCAAAGATTTGATGACAATTCTGAAGCCCTTCATGATTGATTTGGGTATTTAGTATGTTTTATGCATTGACAAGTGAAAACTGTATTACCATAGGTTGTTTCTTTTATAGCTTTCAGTAAATAGTTCATAATACCTTGAAGCTGAATATCAGGATTAACTATAAATCACTAAATTAGGGATTTTGTGTTGCAATCGAATCTCTCATTTTAACAAGGATGTAATATGGACCATGTGTTTAATCATCTGAAATTTACTGGGATTAGCTATCTCACAAATAAGAGAATAACACTGGAGTATTTCAGATCAACAACTGTTTGGTGAGTAGCATCATGTGGGGCATTTGTTCTGTATTACTTATTTTGCTCATTTGTATGGCATTCTGCAGATTAACAAGATGCGATTCAAAATCACAAAAGAGTAGCCCCAAATAAGAAGTATTAATGGTGTACGTTATTGCATTTGTACAGTTCTTACTAGTTACATTTGTTCAATTTTTACAATTTACTATTATGCTTTGATAGACAAGTAGCTTTATTATTTTAGAAGCAGTGCTATTTTCAGGTATTTTTCAAATATAAAGCTTTATAAAGCCAACAAACAATGTTCTACAAACCGATCAAGCTAGCTGTCAGCTAAATCTCTTAAGATTGGTTTACTTACATCAATGGCAGTACGTGTAGATGTAGCTATTGTGTTGCTTTTCATGCTTGATTTGGCAATTTTGTGCCTTTCTTTACATTTAAGCAAACTTAGAAGTTGCTAAGTTTTGAGTTTCCTGGGCTTTGTTTCCTTGATTTATGGCGCCTACCCATCAATGTACCACAAAAATTCTGAGATAGTCATCATGAATGAAACAAACCGATGAGAGAAATGTTCTTCTTGCCCACTATAATTAAGTTTATGAGATAATAACACTGTACAACAAAGTTTTTGCTTCTTGAACACTGTATAGATGTTTGGGTGCTGATCACGAATATCACATCAAAATTTATCCATTACGTACCGTTTCAGAGAAATCTTCAGTTTTGTTATGATTTTTTCTTATGTATCCAAACATTTTTGCTCCCGTAAGTGACTTATCAATAACAGTTTGTGCAGCGTGGGCATGTCTAGGCATGGAATCAGGCCAGGCTGGACTGTGGAAGTTGACATCCTGGGCATACCTGGGTAGGTCTGAACAAGCTTGACGCTGTCTCAGCATGCTATAAAGGTGGCTTGCATACACCGATCCTGCTCATTTGGTTTATATAGATAGTCAGTGTGTATGTATAGTATTAGTATAGTAAAGTATAGTGTCTGTAGCAATATAACAGTAAGTAAGCTGGATACTATAGACGTTTTGGTGTTGGGCGATATGTTTTGTCAATGTCGTAACAGCCGTGATACATTCTGCTATATCTGTGGGGAATACACACTTGCGTCTCAGAGATGTTGGATGACTGCTCTTGTGAAGAAAGCTTATCATCTGTATTTCGGCTGCAAAACTGATAATTAAGACAAGGAATGGGTGCCTCATATTTGCTGTGCGACATGTGCTGTCAGTCTGACAGCCTGGCGAGAACAGAAAGACCATGTGACAGACTGTTACTTCTGTTTGACTAATATGTCTGGTTTCTCTGCCATAAACAAAAAGTCAACTGAATATCCTAATCTGCCTTCAACAATGAGACCCGTGCTACATGATGACAGTCTTCCAAAACCACCAGAGGATTGGACCTTAGACGAACCAGATGAAGAAACTGCAATGCAGGGTACTGACAGTGACATTGACCCAGATTTTGAACCGCACTCATCAGGCGATCCACAACTAATAACACAGTCCGAATTGAACGATTTGGTCAGAGATTTGGGTCTGTCAAAAGCAAAAGCCGAGCAGCTGGGTTTGAGACTGCAGGAATGGTGTTTGCTGTCACCAGGTACAAAACATTCTGTGTTTCAACGCCGACATCATTATATAACCAAATTTTTTGCACAAGTCGACAATCTGTTTCTGTTGTGACATTGAAGGATTGTTCTCGGCCTTGAGTTGTGATCACAACCCAGAAGTGTGGCGTCTCTTCATTGATTCGTCAATGTTAACCCTGAAAGCTGTTCTGCTACACAATGGCAACACTTATCCTTTAGTACCTGAAAAAGTCATTGCTCTGTTACTAGGACTGCAGCTCGGCTATAGTACTGTTGTTTCATCTGTGAATGGTACAGCCATGCCAAAGAGTCGCACTATTTTCGACAGAATTGGCCACTTCATAAAAAGTTAGTTCCAGGACAGAAAAATGTGGCACATGAATCGCTTGTCAACCCGACAAAGATATTTTTGCCTCCTCTTCACATAAAACTGGGACTCATGAAGAATTTCGTGAAAGCACTGAACAAGGAAGGTGAAGGTTTTCGTTATTTAAGACATGTTCCCAAGAATAACTGACACCAAGATCAAAAAGGGCATTTTTGTTGGCCCCCAGATCAGACATGTTATGAGTGACAAGCGGTTTGAAGATCTGTTAGTTGGGCCGGAAAAAATTGCTTGGAAAGTCTTCAAAGATGTTGTTGACAATTTTCTGGACAATTATAGAGCCCCAAACTACATTCAGCTGGTAGACCAACTTCTCAAAGTATACAAGACAGTGAAGTGCAACATGTCACTCAAGATTCATTTCTGTCACTCACACTTGGACTTCTTCCCCGCAAATCTCGGTGCTGTCAGTGACGAACACGGTGAAAGTTTTCACCAGGACATTGCTACGATGGAGAAACGATACTACTGTAATGTGATGCACCAGGCATTGAATACAAAAGAAAATCAGGAGCAAAACACTTTTAATTCTATTGAATTTAATAGCTTATGCGAAACATAAACGTGACTAAATACGTTATTGTCATTAAACATATAAACATATAAATGTCTATTTCTCAGAATTCCTACATGATGCAGTAAAACCAAAACTATATTAGTGTAAACCCAGTAGGTGCCTGTAATAATCAGCAACTTTTCAGGAAGCAAGACTTTTCAAAAAAATTGCATCATATATGAAACCCAAAGCATCATAAAGAAAAGCATTGATAAATAATTACAAATTATTTAGGCCCCATAGTCGATGATACAGTAAATAGTAAACATTTATATACGCAATCCAAACATGGAAATGTTTTTTAGTATTATTACTCTTGCTGTCTGAATAGTTTTGATTTACACTAGGGTTCTGGGATCATTGTTTAATTGAAAGTAATATTGAATTTCTCAACTAATAAGCATTGCTCAGTGAAATGCTGACATATCAGGCGTCTTGAGGTCCAGAACTGTTCTATAGTTTTCAAATTAATTTAACAAGCTGACACTTCTACAAGAGATTTAAAAACTGTTACATATGTTCAAATGTATAGCATAATTAAATAGATAAAGACTGTAGCTGTATTAAAGCCCAGAAGGCGTTATTTTCATCAAAGAGTGGAGCTGTCTTTTATGCTTTTTAAAAGAAATGCTTAGCCACATGTCTTTTTTAAGAAAATTAATAAGATGCAATTAGTGAATTTTTTGACGTATTCCTGATGTGCAGCCAGGAAGCTAATGAAGAACCTATTTTTATCTTATTTTAGCTTGGCTTGGCTGTATACATCTGATTGCCAGGCAAAGCAACAGAACAGTAGACTGAGAAGATGGGGAGATCTAGTTGATTATACTACAAGTAGCTGTTAAATTTGTCTATGATCCTTTTCAAGAAAATGCTGCTGATAAATTTCTACATTATTTGTAAATTAAATTTGAAAGTAATAAGTTAACTTGCCATAAACCTTATATTTCTGTGCAAGATTAAATGCCCCCATTACATGATGAAGAAATGGATCCTTTAAAATGGAGTTTATCAAAATTAAACTCTTCCTTTGAGGCAAGCTCAAAAGTCACTCAAATTATATGTATTATGGTTAACAGTTGAGACACCTTGAATGAAGGTACCTGCAACATAAAGAATAAGTAAGAGGAAACAGGGCTGTCTTAACGCATGAACAATCTGGGAAGTTGCCCGTGAGCCCCACGAGCATAGGAGCCCCATACTAATCTATGTATGTTGTGACTTGCTGAGTGGTTGTGTAGGTAGGGGAGCCCGGGGGCCTATAATGCTGTTAAGATGGCCCTGAGAGGAAATCCCAACTGGACAAAACAAACAAAACATCAAACCTTGATAATGGGCAAGAAGTTGGAACACCAGATGCAGCAAAATATCTTAAAGACTGAAAAAAAATGCAGAAAACATTCAAAAACTTTTGAAAACATGTCATTTTCTGGTAGTGTGTGAATGCAGTTTTTAAATATGCATTTATTTACACACTGAATCTTGTAAAGTCAATGGAGACTTGCTTTAAACGTGCTGTTATTTTGGTACATG
Source organism: Polypterus bichir lapradei (assembly GCA_026402145.1). Lineage (NCBI taxonomy): Eukaryota > Metazoa > Chordata > Cladistia > Polypteriformes > Polypteridae > Polypterus > Polypterus bichir. Next base: position 94,186,737 of record JANRMT010028174.1, read on the forward strand.
CACCGTCATGTGATATCATGCTGGCCATTTTATTTGAAGCATGGCATCTTTGTTTGAGCTTTATTTAAGGAAAAGGAAAGGGAAGGTGAATTTCTGTGCTGGTTTATTTCTATGAAATTAACCTTTGACAATGCACAGGTAAGCATGTTAGTATCGATTAGTGTTGTGTTAGGATCATCTAAACCACAACACTTGTAACTATGCAAGGTGGCCACCATTGCCTAATGATGGGTGCTGTCACCTCCAGAATGCAACTTTTTAATAATATAGATGGCAAATTCAAGTATGGTATAGGTTTTGCCATCGATTGCCACCTCTTTCTCTTCTAATTGTCATTGTCCTAAAATATGATTTTTAATAATGTGGCATGCTCTTGATTTTGATATTTAATACAATGTACTCCATATCAGATAATTCTGGTTGTTAATTTTTCTATTTTAAAATATCACATTTAGGAAACATCTCAAAAGAAAATTTTATATCCAACATAAAATGATGGTACTGTATAAACTCATGCATAAAAATGCAAATGCAAATTGATCAAATGGAATTAAGTATGTTTTGGGGAGAAAAAATTACACCCGCCATCCCTTCTTCATTGCAATATATCACCTCATTTTGTTTTTTTTTGTATTTACAGGTCTTGAACTGGATTCAATAAGTGAGTTTTCAAATCTGTCTATGATACTGCCATTAACTTTGCCCTGCATATATTTTTTTTATCAGCTTACAAATGTAAATGTTTAGTTTATATCAGAATACATAGAATGTGCTACACCACTGTATAATCTTATACATATTCTTGCTCAATTGTCTGCATCTCTTTTAGAATTTAAATAATGAAATAATCAAATGCTAAAAAGTGTTTGTCAATCCTATACACCTACAAAACTACATCATATTTCCAACCTTTAAGTCTGTTTTTACCAGTCTTGACAAGACAGAAAAAGATATTTCACCAGACATACAGTATATAGATACATACTGTAGATTAAAGTAAATTATTTATCCATTCATTAATTTTTCAAAATGATTTATTTATTTAATGGATTCCAGCCAGGATCATACAGATGGCACAAGCACACCCTGCCAGTTTACCTAGCATGCACATGATGGAAATGTGTACCCAGTAAATCTCAGACAGAAATGACAGAATTTACAAATTTTAAAAAGGTGCTTCAGACAGGAGGCTACGTTTTACTCATCTCTGGAATGTCCTTTACTTATGAAAGTATTTGGTAAAGATATAATGTTCATCTTTTCAAGGGTTGATTTTGGCCTGTTGTTGCTGAAATATACAGTACCTCTTTGTAACCCAGTACTCGAAAAGATTTCAGAAACTGGATAGATGGGTAACAAAATATAGTTAGATTAGATTTTCACTTGACTTTTGACTTTCTGGTGCCATTTTAAACTGCAAAGCATGTCACAAAGTAATAATTGGCATGTCTGAGGCAGCAATGCAGATTTCCTCACTATGAAAAGAGCACCACCTCACTTTTGCCTTTTTATAATGAAGTGGATATAGAGTGTGTCATGAGCTAATGGGCATGCTAACAAATTACTGTAATCATTAGATACAGCACTTTTAATGTGGTTTGAGCTGCTACTGTTTTTTTTGTCTTTTTCACCATGTATATATAGAGTGTATCCTCGTATGTTAGTACATGAGCACGTGGAGCTGTAGCCTCTCAAGACAAAAGCAGATGGAAGGCAGGAACAAAACCTGGAAGGAATGACAATCAATTTCAGGGCATATTCACTCTTACACTCTGCCAAATCAGAGTCACCAGTCAGTCTACAATGCATATCTTTGGAAGGAGACACACACAAAGACATGGAAAATGTAAAAACTCCATATAAAGAGTGATTCACTGGGTTCAATGAAGCTATGAGGCACTAGCACTAACTACTGCAATACTGAGCTACACTATATACAATGAATGTATACAGTGTAGCTCCCGTGTATATGCTCCCACCTGGCTATGGAACAGCTTGTCAGTCTAATGTTCATATACAGGGTGAGTCAAAATTATGTTACCATTTGAATGGCGGAAACAATTTATTCACAAAACATCCTTCATATGTGCAAGATGATTTACAGGAATGTCCCAACCTGTGCACCATCATGTTCAACACATGTACCATATGTGGCACAGTCATTGTCCACAAAAATTGTATATACTGTAAGTATATACATAACAGTACCATTAGTGTTAAACATAATTTTGACTCACCCTGTACTTCTGAGCCTCTGGAAATGGGGAGGGCTACACAGAAAAATGTCTGTCGTTCCTAAATGGCTCACAGAATATTTTTAGCAAACTCCTTAAATTAAATCTGAAAGTATACACTTCAGTTGCATAACGATTACTTTTCAAATCATTGTGGTGGCATACAGAGCCAAAATTATGAAAATTGTGTCACTGTCCAAATAGTTATGGACCTGACTGTGAACAGAATACAGAGGAGAAGTAATCAAAAGTTTTTGAACCTGAACCTGAATTTGGTTTTCTATAGTTCATATTTTCCAACCATCCAATAAAACAATACCTCTGCACTAAGATATGGAATTTACAAGATTTTAGCATTTGTGTGTGATTCTTTTTCAGAAAAAATTAGCATGGATGAAGAAAACTACAAAATCAAACATGCTGCAATTTGCATTTGGGCTTTTTCTTGCCTAATCAATGTTTGGAGATGAACAGCAAAGTTCTGTTTTGTTAGGTTAACTCTTGAAGATAACCCAAAAGTCTGGCCAGGCTTTGACGTCAGTGACAGAAGAAAATGTTGCCAATGTGGTAGAATTTGAAATGCAAAATCAATGAAGGGAAAATATATAAAACAACAGGCATTTTAGGGATTTGTTAAATCCATTCAGAATCTGTAATTAGCATGAACAAGAACCATGCATGTTAAGTGCCCATTATGTTAACTCCTGCAATGAAGCATCTCAGGCTGAAATGTTTCAAGGAGAAAATAAAGCAAATGAGTTCAGCCTGGGGTAAATTTAAGAAACTTTTTGTAATTGGGAATAATTCTTTGACATGTCACTCTTATGCAGAGTCCAAACAACAGTCAAACAATGGAAGCATAGTGATTCTCCAACACCAAAGACATTCAAACTCAAAGCCAGCTTCATCATGATTGTGTGCACATTTTTAGTTGATGTTGATGGGGCCTCAAGAGGTCCACATAATCAGTTAATGTTATGCTGACTTGCTTTGGTGTTTACAGCAGTAAGTCAAGTAAAGGTTGCAAGGAGAGCTGTTTACTGCCAACCTACTCTGTGTCTCATGGGTTGCAAAAGCTGCTCTGTGAAAATATAAATTCAAAGGGAAGCCACAGCTTTGTGACTACGTCTGTTCTCAAAACTGAATTACTGCCTACTCCCTTTAGTTGTGCTTTGCCAATGATGAAGACATCAAGATGACTTTTGATGCGTGGTTGCACAAGCAAGATAAAACATCTCATCTGAGTGATATAGAAAACCTTTGTGAAGTATTTTTTAACATTCACAGAATTCATATTGAAAAAAAAGCTTATTTTGCTTTATTGGCATTTATCTGAATAGTTCTGGCAACTCAGTTTTTGGTCACCCCTAATATTTTGTTCACTTTCCCTTAAATGATTGTAGAGAACTCCTACTCCTCAAGGCATCAGCGTTTGATGAAAAGGAATCCTGCAGTTCTAAAGAACTGTACTTTATGTCCAGTATTTAATATAATATTTATGTTTTTATTTACAGGAAGAGATATGCAGGCGATAAGTGAGTACTAAAGGCTTAATATTGTACAAAACTGTTTAACAAAACAGAACTATTAAAACAAGGTTCCCAGAATACTCTTAGTTAAGTCAGGGTTAGGATTAGGGGTAGGGTTAAATTACTGCTATTTTGCTTCTGCTTTATCTATATGGTTAAGACCAAACTATATCAGTTTTATCATGAGGGCATAACACTCCTATGATCTGGAAATCATTCAAATTGATTTTGTGGTATTTGATGGAAATTGTATTAAACTTAATAGTTATGAATTTCTGCATTTTTTTTTCCTGTTGCCATCATCTTTTCCTCAAAACAAAACAATTTGTGCTTATATTTTATATTGACAAGGAATTGTTTCCATTAAACAATTAAATACTAAAATTGTAATCTATAAACATATTCAAAATTTGCAATACATATGATTAATAAATGTGCCACATCTGACTTGATTGATTACCAAACAGAAAATGGTTTTAAATCTGTCCTTCTACAAATATCTTTCTTTTTTCTTTTGAAATTGGTTGAGAGTTTGAGGATTGCCCATTTATCAAGGGCTTCATATAGCAGGTCATAGCATAAATTATTTGAGGGATTGCCTTATATGCTTTTTGTTATATGATATACTGTATAGTTATGTCATTGGATTCTTTGAATTAGTTTGAAACTAAAAATGTCATGTGATATGAAATAATGACAGCAATCCTAATGCAGTTGAAGTAAAAAAAATAACAATTTTCTATGCATTTTATTCAGTCTTTCACATTGCACACTTCCATTTTTAAATTCAGACACTTCTCAAACTTCCTCATTTAGAACTGTTAAAGTCAACACTTATAACATGCAACATATCCAGAGGCTAAACTCTATTTAATACCAGCATAGAAATATTCAAATGCCTTTTCAATAAGCTGGCTCACTATGCAGTATGTAAACTCAAATTAGATTGCAACTTCAGGAAGAGTTAATTTCTCTCATGTCCAGAACACAACTGATTGTACATTAGTAATTATTAACTCAATTACATCTTGCATTATGAATGTACTTCCATAAGTGTTTGGTAACTTTCAGAAAATAAATATTTTATAAAATTGGGCCTTGCTTCCCTAAATCTAATTTTGTTTTGATTTCGGAATCTAATCTACAGTCACATTTCCGTCCCAGAAAATTGGTGAAAGAAAACTTTTATGTATGTCAGCATATATAAGCTTTGCACCAGTGAAGAGACAACTCTAAAGTAAACAATATCCAAATCTAGAAAATAAATATCAGGGCACAGGTACATATTCCAAAATTAAAAGCATCACCATCAGAACTCACTAAATTTTAAACAAGAATCCAACACTAGCAGGAGTTAGCACTGGCTTCAGCACTGGCTTGAGGCGCTTCTGGTCTTTAGATAGGCCCACACCAGCAGCCTCATCAGCTGCATCGTCAGAACAGCCACCAGCCACCAATGAGCCACCATTTGGGCTCAGCTAACAGAACAAGTAAAATGACAAACTGAACTGACATGATGGGAATACTGTCATGCACTAGGAGTCCCAGACACAAAAGAGTTAAAAGCACTTTTCAAAAATGCCCACTAGAGGAGGGTATACTACCAAATTCTGACTAGATAAAATAAATAAATAAGATAAATAAAAAAGATGCTCTGTAACAAAAAGCTAGCTCTGGGGAGCGCAAAAAGTAAAAAGGAAATGCCTGAAACACAAGGCAACCCAAGCGAATAAAGCCCCAATACAGAATCCAAAAACATCATCAAAAGGAAGTGAGCAGAAGACCATATTATCTGTAAATCACAAAAGTCACAACAAAGCACAAGTAAACTCACCACTCCTAAGGTACCTTTGAAATGAACCACCAGGAAGTGTTGGAAATCCTTTGGATTTACAGGGTGGATTTATAGGGTGGAGGGCAATTCCTAGCGGTAACTGACTGGTGGGGCCACCCAAAAAATAATAAATGCAGCTTAAATTCATAAACAGAATAAAAAACAAAGAATAATACACATAAAAAACTTAAATAAAGAATCAATTATGAACAAAAGAGACATAAAACATGAATCTGAACTTCTGCCAGGGTAGGAACACTGGGTAAGACATGACAAGAACAAGAACAAAAAAAAAAAAAACACATAACGATCGATAAATATGAAGATGCTAAATAAAAATAACAGTAGAAAATTAGTAAAATCATATTTAGTAATAGCTAGTGATGAGCGAATCCTGCTGAATGCACTTCACCTTAAATTCCGTGAAATCACAGAAATGATTGCAAGATTGGCTATGCGATACATTTTTATCTTTTTAAGTTCACTGATGACTCACATATGTGAATCAAAGAGCCAGTGGAAAAATATTGCAGCATAGTTCAGTGGATGGTATGGGAGAGGGTTGTTTCAGCGCATCTCAGTAGCTGAAACGGCAAGCAGCATTTTTTTTTCTTATGTGCTTGAGACACAGCGATGGCCAAGTTGGCAACAATCTTTCAGTAAGCATGTGTGAAAGTTCGACACCTGGCTGCTTCAGCTCTATGATATCACATTGGTCTTGCAATGCATCATGGGATACCTTGAAAAAAATGTTTGAATAAGCTGGCTGCACTGTGAATTTTCAGGAAAATACTTGTTGAACAAGGCCACTGGTGAACACAGCATATTCGCAGGGAAAAACACTTTGACAAAATTTCCCGATCAACACTAGTAACTATTATAGGATACTTTATTAAAAAACTATGGAAGCTTACTCCTACCACTCACAAAAATATATTATTGCATTATTTCTCAAAAGTATTTTGTTATTATCCAATAATGATTTCATTATTTTACAAACTTCTTACCAGCTGCTGCTGTTATCATCGTGCATGTGCGTGCTCTGGTAGTCTGGTAGTCTAGTCACAGCTATTGACAAAAAAATCAAGCATCTATGTAGCTTACAATCAAGTGACAAGAGCTGAACAAAAGTTATAGGCATACATTTAGTTTTAATGACGTTAAAGTTCAGTAAGTTTACCACAGATATTTTAATATAGGCAGAATGACAGCACAGAGCTAACATTCCCGTATCACAATGCTAAGTAAGGCCTGCATTGATTTTGCCTTTCTGGACTGATTTGTATTAGTGAATGTGTTTAACTTCATATGATTTCCTATTTTAACACTGAATGCTGGAAATGTGTCAATAAGACATCTCAATTAAGAGAATACATTTAGTCCTTCGTGTGCTGTGTAGTAAAAAACATCCATCCCCATTTTACACCCCAATCCTGAGTTCTTGAAGATTTTAAGTCTGAACATTTGCTGCTGCACCATCAAATCACACCATTTCAAAATATCTACTTTTAGATAAGTAATTACATTAAATATATAATAGAAAATTGAAAAAATCATTCCTTTAGAAGGCAAATATGAGGGTTGTTAAACACTTTTAATAATAAATGAATGTGGGAAACTTTTCACTTATTTTGCATATTATATGTTGGGGGCTACAGTATGCCTCGCTGGCCCTGAATGCACTGATGTTTAGTCCTTTTACAGCATCTTGGCCTGTGTCATAGATTGTGTTTTCATATTCTTACTAATCAAATGACATTTCTTTACTTCTAACAGGGAGCGATGGAGATGCAATAAGTGAGTTTCTGGAAAATATTTGCTATACTGGAATTAATGTTATGCATATTAATCCTCAATATTATTCTCAGTATGCACTGCCAATCAGAATTACCCCTAAATTAAAAGGCCAACGGGGCAAGATGGGGGCATAATATTTGGTACTGTAGCTTCATACTTTCAGGGTATAGGATGAACTCTAGGTTCCTGTCTGCGTGCAGTTTGAATGTTCGTCCTGTGTCTAAGTGGGTTTTCTTGGGGTATTCTAGTTTACCTCCAGCATTTCATAGATGTGCAGGTTACAGTAATTCAAAATTCTTAATTGACAGCCTGGGACACATCCACAATGTTTGTATACACCATTGCACTTAGTCTTGCTTAACTTCATTTGCATGATTTGATGTTCTTGTGGCGCACCCTCTTAAGTTTAATCGCATTTGTTGTATCAGTGCATTTTTATTTATTAACATGTTGGTCAGTAACTATGTCAGCATATGTGTATATGTAATGAAAAAATGACTACTAGGTGGGATGTACAATCAGTGCACATTTCTTGCTTTACTCAATCTGCCTGTCAGTACATTTTTGTCCAAAGTACTTAAGTTGTACCACAAGGTTTCATTTCCCTAGAATTGTAAGAGTGGGTTCAGAAAATGACTAAATGAATGAATGAATTGAAAAGATCTTCAAATTCTAATATCAAAGCTGTAAGTGAGCAGAGCATTTTTAATATTTTTATATATTTTAGAAGAAACCCTTCATTCATGTTACATCTTTAGGGTGCAAATGTTGAACAGAGTTACCTCATATGAAAGGATTATTAGTTAAAGATAGACCTTACTTGACACGGTAGATACAACTGCTGTAGTTACATATCTACTGTTATTGCTGCTGGTAAACTCACCACTAGCAATAATAGTATATGAAAATGATCTCAATTCCAGAATATCATGCTATCTTATACGTAAATGACATGATATTTATTGACCTCTTGCAGTACCTTCTGATTAGTGTTACAGTACTGATGGCCTCGATAAATTCTGGATTTAATTCAGACCAAGCTCAATATTTGTTCTGCTGTTTCTGACTGATACTATAACTTCTTTCTCCTTCAAAAATGTAAAGGTAGTTGCAACAGAATGACAAAACTTAGACTATTGTAGATAAGCCTGTATGGTCCAATTTATCTGGGCTCTGGCAACATTTAAATAAATCTTAAAATATTAAATATAATTAAAACATCATGTTTCAATTTAATAACACATATGCAATCTGTGTTGATGACCACAGTGTCTTCAAAGGATGTACTTTAAATTAAATTCTTAATCAAATGTCATTTTATTTATTACAGGAATGGAGGTGCAAGGAATAAGTGAGTGTATTTTTATTATTTGTTATTGTGAGTGGATGTATGCACTTTACATAAGAACAGTTATGAAGCAGAGAAAGCTCAGCAATCCCAAGTCCTCATCTTCTTTCAGGCAGCATTGGCAGTAGTAGCAAGCTCAAGAAAGGTGATAAATGTCCCTTGCTATATCTTTGATTTATCACTGCATGTTCAAATTCACATTTTACACAGGTTGGCATAAGTAAGTGAATTGGATATAAACTACTGCATTGCACTTATTTTTGTACAGATTGTAACAGATTGTACTGTAGCTAAAATAATTTAACATGTACATAAAACTATAATTGTAAAAAAGAAACAGAATGAAGTCAGAAAGAATTGCCTGTGTGGTTTCTTGTATGGAAGATGTAAATGCATTTGTTTTCTTCTTAACAGGAACTGAGGGAGAGGTATCAAGTAAGTCTCTTGAGAACTTTTTCCGTTAGGTATGTAAAGGAAGTAGGCCATCTTAGTAGGCCATCTTAGCCCGTTCTTATTCTTTAGACTTCAGCCTGCTGCCCCAATGACTTGCAGTTAACAAAAATAAGTGATATTTTGAAAGGTTTGTACACTCTCAGATTAATCAATGTGCTAAATACTGTAAACATAAAGGCTGCCCTTCCCAGGAGTCTCTCCGTGTATGTAGTATGTACTACTAATTATTATAACCATTCTCATTCAGTAGTAAAAATTTGAACCAGGAATATTACCATCAACAAAAACATTCCTATAACTGTTGCACCACAAAGCCTTTGTTACAATATTAGTAGTAAGTTCAAATTTGTGAATTTATCTGAGGGCACACTAGAAGAAAGTCCTCCTGATGATTTGGGTTGCAAACTTTGGACCTGTGCTGTCTCTGTAGTGGGCAGGAGATCAAGTCACAAGCAGTGTGCCATACATTTCATTAATGGCCCTAGGGGAACATTGATCATCAGTTGTCTAAAGCAGCCTGTGACTTAGCAGTGGGGAATAACACGGAGCAATAGGTCACTTTGGCATAAGCATCAGACAAGGTGGAAGGTAGAACTATCATTAACGTGCAGTTTCATAAAATGTATTTCCCACTATTTTCTTTTTGACATGAAGCCACAAGAAAAACTTACATATGTTGAGCAGAAATACAATATCTGTAGTCTCTTTGTGCTTAAAGCAATATTACTAGTTGGAAAGTGTTGAAAATAGGCCTCTTGCCATCTTAAAAAAAAAAGCCTGGACAGTAATGCATGTTTGAAATACACATAATTCAGCAAACACCACTGACACTGGTCTAAAGCCACAAGCTCAAAGTACCACTACTCATAGTGTGGTACATGGTGAACACAATTCTACTATGGCTAGAACAGCTTTAAATCTCACTACTGATGGAGATGTTCACATTTCTCATCAAGCAAAAAACTATTATCGTCCTTAGCCACATTAAATACACCATTATTATTAGAATGTAAGATAATCAGTTTTTGTGCAGAATTCATGTAATGGATCAAATGCAAAAAAAAATACTAAACTGGAAGCAGTACAATAAAAGAGACAAATTGTTAAAATGATCAAATTAAGATGTTAGAGTAAATAAAACAAATGTGACTATATCCATAATGACAGACATATTTGCCTAAGTAATGTTGACTTTTACAGTAACCATAACATGGCAATAAAGGGCCTGACCAGTATTTGAATGAAAGATCATCTAGGTAAAATTAAGGGTTGCTGCTGGAAAAGGTTGGCAAGGCCAGGACGTTGCGCTTACCTGGTGGTCTGAATGGGGATCTCAATGCTCCAGTGCAGTGACTGGGACACTGGGTTGTAGAAATGGTGCCGTCTTTTGGATGAGATGTAAAACCGAGGTCCTGACTCTACCTGGACAGTCTTCGTAAAGAGCTGGGTGTATTCCGAAGTCCACCCTAAATTGCACTCCATGGCCTAGTCATTCTGGCCCCCTAATCATCCTCTGTCACTAATTAGCTATCTCTCTCAAAGTTTCACCACCTAATAGCTATTGTGTGGTGAGCATACTGGCACAAACACAGCTGCCGTCGCAAAATCCAGGTTGACGGCTACACATTAGTGGTGGTTGAAGTGGCTCCCCACTCATTACGAAAGGCACTTTTAGTAGTGAGAAAAAGTGCTAAATAAATGTAAAGAATCATTATTATTATTTCTACTATTACTATAAACCAGGTTGCCATAAGATCTGGGGCCTCATGTTATTATTATTTCTACTATTACTATAAACCAGGTTGCCATAAGATCTGGGGCCTCATATTGCGTACTCCCATTCCCACGCTCACATGGCGATGTATAAAAACTAAACTTGGCGTAAAGCCACGCACATTTTCACGCCAGCTCAGTCCCTGCTGTACGCAGGTTCTCTGCTCGGTTTTGCAAACTGGTGGCACCCAGCGTCAAAGCAGTTCTACTGTTCCTGTGTGGTTTCCCTTTATTTTTTAGATTCACATCCCTGACGTGGCTTTATCAAATGCACTGAAATTAATCGCATTTCGTTTTTTAGTTTAAGGCATCTCATTGTAATCAACCCATAACCATATAATGGTGCACAGAATCCAAATACTATAGCTACTTTAGCGTTGTCACTCTCAGTGCACCATTCCGAGTATTTAACCCAATGTATCTGAGTGTGGAATCACAGCTGCACAGCAGCTGATCAGATTATTGGGATACAACATCTAGCACATGCTTTCTCATTAATGCGCACAGTCTATCTGAACTTCACCCATGCAGTAAAGCAAACGCTTTAGAGCCTTTCCTGTAGGGACCTCGCGGTTCAGAAACAGTTTAATCCCAAGTGCTCTAAACACACTCAATCAGTCCATCAAGTGCTCCTGGTAGAACTGTTTGTACTTATAAGTTGTAAGAGGTTAGCCCGGCCACACACAGACACGACAACGCACTGTCCACGACACACACGCTTATTTATACAACTATTTACAATTATTATTTACAGTTCAGTCAGTCCTTGGTTCCTTCGGCCGCCTCCACTCCTTTGTCGCAAGCTCCGTCCTTCTTCCACCTGACTCCGGCTCTCTGATTGGAGTGAGGTGGCCCCTTTTATCCCGTCCCGGATGTGCCCCAGGTGCCTGGCGATGAACTTCCCGTAGCATTCCCCAGTGTGGCGGAAGTGCTGCCCTTGCACCCAGAAGCACTCCGGGCATAAACCATCCCTGGTCTGTCAACACTTCCTGGTGTCCCGGAAGTGCTGTCCCCCAGGGATCAAGGACCGGCCGGGTTCCCAGGGAAAAGAAATGCCGCTCTCCCCGTTCCTCCTTCCTCCAGGCATCCCAGCGGGGCAGGGTTCCTGTTTGTCTATCACACTGCCCCTCCCCCAGCTGAAGCCCGTAGGGCTGAAGCGGCCCGTCCCGCGAGGGCAGTCCTTCGACAGGTTGGGGTGCTGGCCTGTCCTGGGTCACAGTTCCGCCCTGAAAAAGATAAACACAATAAGGGCGGGGAGGCGCATCCATGACGCCACTCCATGGCGTCATCCATCAGTGTATACAGACATCGCCTCCACCTGTGACTGTGGTTAGTACAAGTAAAGCACCGGCACTTCCCTCCATGAAAAAGATTTGCCCCATGACAATTTGTATAATTGAAGTCTTTCTTAACTAGGCCAACTTTCTTGACATTCACCATGTGTTGCATTAAATTCCAATGAAATGATACATTCATTATCATTATTTTACTTATATCAGGTTGCAAATATTCAAAAAGGGAACTCTTTATGGCTAGCAATTTAATCATCTGCAATGTTTGTCTCCAGCTACCTTTGGATTTTCTGATTTTAGGCAGAAGATGTTTTTTTGTTTGCATTATCATATTTAAATTGTATATTCAGTCCAACTACTTAATCTTTAATTCTTCACTCATTATAGCAAGTGCATTTACACTACTTTTCCTTCTAAGTTTGGTTTTCTATGCAGGTTTGTAATTTCAACATTATTTTGCTTTATGGGCAGAGTGGAGGCTCTGAGGCTAGAGATCTGTGGCAGCAATCAAAAGGTTGCCAGAAGTGACTCTACTCCATTGGGCCCTTGAGCGAGGCCCTTAACCTGCAATTGCTTTGTCCTGGGTATGATGTTAATCTGTATCCAGCCCTGCAACCAGGTCCTCCAATTTACAGGGAAATCTTGGGAGTTGATGGCAGGATTGCACTCGAATCCCAATCCAAGTGGTTCATCTTGTAGTGGGTGCAGCAAAGCGCTCCCAACCATCCATCCATCCATCCATCCTCTTCTGCTTATCCGAGGTCGGGTCGCGGGGGCAGCAGCTTGAGCAGAGATGCCCAGACTTCCCTCTCCCCGGCCACTTCTTCCAGCTCTTCCGGGGGAATCCCGAGGTGTTCCCAGGCCAGCCGGGAGACATAGTTCCTCCAGCGTGTCCTGGGTCTTCCCCAGGGCCTCCTCCCGGTTGGACGTGCCTGGAACACCTCACCAGGGAGGCGTCCAGGAAGCATCCTGATCAGATGCCCGAGCCACCTCATCTGACTTCTCTCGATGCGGAGGAGCAGTGGGTCTACTCTGAGCCCCTCCTGATGACTGAGCTTCTCACCCTATCTTTAAGGGAAAGCCCAGACACCCTGCGGAGGAAACTCATTTCAGCTGCTTGTATTCGTGATCTTGTTCTTTCGGTCACTAACCATAGCTCATGACCATAGGTGAGGGTAGGACAGTAGATCGACTGGTAAATTGAGAGCTTTGCCTTACGGATCAGCTCCTTTTTCACCATGACAGACCGATGCAGAACCTGCATCACTGCGGACGCCGCACCGATCTGCCTGTCGATCTCACGCTCCATTCTTCCCTCACTCATGAACAAGACACTGAGATACTTGAACTCCTCCACTTGGGGCAGGATCTCATTCCCAACCCTGAGAGGGAACTCCACCCTTTTCTGGCTGAGGATCATGGTCTCGGATTTGGAGGTGCTGATTCCCATCCCAGCCGCTTCACACTCAGCTGCGAACCTGTTCAGAGAGAGCTGAAGATCACGACCTGATGAAGCAAACAGGACATCATCATCTGCAAAAAACAGTGACCCAATCCTGAGTCCACCAAACCGGACCCCCTCAACACCCTGGCTGCGCCTAGAAATTCTGTCCATAAAAGTTATGAACAGAATCGGAGACAAAAAGCAGCCCTGACGGAGTCCAACTCTCACTGGAAACAGGTTCGACTTACTGCCAGCAATGTGGACCAAGCTCTGATACTGGTTGTACAGGGACTGAACAGCCCTTATCAGGGGGTTTGGTACCCCATACTCCCGGAGCACCCCCCACAGGATTCCCCGAAGGACACAGTCAAACGCCGTTTATAAGTCCACAAAACACATGTAGACTGGTTGGGCAAACTCCCATGTGCCCTCCAGGATCCTGTTAAGGGTGTAGAGCTGGTCCACTGTTTCGCGACCAGGACGAAAACCACACTGTTCCTCCTGAATCCAAGGTTCGACTATCCGACGAACCCTACTCTCCAGAACCCCCGAATAGACTTTTCCAGGGAGGCTGTGGAGTGTGATCCCTCTGTAGTTGGAACACACTCTGCGGTCCCCCTTCTTAAAGTTGGGGACCACCACCCCGGTCTGCCAATCCAGAGGCACTGTCCCCAACGGCCATGCGATGTTGCAGAGACGTGTCAACCAAGACAGTCCTACAACATCCAGAGCCATGTTGGGATGAGGGTTAAGTACTGAAGGCACATCTAATTTAGGATTCATACTTACCATGCCCCATTTGGACGCTTTCTTTAACATCATATAGAACCTTTCATATTGGTTATTGAACCCTTTGGTTCCTCCGTATTTCTTCCCATTTAAGCCATTAAAACTAAACCACTGCTTAACTCCAATACATAAAAAACTATTGGAGAACTGTGAAAGAAGATGTTATGCATTCTTGTAAAATCAAAGATTTGGAACAACAGTTAAGCTCAATATACACAGTGCTCCTGAAAGGATGCTTTTGTTTGAAACTTGTAATCAAATCTCTGTTTTTCTTTGCAGGAAAAAATGTTGAGGCTGAAGGTCAGTTTATTACTATACTAATTTAAAAAAATGATCAAAGGCAAGGACCTTCTGTATTTATGTATTTAGGTCAAAAGAGATGGATGGATTATCCTGACTATTTAATAAGAGTATGTCTGTTTTTAAAACTCCACTGTTCTGATGGTCTGGTTCCATTTTCTGTTCAAAGATTTGGGTGACAGAGTGCCTGAGATGTTTATTTGAGTTGCCAATGTGTGTAATACATTGTTATGCTTTTTCATTGTTTCAGGAAGCATAAAGTACTGCTGCTATTTCAGATGTTAAAAGAAGTAAGTAAAAGAAATTATTTCATAATGTAAACTACTTTTAACTATTTTTGGCACTGTGACATTCGTAGCTGGACATATACAGCAGACATAGCATGGTATTCTCCTCTGTGACTCAGGAATCTTTTGTCTCCAAATTTGTTAAAAGCTTGTAAAAGCTAGAAGTTTACCTGAAACAGTTAATCATGACCATGTTAGACAATAACAACCACACACACGAAAGCAGGCCTTAAGGTGGCAGTTTGTTATCTACTTGGACTTCTAATTTTTTCTGGCAATGGATAAGGATGTTGTCTGATGCTGTATGGACTTTGTTGTTTAAGTCAATATCTTTGCCGTGGATTGCACTCATTTTCTTTGCACAGTGGTCTGTGCCTGTGGTATGGTCCTGTCTTCCTAAGTATGACAGCATTATTAAAACAGTGCACTGGGGCCACTACCTACACAACCATTCAGCAAGTCACAACATACATAAATTAGCATGGTGCCCCTATGCTTGTGGGGCCCCCGGGCAACTGTCCAGTGTGCCCATGCATTAAGACGGCCCTGTGTATGAATGCTTCCAAAGGAATAAGCAAGAGTTTAGCTTGCAGTTATCAGCTTAAGATGAATGAACAAGCTAACTATACATTGACTACAACCGAATAGTTTGGCCATTCATAGTTTGTGAATTTCCCCTTGGGATTAATAAAGTATCTATCTATCTATCTATCTATCTATCTATCTATCTATCTATCTAT
>JANRMT010028174.1:94211014-94221885 GCA_026402145.1 Polypterus bichir lapradei
TCCATGTATGTTGTCCTTGATTTTGGGGAAGAGCCAGAAATCACAAGGGTCCTGTTTAGACAAGTAGTGTGGGGCATTGAAAAGATTGACCCCAGAGGCACTAATGAAGAGGATGGTCTTGGTGGCTCGATGCGCCAGAGTGTTGTTCTGGTGAACAAACCAGCCACTTAGCTTGCACTTGAGCCGACTTTCATTTCTTTGTATAGAAGTATGAAAGTGGACAAACCACTTCTGAACAGTTTTCTGAGTCAATGCTTAGTTGACAAGATGATCTTTCTGCCATCGATTAACACCAATGAAAACAGGGTAGAGCATTAGCACTCATTTGCTCTCAAAAAGTTCACTAGCGGGTACACACCACATTCACTTTTACCTCCATTTCTTGTCTCTGTGATGACTACAATATTTTTGTGAATAGTTAAATAAATCCACCATAGGGAAAAAATTCAAAGTCCATGTGAATAGACTTTTGGAACTCAACTTATATATCTAGACAAAATGGTATTTTATTATATCCAAATGTGGCTTTTATATATCCTGTAAATGAAGATTACTAACACATTTTCAACCAAACTAAAAAGAAAAACATAAAATATTTTAAGACGAAAAAGTTTCTTTGTTTTTATTCAGAAGATAGTTCATTGTTAATTTGTGTGTTTTACAAGAGCTGAACAGTAAGAACAAGAGCTATTTTACATATTTACACATAGACAGTATTGGCAAAAGATTGTTTTTTTTTTTTGTTGTTTGAGTAAAAGTCATCTAACCACTTGGGAAACAGTGTTAATCAAATGGTGTGTGGTTGGCATTAAGATCCTTATGTGCTATTACCAGACTTCAGCATGTGCTTATTTTTTCATTTTGTCTGTGACACCTGAGTAGACTTGGGGTCCCTGCACTATAGTACACAACTTTGGAAAAAATGAAACTCTTAGAACAGCTGGCCAGTTGTCAGATCCAGTCTGATAGTGACCAGCACATGCTGTACATTATGAGGCCCATACACATGTCAGTCATGTAAGATCCTGGCCTATGTCCACAGTAAACCAACTGGAGCATCTATCTGGTTATGGATGGACAGTTAAATCGTTATTGGAACTTAGCTGCTCAGTAATCTATTCCTGCTCCATGCAATTTACCAAAATGAATAACAACAGCACACAACAGATAATAAATGTTAAGTCTCTGAGTTTACATAAATCCGCTTATGGGGCCACTAAGGAGCCCTGGCTTATTTGTAATGGGTTCTCATTGGTTATAATCTCAGACTTTTCATCATTTAACTACAGTATTTGTGATGTCAATGCTGAATAACAAACAAGTACACCTTCTAGCAGTGTAAGTAGTTTTCTGGGTAAGTAGCTCCTGTTATATTCAGGAACCCAGGTAAAGCCAGAACTGGGCATAGTTCTCATTTTATTTCCATGACCTTTTTCCGATTCTGATTCCTGCTCTATAGGTTGAACTCATGTCATCCTGGAAAAACTTTCAACTAGGTCATGATGAAAGGGTGATCAAAAATGGATTTTAGACTGTCCCATCAAACAGTTGTATTTCTCCCGGGCCTGACTCATTGTTTGATTTTCTTTCTTTACTAGCTTACCACGCATATAATGATTGTGACTTTTGATTATGAAATCTAATGATGTTTTAAAGTTCACTCTTCTTTTTGTCAGTTTTTACATATCCTTTCAACTACTTCAAGCTATCCTCTGCATCTTCCATGATGTATGTATTGAAAAAATCTGTTAATTGCTTATGTTTAATGTAATTAATAACACCTCCTTAAGCATTCATGCTACATATTGAAAAATACCTGGAACAGACCTTGTTCTGGGTCTGCTTGGTTCCTTGTTTTTGTGGAAAGACAGCAGTAATTGCTCCAGTCAGGAATTAAGAACTATGGACAGACCATCTAACAAACATCATTTATCTTTTTCTTTAACTTGTATTGCAACTTTTATAAATGTATCCCTTTAAATCATAGTATGTTATTATTTTACAAATTTACAACATTTTAAATTGTAACCCCTGTCCTATTGCATGATGAAGAAAGAAAAGCAATATTGCTTGACTATACAAAAAGGGTTTTATGCAAGAACAAAGAGACAATTTCTAAGAGTGAACATGGCCAGCTCCATTCGCAGGAGTGATGCGGGAGATGACAATAAAGTTGTCTTCCTGTACGTGAATATGGGTCTTAGGGGGGCAAATTGTACGTCTACATAAAGACAACAGTCCCATAAATATTGCTAGATAAAAGAGCTAGTGTGATTCGTTAGCCTCTCTATACACAAATACATTCTTTCTAAATAAACTTTGGGCAAAGTCAGAGAACACAGTGAGTGTCAATGCAATATAACACACTAGGTACTTTTTTAAAATCTTGGGCCAGAAGTGCAGAACGTTTGCATATGAACACTAATTTGGTAAAACAGGCACTTGGAAATCAAAACTGTTTTGCACTTGCAGCTTTTTCCGCCACTCACCTGAGGGAAGCGATATGCCTCAGTTAAATCTGAGGTCTCGGGAAGTACAGTAATTACCAGCAACTCTTCTGAACATCCTGCAGGTTTCATGTTTTCTCTATTGGATTACATGGGGATCTGCACTCCTGCAGAACAGCATCATGCACAGGTTCAGTCCGAGCTACAGGTAATACGGTTGGCTTGTGCACAATAGCAAAATGGATACATCTAGAATCTGTACAGTTGCCTATGCTGTAATGCAACACCCATTTTGACTGTAACATCATTAGAACTATCCTACCCCAAAAGATGCACAAATAAGTAATTTTCTGAGGTCATGGGGCTATACATTAGAAGGGCTTTCTAGAGCTCAAGTTGTGCTGAAGTAGGAGGTTGCTTTCGTGTGCAGGACATACTGGTCAGAATTCTAAGCCCCTCATGCAGTTTGCTCACCCAGTAGATAATACTCCTGCCAAACAGATCCAGCATCCGGGGTTTAAATGTCATCCCCAGTGATTCTTGTGTGGAATTTACATGTTCTTGTCAAATCCTGGTGGGTTTTCCTATGGATAGCCTGTATTTTCTCCCACACCAATGTGGATTTATATGTTAGGTGAATTGGTAATTCTAAGTTGGCCCATCGTGAGTTGGCTGTATGCATGAGTGAGTCTTGCAATGGACTGATACCCTGACCAAGGTTAGCTCCTTCTTTGGAACCCAATTTTCCTTGGTAGACTACTGTTTAGTGAGATCTTGAATTTGGGTTTCATAACCTAGTTTTATTTTAGTAAGTCTTAGAATCTTCTAATTAGATAATTTAATTAAAAACTCACTCATTCTTTATTTGATTTTGACACATGCCTGTTTTTGCCTCTAACAACCAGGCTGTAATTTACTGATGAATTTGAAAAGTGAACCTCAAATATATTTTCTCTGTGGCCTGTCTGGAGTATCCAAGCAAAGTGGCCTATGTGACATTGAAGCCCTCTTTTCCAATCATGAGAGAGAAAGGGACATGGAAAATAGAAGGAGGCTGAAAAGATTTTACAATTTTTCTTTTGATTGTGAAACCATCTGCAACTGAAAGTAGGATGTGACACTGAATCTTCTAACCTTTTAAACAGGATTTGGAAGAGGAATTACAATTTGTGTCCTGCTTATTTCAGTGAAACATTTGTGGAAATGGAAGGCAAGCTTTGCTTTATTGGTCTTTTAAGCTTATAATAGAGTTTAATTAAAGCAATCTACATACTTAAACTTTTTTGTATGTATATATTTGTTCAAGGTATTAATAATTATTAGAATTGCCTAACCATTTAAATATACTCCGTTAAGTCTTTGTTAAATGCTCACTTGGCTACCCTAAAAACAAGTTGTGATTGAAGTGATTAGTTAAGAAGGTCATCCTCCATACTTTAAGAGACTTCTTTAGATGTTCTTGAAAAGACTCTTGTGAATCTCTTTCAACCCTCTCATCTATCATTAAGAAAATCCATTGTTTGTCTTTCAAAACTTCCCTATATCCATGTATCTCTACTCCACTTAATAGGTAAAGTAGAACAAATGAGAAACTCCACCAATTCAGAAACCTCACTCAGGATGACTGCTTAAACGCCATACTGCACATATAAATGAGGCATAGGCAATGTGGTGAAGGAGCCTGCCATTTTGTTGATATGACTTGTATTAGGAGGTGTTATAAATATTCCTGATGTATAATTTTAGTGAAAATCACAGGAGCAAAAAAAACCTATGTAATATTAATTAATCGACACCCAGGAGGGAACAGGAGGCCATTTGAGATAAGTCACCAGAATTGTGACTGTGTCTGACTTTGTGATGTTGTCTTTTATAACTGACCATGGCTGTCCAGAGCTTTATCTTCTCCAGGAATACTTCTAATTGGAGGTTTTGTTTTCCTTTTCTCCATTGTCAATCTCAATTTTAATTACGCAGAAAATTATATGATTCATGCAAAACGGAATTTCAGTGAAATTCATTGTTTTCGTTTAGTCAAAAAAAATTCACAAAGTGTTTTACTTCAACTAAAATTGGTATCATTCACACACATACATTAAAAATGTTTGGCCCCTGTATGGAAGGGTTTTCATGAATTAGTTCCATGATCTGTCCTGTTTCTTATAAATAGGACACAATTTGACTGTTTTTCCTTTTCACTGCTTTTCTCACTGTTTCTGGCACTGTGGTTAACTGAGAGTTTACAGTTTATAGGTAAAGTACAAAATCTGCTAATTTTACTTCATTATGGTTCCTACTGACAAGTGAATTCGTTTAACTATGTCTGTTTTTCATGGTCACTGGTTCACAACCTGTGTGTATTATTTTGATGATTTAACTAATACAGGGCTGGTGCCCTCCCTGGGGTTTTGTTCCTGCCTTGCACCCTGTGTTGGATGGGATTGGCTCCAGCAGACCTCCATGACTCTGTGTTAGGATATAGCGGGTTGGATAATGATGACTAATTCTTAATTGCTGAGGTTAGGTATCTATTTTTTCATTTTTTTCTCTTTGCTTGTTTTCAGTTTTTCGACATTCTCTTTTTTTCTAGTATATACTTACCTAATTTAGATATATTCTCTTCCTTATATTTTTCAGCTTAAATGTAAAGTATACAACTAAATAATGTATTACTTGTAAGATGTGCTACAACACAGGAGGTACAATTATTTCTGGTTGCTGTGTATATGTGGGTATATATGTGAATTTATATATATTTCTGCTCAATATTTAATTTGTATTGGAGTTTGTTACAGCACTCTGAAGCTGTACTCTGTGAAGTGCACTATAGAAAAATAAATTGACTTGACCCCAAAGTGGAGGCTATATACATAGCTTGGCCTTTGGTTTCATACAAATGTGTGATAAATATCCACAGTTATACTGTACATAACTTATAAGGAAGCCATCTCACTGGCAATATCATGAGGATAGTTCGAGGAGTACAAATGGCTGCTTTCTTGAAATTTTACAACAAATACATGCTGCATCACATGTCCCAATAATTGATGTGTATGAAGGTAGCCTTTTCTTGTCAAAATTACAAGAAATGCTTGCAGCTTATTCAGTGCTTTTTGAATCTGTTGTGGTAGAGAAAGTATCAGTATTACATATTCACAGGCTTTTATAAATTGCATTTCAACCCCTTAGTGGCCATCAAAGAAGACATCTGTAGGAAAAGATTTGTAAGTGGCGACAAGATTATTGAAGACCTGGCTCTGAATGCAGGATTCAGACTGGCACAGGAATGGGATACGTGTACTTCCTTCTCATTCACACAAGGTTGTTGAAGTTAATGGAGATTTTGCACAATAAATCAGAAGTGTAGAAATACATCAATATATCCTAAGAGTATGTTCAAGCTAATTTTCAATAAATTAGCTAGCAATATAAAAAAATGTGCAGGAAAACATTCTGGACAACTTTAGATAATGAAGTAATATGGAGCACCTTTCAAATATTCTTTACTTCATCCAGCTGGATAGCACAAGCTCTTGCTTCTTAGAGGCAATCCTGCCCCATACTGAGCAAAGTGTTGGTGTGATGTGCATACTACGCTTGTGAGAAACCCATAGAAATCTGCCTTGGTTTAACTTTGCATTGTGCCTGATGTCTTTTTACTTTTAAAATCAATCTTTTGGAACAGATGACGAGTGAATGACAGGTGTCTGAAAGTGAAGATGTGCAAAATGATAAAAACTTCCCCCATGATGGAAGAAATTTGTTTAGTAGGTCTGAAAGAAAGCCTGCCTATTGCTCAATCCCAAGAATGCAAATACTGTATGTGAGACTAACAAAAGTACATTTTATTACCAAAAAAAAATCACTCTGCAAATTCTTTAGTGGAGAAATGAGTTATGAAAACATTCTTAAAAAAGACCACACCATGACAGTGTGCAAGGCAAACAAACCACAATTGCGTTTGACAGTTTCTGCAGACCCATAAGCTACTATCTTTATATTTCTATTCACTTCTATGCCAATTTCTCCATGCTTTTGCACAGTTCTACCTGTTTTCTGTAAACAGAATCAAATTTACAGTATATGCAGATATTAACTAATTTGACATATCTGGGTAAAGGCCATCAGCTAGAAGAAAGTGAATAAATAACTTGAAAATACCATATACTGTATATTAGCTACCAGAAGCCTTGCAAACCTCAAAATCTAAAGGTGATCACATTTTATTACCGGCTTGTCTAACTATTTCTACCCACAAGTAAAACTTTATGTGACTTCAGGATGTTTTTCCGGTTTTTTTAATATATGAACAAGTATTACATTTCTGATGAGTGTCCAACAATGGCTTACAGGACCATGACTGCATTTCAGCAGTGTGGCTTAGAAGGCTGGAGAGCAACAGTGCAGACATTCAATCCCTGCCACTAACTCAACGGTGACCATGAGCAAGTCACTTACTCTGCTTTGGCACCAGTTGTCAGAATGTGTTAACATGTCAACAGTAGGCTTTACAAGGTCTTTATAATGACACACTTTGCTCTGTGAAACCTGTAAAGGTCCATGCTTTTTTAATGAAATGATGAATGATTTAATTTTAACACCATTTGAAATCTTAAATATGATTTTATTAATGCATCTACTAATGTCTCTATGTATTAACTTCCTTGTATGTTAGTGGTGTGGTGTGTTTTTGCAGTTGCTGTGCTATATTTGTGACTATGTATAGCATTCTTTGACTACAAAAGTATTAAAATAATTCAAATTAACAGTACAAGATTGCTGAAATTACACAGATGGGTAATATCAAGAGTTTATGAATCAATCATTTGTACTGACACAGCCTAAAGTTACAGTATATCCAATATCTGGTTATATGGGCTCCAGCCTTCCACAACCCTAAATTCAGTTGAACTGGTTATTTTATGTTATGTATTGCATCTACAAGCTGCACATCATTGATTCACCCACTTTGTACCAAATGTTCCTTAAGCCGGCATCGACAACCCATAAGACTGGACAGGATAACAGAATTAGAAAATGGATGAATGGATGGTTAATCATTTCTCAAAATTAATATACAGTCTGAAATTATGATGCTGACACCAGTCTAAATTATTATCAGTGGAATATTCAGTAACTTTCCACTTTATGTATCTTTGAGTAAACAAGTGGCATGCTTTGGCCTTTAGTACGATCAATGCCAAGGCTCAGTCTTACTTCCCTGCTGCCTACTCAGTGTCCTATGCAGATGCTTTGCTGGCTGGCACACTCACAAAACAATACGATTTCTTTACTTAATATTGCTTTTGATACCGAAGTGCTTAACCTTAAAGGAATATTCCACTCGAAAATGCTATATTTTTATATGTCACTTACCCCATTTAGCTTGTAGTGATGGCTGAAGAAAATTTTTAATCTCTTGCTTTCATGCAGAATGGCAGTAACAATGCTTTTGATATAATAGGTGTTTACGGACTCCATTACATAACAGACACCTGGATTATGTGATACAAGTCACATTTATCATAATCTTTGCTGTTGTGCTGGCCACCAGAGACGTCTGTTCTTTCAGAAACCTTGTTGACTCCATTCTGCATGAAAACATATGATTGAATTTTTTTTTGTCATTGCTACAAACTACATAGGGTGAGTAACATATTAAAAACATGCAATTTTTGGGTGGAGTAGTAGTAATAGTTGTTATTTTATTAGTGTTGTACTCATTTGAAAAAAGCTGAGTGGGTCAAAATATGATACTGAATTGTCTTCCCCATATTGCTGACCCGGATCTGACATTGATCCCCTATCTTCACAAAGCTGGTTTAAAAAGCCTTAATGCATATTATTGCTGGCTGACATCCTAGCCTAAGGAGGCAGGAGAAGTTTCAGAAAAGGAATCAATCATGAGTAGCAGGAGGATGTGACCAAAATGTGAATTACTGCTTAAGGCTGCTAAACTCTAGCTAAGTTGTGCCAACACGTTCAGTGGCATCTTTTGTCTTGTCATACATGTTTAATGCAGTGTTTAAAAGTGTGTCTACCTAGGCCCAAAGCAGGGGCCGTGCATCTTCTTTTGTGTTGTTGACACAGAGTGGTAGAAAGGAACTGATCATTTAGTTATTTGCAAGGGCCTCCTTTTTTCCCCTGGTAAAACAGCTGTCCTCACATGGCTTTCTTCTGGTTTCATTTCCGTAACACTGTGGTCTGCAGCAACCACTGCACTGTAATTACACTTAGTGTTACATAGTAACTACTGCGTAGCTACATAACTATATGCATAATAACAAGATAACTGTTAAAAGCGCTGCCCCCATCAAGAAGTTTTCTGTTTGTAACTACACATGTAGTTACATAGTAACTACACAGTAAATGTACCCTAACTACACAACTACTTGTGCAATTACAAGGTAGCTGCAAAATGCATTACTGACTTCTACCAACTTTCTTGTCCTGTTATAAGACACAAAGAGCCAAGAGAACCACTTGAGTAAATACTCCATGTTCCTTCATCATCCATCATTCTCAATAACCTTTCTCTGGTCCAGCACAGGAAGTTCCTCACATCAAGAACCAAAGAAGAACACCAGGCGCTGTAACAGCAGTAGTACATAGCATTTGGAAAGTTGGCATTTGATGAACTCCTTTTTTAAGTTAGTTATGTCTATACTAAAGAACCTGCCCGGCTCTGTGCTGGCACCATGACTGGCACTGCACCCATTCGTTCCAGCGTCGCCTGGCTCACCGCATAGGAATGTGTGTGTTGTGTATGCGGTGGTTGTGGCTTCCGGCTAATCGAACCATTGCTTCGCACCACAGCCTGTGGAGAGGGTGCCGAGTTTGTGGTGACCACCAAGGTCTTGGGTGGTGGGATGGTATGGCTTCCATTAGCAAATGTGGGCCGGGAAGGTGCTGCTCCTCCTCCAGCTGCTGCTGTTGAGTGTGTAGAAAAAGACTGTCTGGTGTCTCCATTGTAGCGGGAATATGAATTAGTATCGTAGTTGGGCTTTGGGCTGTGCCAGTAGCGGCTGTTGTAAGTGTTGGTGGAGGTTAAGGTGTCATTTTCAGATGAAGATGCATCCGCATTGAAAGCTTTGGCAGAAGACGATCTCTTCGGGGGCAAGTCATCCTCCCTGGAGGCCAAAAAACAGAACATAAAAGTATAAACATATTCAGACTGGAAAGGAAAAAAAAGAAACAAAACAAAACCAGAAACTTAACAATCTGTTTTTAGGTCATGTAGCTTAAGATCACAATCAAGCAATAATCTACAGCATAATATGTAAACATCATTTTAGGAAAGCTGGTAACACCATCAAATAGAATTCTGCATTTATAACTTCATGTTGTATACAAATAAAAGAAATTATAAAGCTTAAATATTTACTTAATTGATTATATTTTTAAAATATTTACAGTATAGTGTCACATACATCTCATTAAGCTTTCATGGTATAACTTATATTTAGAAATTTGTATGATCATTTTCAACATATACAAGCTTATAAAGAGATAACTTTTCTTGTCCTTGAACCCACTTTTTTTTATTCCAGGAAGCCATAGCCTTTCCCAGCAGCACTGGACTCTAGGCAGGAAACAGTACTCAACAGGGCCCTCAAATGCTCACACTCAGACATGGCAAATTGTGAGTTGCTAGTTACCAGACTTGCACATTTTGGGGCATGTGGGAAGAATACTGGAACACACTGAGGAAAGGTCACACAGACCCAGGGAGAATTTGCAAAGTTAACATGGATAGTGACCAGTTATGAGATTTAAACTAAGGATGCTGGTTCCATAGCCAGGCAATATTACTCTACTGTTTAACCTTTACCCTTATAAAAGAACTATACTAGAAATAATTAAACAATAGGTTTATAAAGCACTAAATATTATAAACTGTACATAAATATTGAGATGTCAAGAACTGGTTCCTACCTTGCACCTGATGTTGCTGGGATAGTGGGTACACCACACACTGTGGCCTTCAAATGGTTTGGAAAATGTTACATAAGCAAAAATAACCCTACTACATACAGTAAGCAAATGCTGATTTTGATTTACACATGAGCAAATTGGGCAGTATGGAGGTGGAGAAACTCAAATCACTAGGAGGCTGATGTCAGATCCTGGGTTGATCTTGTTGTCTGGAGGTTGTTTCCCACATTCCAAAAATGTTCATGTTTGTTAAAATTCCATTCCTCTTTGAGAGTGTGCACATGTATATGTGCTCAGCAGGAGACAGGCACTCAATCTAAGGTTGATTTGTGCCTTGCACCTGGTGCTGCTGGGAAAGGCTTTGGCTCCCAGAACCCTCTGATTGGATTATGTTTGTTAAGTAAATGAATTAGTATAGAATACTATCTATCTATCTATCTATCTATCTATCTATCTATCTATCTATCTATCTATCTATCTATCTATCTA
>JANRMT010028174.1:94239857-94257147 GCA_026402145.1 Polypterus bichir lapradei
GGGGGGAGGGGATGGTTCGCTTGCACTACTGCCTGCCTTCTGCATAGGGGGATGGGGGGTCAGCTGAGACTCTCTCTCTGAGAAGCAGGCAGTACGTGCAAGCGAACCACCCCCCCAACAGGCAGGCTGAGAGAGAAAGAGAGAGAATGAAAGCGAGCGAGCCGCGTGGCTGCAAGAGCCCTGTTCATTGTTCTCAGTCAGACGTGCATGCGTTACCTGCACTCTCTTTGTGCTCTACAGTATTTCGTGTGCTTTTGCAGTTAACTATGGCTTCTAAGCAAGTGAAGAGTGGTGAGAAGAAAGTTTTGAAGAAAATTGAAATCGAAGTAAAGAAAGAAATTACAAGAGGTGGAAAAACTGTTTACCAGTTTACTCATTTACCAATTTGAGAACCCTCGTGCTTTCAAGCAGCACAATGCAAACAAAGCCAGACTGCCAGTGATGTGGAGGGCAAACACGATGGGTTGGGTCACAAGAACTTTCTTTTTGGAATGGCTGCATAAGGCTTTCGCTCCCACCAGCTAAACAGCTAAAAACACAAGAAACCCAAGAAATCACAAGAGAGAAAACACCTGAAGGAAAACACTTCATCCCAGAACTCGACTCATGCAAGGTTAGTTTTCTTGGTGGTTTTTGTATTACGGATTTTTCAAAAGTTAATTTTTCAGTTTGTAGCGTGAATTGTTGCAATGTTACTTTTCTCTTTTTTCAAATGTTTGCTTTTTCCCTGTGCTTAAAACTCATGAAAGCGTTTACAGATGGAGTTGTTCATAGCGCGATTAGTTGCAATGTTACTTTTCTCTTTTTTCAAATGTTCGCTTTTTTCCCTATGCTTAAAACTCATGAAAGCGTTTACAGATGGAGTTGTTCATAGCGCGATTAGCTGAAATGTTACTTTTCTCTTTTTTCAAATGTTCCTTTTTTCCGCTGTGCTTAAAACTCATTTTAAAAAAAATGTTTACAGTGATCTGGCTGTAAGGCTATTAGCATGAACTCCTGCAATGTTTTTTGGTTGCTTGTGGTTGGTTTTGAAAGTTCAGATTTGTTCTAATGTTCCTTTTTTTCCGCTGTGCTTAAAACTCATTTTATAAAAAGTGTTTACAGCGATCGGAATGTAAGGCTAAAATAGCGTGATCTTGTTACTTTTTTGGTTGCTTGTGGTTGATTGGTTTTTAAATAAATTTCGGATTTGTTCTAATGTTCCTTTTTTTCCCGCTGTGCTTAAAACTCATTTTAAAAAAAGTGTTTACAGCGATCAGGCTTTAAGGTTAATAGCGTGATCTCCTGCAATCTTACTTTTTTGGTTGCTTGTGGTTGGTTTTTAAATACACTTCGGATTTGTTCTAATGTTCCTTTTTTTTTCCGCTGTGCTTAAAACTCATTTTAAAAAAACTGCGCACATGCTGCTGACAGAGGGGGTGTGTGCTACAGAGAGATTAGAGAGCACAAGCAAGCAAGCGCTGAGAGAGAGAGAGAGCAAGCATTGCTGCTGACAGGGAAGGGAGGGGGAGGAGGGGGGTGGGTGGTGTGTGTGTGTGCTACAGAGAGAGAGAGAGAGAGAGCGCACGAGCAGGCTGAGCAGGGAGCATGGGTGTTTTGTGTCAGTGTTATTCAATGTTTTTACATTAGTTTACTATTACACTGTGCATTCTATGGTGTAATTAACTATATTTGTGCTTAATCTTTACATATATTTACATATTTACATACAGTTTGTGCGGTCTGGAACGGATTAATTGTATTTACATACAATCCTATGGGGGAAACTGCTTCAGTTCACGACCAACTCGGTTTACGACCAAAGTTCTGGAACGAATTATGGTTGTGAACCGAGTTTCCACTGTATATATGTGTGTTACGGCCAAAACCCAAAATCGGCCAAAGCGGGAAATGTCCAGCCAAATCAGGAAATGGCCAATATCGCTGTAAATTGACTGGCCAATGTCCGATCTTTTCCTCGATTTCGGGATTTGGCCAGCCAATTTGCGAAATGGCATGGGGCGATCAGCCAAAGTCGGAAGAAAAAAGGCATGAGCTGCGATTTGTTGCACACTTAGTAGTGCAATTACATTGAGTGTAGCCTTGGCGGCTCTTGTTTAAAAAGCGGGTGCATCTTGGTTGTTTCACTATAATTAAGATTATATTGTAAGTAGGTTTCACATTTCTGTTATCATTTTAGGCCTAAAATAGTGACTTAACATCAGGGACCTATTTTATTGAACTTAAGGTTAGTGTTTGGGCAAGGGGAAGGCCGTCTCAAGTGGCGTCCGCTTTCTGAACAAGACCTGCCTTGAGCAGTTTCTCGTGCAGAATGGAAAACTCACTTCTGAATCTGCATCTGAAAGTTTTTAAGCATCTTCGCACCTTGAGCGGACAGTCTTACATCAGCGCATCGGATTTTGGCCATGGAGTTCTCGCCACTTCGCAAAATGGCTGGCCAAAGTAGCATATATGCTGGTCATTTCTAGTAATTCGGACTTTGGCAACACCTCACAGCCAAAATGCAAAATGGCCAGCCAATTCGGGAACTGGCAGAACTTCGGGTTTTGGCTGTAGCATATACACACATATACATATATGTATATATATATATACATAGTCCTGCATTTAGTGTCTGAGGATCACCTTCCAGGCTTAGCTAAGGTATGCAATAACTCTCTGCAACAATGAGGAGGCACTGCTACTAACAGTATCATCTCTTATTCTCTCCACAGTGCCAGGAAGACTCCCAGTGAGTGCAACTGAACTCCTCCCACAACAACTTGAGAAGCTCTAGCTCTTCTGGTTGGGACTCAATAAAACCAGGTGTCCCTGGAAGTTGGCATCTAATTTTGGACTCAAGCTCTCGCATGACAGAGCTGTCCATACCAGACCCTTTTGCTAGAGCAGCCCACTTGGCTATTTAAGCTGTTGAAGTGCCTGTTTTCTGTTGTTTCTTTTCTGTTTTTTTTCGGTCCCTTTCATTAAATGGGGTGGTCTTGTTGGTACCTCAACTATTCTTTGGGACACCTCTACTTATTCAACCCTTTGCAATATATACAGTATACGCAAGAAACCTTTTGCAGAGTCACTTCAGAATATTTATTTAAACAACAGTTATTAATATTTGTAACTCTTAAAGTTTCAAAAATAAAAGGTTTCTTCATATTTTTGTTGCTGTGTAGGTTGTGCATCTGGTTGTATTAAAAATGTACTTTCATTACAAAATTCAGTACCACATTATGAAAATAGATTACTTGGTTTGTTATTTTCAACAGCATTGTGGTACTTTAAAAGAAAACTGCCTTTTAAAGTTTATTTTCCAATTATGATATATTGACAACGCTATATTTTTTATTTATGCACAAGAGACCCTGGGTGCCTGTTGTATGTTTCCTTCCCGGCAGCAACTCAGTCTGTCTATGCTGTATTGGCGCTCCTCCCTGTTACCATTTCAGGGAATTCAGCATATGTGCAGAGCTTATTGCACTCTAGCAGTCACTTCTTTTCCACAAAAGCATTGAAATGCATACTATAAGGGGTGCTTAGAGGCTTCCATGGCAGAAAACAAGTCCCACAGACAGCCTTCAGCACATGGCAGTATGAAAGCACAGAGGCTT
Source organism: Polypterus bichir lapradei (assembly GCA_026402145.1). Classification (NCBI taxonomy): domain Eukaryota; kingdom Metazoa; phylum Chordata; class Cladistia; order Polypteriformes; family Polypteridae; genus Polypterus; species Polypterus bichir. The sequence goes on from JANRMT010028174.1 coordinate 94,243,457, forward strand.
TGAGGAAGTGGTATGCCTTTGAAAAACATTAAGCAGACATATCAGTCTGAATCGAAGTGAACGATGGCCTGAGTGAACATAGTATGCTTGGGGCAGGTGACCCAGCAATAAAAGAGGATGCCAGGCTCCACTGCCTAAAAGAAGAATTCAGCCAAGAAAGTGATACCAAAGGTGGCAACACCTTCAGACCACTAGAAAGCATGAAGTTCCAAAAGGGAACATACGGTATGGGGCCATGCTGCACTTTCTATGAAACAGTGGGGCACTGCCTTTAAGATCTATCCTGGTAAAAGAAACTGAAGACTCAGTGGTACAGGGACATCAGCTTGACAAAACAAGGGTATCTATAAAATTATTTTGATACAAACGCTGTATTTTTAAAGATTTCACAGAGTTATGGTTCTTGGAAATAAGTCCTATGTATGGGCCACACTTGATTTAAGGTTTCATTTGCAATTTTACCAAACTCTGTGCCTCTGGATGTCTTGACCAAAATATTTATAGGTACAAGTCCCGAACAAAAGAACACCTTCTGAAGACTAGGACCTAATTAACTGTTAATAGGACAGAATTCAAGAACCTTCTTTAGCGTCCATAGCAAATGTGAGAAATGAAATATCCTCTTTTCTGTTTTACCATTTTTAAGCCTATAAATCAAGTATACTTTAATAAAGGTGGGAGGATTTGTGGTGTTTTGCAGCAATGGATGCCACATTTTGTACAACAAACCTGATCTCATTGGGAATCTCATCTTCTTCATATTTGTTCCTGTTCTTCCAGTAGAAGACCACCACTACCACAAGGAGAACACAGATAATCACAGCAAGAACGCCAGTAGCCACCGTTCCAGCAATGATTCCCACACTCTGCTGCTGTGCTGTAAGGACAGGAATCAAACAAATACATAAGGTTGAGAAAAGGCACCAAAGATCATCTATAATATAAAATAGCACAAAATCAGTACAGACCAAACTCTAAGATTCTTTTCCACGCATATATGAAGCTAGCATTATATACGTACATATGTCCATGGTACTGTATTTTATAGCATCGATTTTCTGATTATGTTGTGGGCTGGCACCCTGCCCAGGGTTTATTTCCTGCCTTGCACCCTGTGTTGGCTGGGATTGGCTCCAGCAGACCCCTGTGACCCTGTAGTTGGGATATAGTGGGTTGGATAATGGATGGATGGATTTTCTGTTTATATTTAACTTTACTCTGTTATCTACTTTAACTGTGTTAACTTTACTGAAATAAAAAGGCGTGAAAATGAAATGATGGTTTTATTTTAACTAGCGTACATTTGTTAGGAAGTATAGTGCTTTGAGCATGTAAATGGGAAGTTTATTGTTCCTTTTATTTTATGAACTTGCTTAGTGCAATTCAGTCATCTGTCATATTCCTTTTGATAAAATGAGATTTCGGTTCCTGCGCTAGTTAGCCAATATTAAAGAATGTCAGTTCACAATGCTCGGCAAGAATCTTGGGGGGGAATAGCAGCAATTTCACATTGGATGTTTTCTTTCAAATCTTCCACAGTGCGAGGCTTGTTCCGATAGACTTTTCCTTTGAGCATACCCCAAAGGAAGAAGTCTGGTGGTTTCAGATCCAGCGACTGTAGTGGCCAAAGCCCCTTTGAAAGTACCCTGTTGCCGAAGAAGGACTCAGTTTCTGCCATGCTCCTTGCCAATGTGCGGCACGTTGCTCCATCTTGCTGGAAGTAACCTTCCGTTAACTCACGATCATCCAGTTGATTCTGACATCACTTAAATGAATTGGTGACCAAATAGGTTTGCACCATGAAGAAGTGCAGCTCAATACTGTACACCACCATCTTGATGAGAAGTCGAGTGACTGAGTGAAGATTGTATGGGCGGTATGTGCCCAGAAGTTACAAATGGAGGTTAAATGTTGCAACGGCTATCTGACGCCTACCTAATCGCTCCAATGCGGGGCATCCCGCCTTGTTCGAAGCTCTGCATACTGAAGAGCACATTACACATTGTTTCATTCAGATTGCTTCATCCTAGAGAGAGGTATTACAGAATATCCAGGGCCTCTTTCGAGTGAATCTCCCTGTAGTAACATTAGTGACTGAGATCTAGCATCAATAAAGGATTTAGTTACAACACTCACGTGAAGCCACTTGCAGGTTTAGGAGACAAGTGCTCTTCCCAATTGCATTGGACGCTGTGCACTGGTACAAACCCGATGAAGCAATGCTGATGTTCCTCAGTGTCACTGTACCAAGCATTTGATCTGTAAAAAAAGAGTTTTAACTATAACTATAAATTTCCAATGACATATTGGAATAAAAGTTTTTGTTAACCTGTGAGGTGGAACAACAGGTCTACAGTGGAATATTTAAAAGCCTGTTTGGTTTAAACATGGGAACATGAACATGTGTAGTATAAAGTAAATGACTACTAATGAGTAGCTTTGGTTGGAAGGTTAAACGTATATAAAGAACAAAGGGAAGAGCATAATGTTATTTTTTTTAAGTAAAAATGATACATCAACCAAATAAAAAACGTATTCTGGGAATTTGACATCCTTGGAACTATTACTAAAATTACAGCTATACTTTAATTACCAGCAAACATAAAAGCAAAATGACCATCATGCTGACTGGAGCTGAATACCTTGCGTCGCAGTGGCTGGCAGTTTAGGGACAGCGTCCAACTTCTCCCAGGCATATGTAGGTGTTGGAATACCTTCATCAGAATTACACGTCAGCATTATGTCATTGCCGATATCTAGAGTCCCCTGAATTCTGCATGTTGGGATGGATGGTGGCACTATATGAGACAAACAAAATAATTTTATTTTTCTGTGGCACTTGACAGCACTGCTATTTTAGCATCAGCCCATTACATGATCCAGTCCCAAGCATGAATAACATTCTGCAGCACCGTATATTGAAGATTGCCCAAGGTAGTGTGAATGGTTATTGGACTCTGGAGCATTGTTTTCCTCTTCGAGGTTTTTATTATGCTTTGCAATAATATACTTATCCTTTCATTACATATTGGCCGTTGTTGAGTTTCCATTTGGGTAGAGGACTACAATGATGAGGTCGACACAATAGAATATTTTTCAGGAGACATTCTTAAATTGTCTACAGCAGTAGGAGGTGGAATTTTCAGTCAGAAACTCCCCAGACGATGATCACAAGGGCCAGAAAGCATGCAGTAGCAGCATCTGTCTCTATGCCTCTCTGTTTATTCTTTATTAGTAATCAGGATGAAATAAATGATTATGGTGAAATTGAAAAATCCAAATAGTTTACATAAAGCACTGCAGGTCAGTTTCTCACAGATACTTCAGAAGTATAAATTGTCCAGTCATGCCAAAACTTTAACAAGTACATTGAAAAATGCCATTCTCCCTAAAAGACACAATTTTCCTACAAACATATTTTATTATTAGGGAAAAAGTCAATCACTCTGTACCAGAATGACTTTTGAACTTTGTGTATATCATTCTGTTAATGTCATAATGACTATGTATACCTAGAATCACATCATGGGGTCAAAATGTATAAAAATAGCGCATTTATTCACGATTAACACATAAGGAAATGACCTACATAAAGAATTTTGAACCTTTGACTATCTAGTGGTGCGGCTGTTCCACATGCTCATCTCAAAAAGGATAGTATAAACACTCTCTTCTCTCCCCTCCTGTCTCTTTCTTTCTCACAAACTTTGACTCTCCTCTTCCTTCCAATGAGCCTTGACCTCAGATTTTCTTTCTAGACTCGTTGACCTTGTCTCCTGAGATGACTTTAAACTTTCCTCCCAGGGTATATCTGGCTAAACCTGAAAACACTTTTGGGGTCAGGGAAAATCTGTAAAGACACAGTGTCCCCAGCACCCTTTAACATATAAGCTTTCTGTGGTCTTTTAAAAGTCATCTTACTTAGGCAGCTTCCATTTCTGAACCATATGCAGCAACATGCTCCATTTTCTTTTGACCTGGAAACCAGATTTGTCCACCAGAGATCAACTGGTATTCTAACTTCCTGCCAGTCTCAAGAAGTCTGTTTCTCACTTTAACTGGAGGGTCAGACAACCCTGGCATTATTTTGAGATCAGGGAAATTTATTATACACCCACAAACAAACTCCATATAGACAGCGACCAGACTGGCGATCAAACCTAAGTACATAGAGCTGTGAGTCAACAACAACGCCTGTAATGCAATTTCATAAGCTGAGAAGTCAAATATGACTTTCTCTTTTCTTTGACACTGACACTTTTCTATGACACAGACAACATTTATTGTATAAAACACAAGTAGTCTGTGAAGAATTCAACAAACCAGCATATTTCAGAATTATAGTTACCCTGGCTTGTGAATATTTTCCTTTTTATTGTTGATTTTTTAATATTAAAAATGTTATGTTTATTTATTCATTACAAAATATTATTGTACCATCTCCTTAAATAATCGTCCATTCTTTGTACTGTGTATGTCGAGTCTTGGGAAGCGGCTCCATTCTGATGTCACTGCTGCTGGGTCCTATGTCTGCCTTTCCATTTAGATCCGGCAATGTGTCATTGAGATTGTAGAGGAGTTTCATGAGTATTACTTGTCTTTGATTTATTTTTTGGATTCTGGATTATTTTGTTCTGTTTATTAAATGTATGCCTTTGGATTGTGTATTGGAATTGTGTATTTTGAGTGTCTTTTACGGCAGTCCGTTTTGCCCTGTTCTTTTTTCTTTTTTAGTTATTTTGCTTTTCTGCAATAAATACTTTATAAAGATTTTTGTGTTCTTTCTTGTAAGACATTTTTTATATATTTTGGGACTTTTGAACCCAGTTCCGAATTCTGGGCCTGAGCAGTCAAAGATTGCAGATAGTAGTTGGAGACTAGCTGCCTAAGGGTGAAGCTTTGTGGAGCATTTTGAAGCCTGTGCCATGTTTGTGTCTCTTTTATACAACACATACAGTATTGAGACAATTTAGTATTAAGGTGCTCTGCAAGCAGAATATTTACACACTTATTGACTTTTTTTTAACTGCACACTTTTTATTCTTGCCATCTTTAAATAATATCTGTGTAAAAGTAAAGGGTACATAAATTGGAAATTGACCAGAAAAGTAAATCATATGTGTGAAAAGGCTTACACTGGCCAGGCATCATAAAATGAATATTTGTTGGATGTACAATTAAAATTCATGCAGGCACTTGTGGGAAAAATGTCCTTAACAGACAATAAATAGAAAGCTATGTTTGATTGAATGGGCTCTTGTAGTAGTTGTTATTGTTCCAATATCCAGGCATTAGATGCATACCCAGAATGCTGGGTCCATAAGACATCCCACAGCATCACCAGGGGACTGATATACAGTACAGGCCAAAAGTTTGGACACACCTCCTCATTCGATGTGTTTTCTTTATTTTCATGACTGAAGGCATCAAAACTATGAATGAACACATGTGGAGTTATGTACTTAACAAAAAAAGGTGAAATTACATGAAAACATGTTTTATATTCTAGTTTCTTCAAAATAGCCACCCTTTGCTCTGATTACTGCTTTGCACACTCTTGGCATTCTCTCGATGAGCTTCAACAGGTAGTCACCTGAAATGGTTTTCACTTCACAGGTGTGCCTCATCAGGGTTATTTAGTGGAATTTCTTGCTTTATCAATGGGGTTGGGACCAGCAGTTGTGTTGTGCAGAAGTCAGGTTAGTTGGACGATCATTTGTTTTTCAACAGGACAATGACCCCAAACACACCTCCAGGCTGTGTAAGGGCTATTTGACCAAGAAGGAGAGTGATGGAGTGCTGTAAATGGTCATGAAAATAAAGAACACACATTGAATGAGGAGGTGTGTCCAAACTTTTGGCCTGTACTGTATAAATGGTGCGTACACACACACACACAAAAAAGAAAAATAATAATAATAATAATACATTTCATTTATATTGTGCTTTACTCACTACACAAAGCGCTACCACGTGTTGAAGATCTTGGATGCCCATTTTCACACTCACATCAAGATGTTTAAAACATAAAGTTACTGTAATGCCACGCACATTTGCATGGCAGTCACAGACCATATGTACGCATGTTTCTGCTCAGTTTTGTAAACAGTCGGTACCCAGCGTCAAAGCAGTGCTACTGTTTCTGTGTGGTTTCTTTCTTTTTTATATTCATATCCATAACGTAGGTTTTATCAAATACACCAAAATAAACAGCATATCATTTACAAACTTAAAGCGTTTGTAAACAATCTGTAACAATATAATGGTGCATAGAATAGCCAATCTAATCCAATTACCATGGCTGCTTTAGTGTTATTAGAAGACATCGCAAACGGAAGAATTAGAAGAGAGTGCGTATTTAGAGATCATACTGTTTTTTGTCCTATGATGACTGGCTTCTAAGTTGATTTAGATTTCTAAGAGCTATCCTCTTGGAGCAGTGTGCTGAACTAGGACCGGCTTTACAAAGGCAGACTTTCAGCAATTGTGCTCTACCTATTCTTTTGCAAATTCTGTCCACCCTTGGACTTTCAATGTGAACTGGCTGGCCAATCAGGTATTACTCAGTCATCACTGAGTTGTGCCATGTCAGGTGTAAGGGATGGTTTTATCCGCTTGTTATCCATATACTTATATAAGATTTCCTTACACTGTGGTGGAACAGGCAAACATCAAAGCACAATTCTCAGCAATGTTCATTTTTCCAAATGTAATCAGAACAATCAGCTGCACACACTTTGCTGTAAAGGCACCTTCAGAGAATAAATTTGCTTATGTAAATAGAAAGCATTTACAACTCTATTAATTTGAAAAGTATCTGTGATGTGAAAATGCATCTCATTAATGTTGTGGAGAGATATATAAGCGTCTTGCTAATAACTACAGCAGCTCGCTGCTCAAATGGTGTGAGCCCAGGAATTCCACTACCTCCTCCAGTGGTGTTGATACTCGGACATTGGGCTGTGACTTACCTTTTCATATCAGCTTTGAAATCTGACCACTTCTTTTTTATTTTGGACACTGTGTGATTTTAAGAACTTGAACTTTTGAGTGTTGTCACCATGCTGTGCCATTCCATCAATTTGCCTTTGTTGCTTATACCACTGCTTAAGCCACCAAATAGTACATTTTTCCTTGTCTCCACCTCACAGAGCAAGACCTCCATTTCACATACGCTGAAATTCTTCTTTTTTACATGCGCTTTTGCAATTCTCTTTTAATAAAATACTGAAGGGAAGGGGCTATGTAAATTGATTTCCATATTCAGATATGTGAAATTCTAGGAGGATTTGTACACTTAAATTCACGTTGCTTGGGATTTTTAAAGGGAAAGTTTGTAGAAGTGTGCATGCTGTGATGGACGGCTGGCAGTTCATCCCAGCCGACACATCCAGGCTGATAGATGGCATCTTTCCTGCAGCATGGAGGTGCCCCGGATTCCCACAGGGCATCATGGGAGATGGAGTTCGACTTCACAGCCCTGCTGGGTGCCATCATGTGACGCTGCAGGGAGATGCAGGGATTGTTATTTTCCCTAAAGCCCAGAAGTACTCCCAAGTCTCGGGAATGGAAGAACAGAAGTACTTCCGGGCTTAAGAAAAATATAAGTCTTCATCTGACCCGGAAGTGCTATTGAATCACATGGACTGAAGGACAGGAGCACTTCCGGGTCAAGGACTATGTAAGGGACTATGCAAGACCCAGCAAGCTGAGCCAGAGTTTGGAGGGAGTGTGACGGAGCTGCTGGGAGAGGAGGATTGATTTTTTGAATTGTATTTGTGTATTGTGGTGAATGTGGTGCTTTAGAGGCACTATATTGAAGAAAATTAAAATACTGTACTTCTTGGTGCTTTTAAACCACTATCTGCATCTGTCCGTAGGGTTTTACAGGGCAACAGCACCTTCAAGCGTCCACATATTGACAATGCACATTTCTAGTTTTTTCCTTATGCCATGATTTAGTGCGAATTTTATGCAAGGCATTATACATGAGGCCCAAAGTCTGCAGATATTGCATTCAAAAAGTTAACATATAAAACAAAAACATGCTGCAAAATCATATACTGTAGCTGGAGCTTAACAAAATAATGAAGATGATCTGAGCCACATTTTCCTGTCTTAATCTGGTCCACATCTACATCAATTCACACAATATTCTGAAAAAGTCCAACATCACAGTCTGATGGTAGCATTCAATCTGGCTCTAAACATTTTGATTTGCACATGGAAGGAAGGACTTCACTAAACTATTTACACATTACAATAATAGTCATAGAAATACTCTTCTATAACAGACAAGCACCAGTTTTTAATATTTCACATGTCACCAGTTCACACTGTAGAGCCTTAATTTCTTAGAATTTCAAGAATTTCTTGAACACTTCACAGGAAGTAAGTCTTTTGTTATGAGAATTTCAGAAGATTCCATTAGATAACAATACCTTGTACAGTTAGGCCAATCACCCCAATGTTTCTGCCGCCTCTGTCAGGCAGATTGTTGACCAGGCACTGGTACGTTCCGGTGTCTGACAGCTGTGTGTTGTTAAGGAATACTGAGGCACTTGTGCTGGGCATTGTCACCACAAACCCAACTCGACCGTTAAATTGTGCAGCACCACTGAAAACCTGCCCACCCTGGTACAGGATCACCTGCAAGATAAGCAAATAGAAGCATTAGATACAGGGAGAAGAGACCAAGGATGTACCAGGATGAAAATAAGAGACTAACCCATTAATTTTCCAACCTGCTTATTGTTGTATGTTTTGCTACCACGTGAATATAAGGCCAATTAAAAGATCAGTATTCATTATAGCTCTTTCCATTTTTTTTATATGTAAGAATAGGTTGGTTAAGTGACTTCCTCAGGGGGACACACTTTATTCACATCCACACTCATTTATTTGGGGACAATTAAGAGTTCTCAGTTAACCCAACATAAATGTGTTGATAAGGATATGATGTCTTATGGAAATTCTTTTAGGCTCCCCGCTAGCTACTCTACTTTTGAATGAATTACATCAGAAAGAAAAAAATCAATGGTCACGTCTTAGAAACCATGTAATAAAGAGCAGTTTGCTAAAATACCTGTAAAGGGAATACTATTAACCTTTCAGCTGACAGAAATCAGGTGATAGGCTTCTGACATGAGTTTGGTCAAGCTGAACAGGCATGCAGTGTATGCTGGGAGAGCTGGAATGTGAAGTGGGATTTCAGAATGTTTTGCATACTTATTTAAGAGTTTCAGGTCCCAGGGTGTTATGTTTCAGCCAGGTTTCCTCCACCAGCTTGTGTTCAGATTTCTTTTATATATCTTTTTTACTCATGTTTGATTTATTTGCTTGTGTTAATATTGTTATTTATGATTATTATTCGTATTATGCGGTTTTATTAGTTTTGTGTATTATTTAGTTTCTATTTGTCCATGCTTGTTTTGTAAGGTTCCTTGCATTGTGTGGGTGGTTCCGCAAGAGGTGGGGCCACCTGTCCATCTCCATCAAGGGACTGCCCTTAGCCCTATAAAAGCTGAAGGAACGCAAAGTACCTTGTGGTACAATGTATGCACTTGGTGTTAGTGGGTTTTCTGTGACTATCTCTTGACTTTTTGTTGGATTTCTGGATCTTTTCTGTTTTCTGACCATCTCTGGATTTGTGTATTGGCCACTTTGCCACTGGATTGTATGTTTAAGGCAACTTTGTTGTGCTTTTTGAGCTCTTCGGAGCTACTTTTGTTACAGAGCATTTTGTGAAATATATAAAGATACTTTGTTTGCCAGTTTTGTTATACAAGCTGAAAGCTGACAGTGACCATTCCTCTTGTGGGCATTTTGCAACAGTTTTTCAGAATTTAAAGTGTATTAGCCAGTTATCCATTTTAATGGCCTGCTACGTTGAAGGACTCATTTTGTAATTTTGTTTGAAGGAACTCAGAAGATCACAACGCCTGGTGTAAATGATTGTTATGTATGAAGGAAGTTTAGGAAATTACTGTTTTTTTATTTTAACCAAAAGTGAAAACAAAGGTTTCTAGTCCATTCTCAGTTTAACACAGTTTAATTTAAGCACTCTGTATGGAATCTTAAATACAAAAACATGTTCCTAATTCCTAAATATTGGTATAAATTGCAGTTTAAAGTTTACAAGCACTGAATCATCTTCCTGTTCTAATTCAATTATGAAGAATAACAAGAAACAACTAAGTTTTCATTCACAGAAAATGATTTTTTTGACCGTATGCTCTATTAAGTCAGCCAGTCAGAACATCTCAATGCATAAAATGTACTTTTAGTGCCCCTTTTTTGATATCTATTATTTCCTAGTTTTCATTAATTATGAGATTTCATTGCATTTCTGGTCACCTTTACCACCAATTCCCTGTTGGCCACCATTTTGTTGCCACATATATTAGTGCTGTTTTCCTCAGCTCTCCAAAAGCAAGTTACCCATTTCTGTTTGACTGTATGTGAACCAAAGGTTTGACCAGTCAGTTGATGTGAACTGGAATTTGACACTTTGTTTTTCAAACCACAGATCTCTTGAGCTCAAAGTTGTCGACTCACCATATTGAACCCACATTTATGCACCATGTAAGACCATGCTGCAATTCGGAAGATGGTTATGCTTACCATGCCACATTGTGATGGTTTATATTTTTGCTTTTTAAAAAACATTAAATTGTGTTTAATGTAATGAAAAAATCCCACTGTGTCATGTTGTACACTCCATTACATCATAGTGGCTTTGATAGCTGGACCACATACCCTTAGGCTGCTCATTCAGTTTTCATTTCTGACTTACTGTGTGACACTAAGCAACTCACTTAACCTGCCTGTGTTTCAGAGTGAACAGTTGAATGCTTGGGCAGTAAACTTTACAGAAGAATATACTATCTATAGTCCTGGAGAATTCTGTTTTTTTGTATCAAAAAATTTTGGTAAATGGAATATATTTCTACAGAAGCAGTATTACTGATTTATAAAAAATCTGCAACTGTTTTTGAAGCAAAAGGAAACATAAAGTACATTTCAGTTTCCATTTTTTCAGTCCCCTTAAACATGATCTTTACAGGCCACAGCCTATGCTGGCAGCAATGATTACAAAGCCTGTGTCAGCCTAGGGTTAGATGCCAGTCCACTGTAGGGCACTCAGAAAGGCTAAGTAAGTAATTAAGTAATACGGTGGGAGGAAGCTCACATGAAGATAGGAAGTACATGGAGGCTCCACTCAAATATCAATATTTTTTTATTATGTTAATACCCTTTTAATAAATAGTCATAATTTAAATAGTGCTAATGCAAAAGGAAATTAAGAGAATACGTGTTTGAAGTGTTTAAAGTTATGAGGGGAATTAGCATAGTAGACTGAGACTTATCTTCAAATGAGTTTGTGAAGAACACAGGGAGTTGGAAACATTTTAAGGATAACTTTCGTGCAAACATTAGGAAGTTATTTTACAAATAACCACCGACCAAGTAGAGTGTGGGCAGTAAAAAAAGTTCAACGTAATGTTATTTTGGAGAGATTAAGTGGATAGGAGAGGATGAGGTTTGTTGGTCTGAATGGCTCATTCCCATCAAAATTTTTCTAATGTTCTAAAGTGAATATTTGTATTAGCAATCATTTTTTCTTCAAATATGGATAAATAATCTTGCTTAAATAGGTATGCTAAGGTTTACTGTGACACATTTCTCAGAAGAGAACAATGAATCACATCTCAACATGGAAGGACAGCAATTGTTAGTTGGTGAGATGTCCCTGTTCCCCTAACACCTTTAGAAGATCACTAAACAGATCAGGGATTCACTAGACATTTATTAGTATTTACGAAAAACTGCTGTCCTGTTACATCCAGTTGTTTTGTCTTTATGTGTAAGGTGCTACTGTTGCTAGGTCCAACTTAATCTTCTTACCCTTGGGATAAAGAATTTAAAGTGGATGGGAAAAACTGATGGAAGAAGCTGCAAGATTAAACAAACCACAGTCACGAACACTCAACAGCACCAGAATATGCTGCATCAGAGATTGGCCAAGCATTGTCAGCTCGATCAGATCCCCTAGGTTTTGATGCTGCCATTGTCAATGACCATTGACACACAAAGATGGTGCCCCCTTCTTTAGTGTTAACTAAGCATATTATGTTTTTTTTTAGAACCTAAAACAGAACAGTTGTAGCTATCTGAACATATCTATTCCCTAATAACTTAATATTAAATTATTTGTGTTTACAAACAATGTATACATATATGTGTAAATTGAATCTTACATTGTTTTTAGCATTATTGAACTTGTTAAGTGAGAAGAACTCTCTATAAGAGAAAGTATTAATTATTTCAGGGATAAATGTAAAAGTTGCACTTGTAACATTAGAAACTAAAAGATGGATATACATTACACAAAGTGAACATTTTCCTTTGATATTTACTACTCCTGGAAAGTGGTTATCCATAAAATAAAACCCACTTAAGCCAGTAGCACCAAATTCAATCCAGAAACCAACCCTGAAAATGGAGCCAGCCCATCATAATGCCCACTCATACACCTAAATTGCCAATTAACCAAATCTGGTTAATTTGGACAGAAATTGTCACCATGCAGACACAGAACATGCATGCAAAATTCAGAAAAACAACAATCAGGCATGAGTTTTAAACCCAGGAAGCTGTGTGAGGCAGCAGCACTAAACACTGTTCCACTCTTAATTTGCTTTAAATCAATTTAAATTATTCTTACTAAGCACACTTCCACTTAGGAATTCAGTTTTTTATACAACAATTACAGATATAGAATGAATTAATACCAACTTGGTTTAAATCTACATTTTAGTTGATCTAGGTTATCCACATACAACAATCTGAGAACATATTCAGAATTAACACATGATGATTTAAAATTGGCTGTCTTTCTAAAGCATTTGACATTTGAGTTTACAAATCTAAAATAACAAATATATTTCCTGTATGAGTATGAATCTTTTTCACAGATGACTAAACAGTTCCCATTTCACATACAGTAACTACTGACACTGCCTTGTAGTTCAATTTCTGTTCCAGCAGAGGGCGACAACCCTCTACAAATGAATCACATTTCAGTCCAGTCATCCATACTTTGTAATTTTAAATAACAATAGCCTACCTGCTCTGGCTGGTTGGCATTGGAGAGTGGGGTTACCATCCAGATAATGTTGAGGTTATTGAGTGCAGCACTGGTGGTAAAGGTACAGGGAAGTATGGCAGTCTGACCTCGAGCAACCTGCACACTGCTTTGACTGACTGACACCTCCAATGCCATTACATACCCTGTGGGAAATAAGAAGAAACACTTCAGTTTGATGGACATTGCAACATGCTTGTCACAGTGGTAAGCAGCATGTTCCATTACACCAAGAATAATTCCTAGGCATCTCATCATTCATTGCAATAAACTCTCAGCAGTGAACTCTAAATTCATAATTATGTCTCTGAACTTGAATCACTCTGACAAATATTTTTTGCCCTTTTTGGTTCATCATTCAACTGATCTGGCACACTCTATCCACTATGCAATATATTTCAGAGTCAGATACAAAAATAAAAATCAAAACGGAGACAAAAAAGTACTCTTTAAAGTAATCCATTATTTTGGGCTCCATGTAGAATACCTCAATTTTAGTTTTGCAGAATTTGCTGACATGATGCTTATTTATATATATATACAT
>JANRMT010028174.1:94257547-94272017 GCA_026402145.1 Polypterus bichir lapradei
TATATTGGTGGTGTGGAACGAGCCCCGGACACAGACAGGCGGACATCATTCTGTCACCCAACACACGTTTATTTACAAACTATTATTTACAATAAAGAGTGCACAACCCAGTGCCGCAACACTGATCACCCCAAAGTCCAAAGTTCCTTAGTGTCTCTCTTCTCCTCCTCCACTCCTTTGCTCCTCTGTCCACTTCCACCTGACTCCAGCCATATATATATAAAAAATGAAAACAATCTATGGTATCCCTGATAAAGAAACAGTAATGTGTGTCAAGCAGAATGACCCATGAACCACTGCAGTGCATTACTGACAAACTATTGAATCAGTCTTTTTCCAGCCTATAGCTGATTCAACACCAGAACGAGACAGCTCTACGACTAGACATCCCCGTCTAAAGTGCTTCTTTGTATAGAATAAAACAGCCAGTAAAATAAAAAGATTGAACACAGGCATAGCATGACCTTTTTGAGAATGACATTATTGGGTTCTTGGCAAGTTCTGAAAGAATTCTCAATGGATTATATTCTCTCCAATTTGAGATAATATTGCACAGGACATCACTTCCCCAATGAGTTAGAGAAGGTGGATGTTCATTCTTCGAAATGAACAAAATAAGTTTCAGTACAAGGTGTGTGCTAAAGGTAAGATGTTACAGCTGATTTTTCATAGCATGGTTTTATTCCATCTAAGATATTACTCCAAATATTGTTGTTTAAGCATTTGGGGTACTTTAAATCCCAGGCTATCCAACAGATATGCAATTTTTTTCCCCAAAATGATTTAAATGTATGACATTTCCAAAACATGTTACCTAGCGATGCTTGCAGATGATGACATCACTTTCAAATTGAATTTTTCCTTGGGTTCATTTTAGACAATTTTAGAGGAGATATGCATTGAAATTTTGAATTGAAATATTGAATTGAATTATTGCTCATTTTGGACTAGGACGTATGTTATAAATGGGTGGATTCCGTTCCTCATTTGAAATTTACATCAAGAGATGTCTTTCTATTTGTTCCCTAACACCCATAAGGAGTCAGTTGCTTGAAAGTTTTTGATACAGTCTGGAGGTGTAGTTTGAATATTCATCCACAATAGCCAATATGGCCACAGGGATAAATATTCAGGAGGTTGAAAGGCTGTATATTTTTAAATATGTTTAAGCATTCTGAGTCTATTGACTAAAAAGAGACCTGCACAGAAATAAAATAAATATGCCTGTCAAGGTATTCAAAGATCCTGAAGTTCTTTAAGACAGTTCCCTTAAACCCCTTTCTTTTGGGTAGTATTCTTATATTGGTACTACCCAGGGTACATTTCACAAAAACATTTGGAAGTTTTTCTTCACACACAGAATCACAGACACATAGAGTTGCCAAGTAGTGGAGTAGACAGTAGGACCTTCAAAAGTAGACTTGATGTTATTTTGGAAGAATTAGGTGGATAGGACTGGTGAGCTTTGTTGGGCTGAATAACCTTGTCCTCATCTAGATTGTTTGAATGTCCTAATGTTCCCCTTCAACAGATGCATACAATTCTGGGCCGAGGCAAACTTTACTTCTTCACACTCGGGTCCTATTACTCCTATTATGTTCCTCAGCATTAACCCAGTTCAGAGTCTCAATCTCAAACTCAGTTTTGGTATAGTGTATCATGCATGTGTGTCATGTAGGTAATCTTCTAGGCCCATCCAAGGTAAGCAATACCATCCTGGGATACAATGGATCACAGTCGCTAATTGTGTCATCTCTTCTTCTGCCCATAGCTCTGAGGACACTACCAATGAAAGCAACTGGCCTCTCCACTTCTGGTCAGAGGACTATAAATCAGCGGCACTCCCGGTAAGTGGTGTCTGATTTGGACGTTGATCAGACAAGTATCTCTTTATTTAAAGGAGGCACTTTAACATTTCTTTCTTTATCTGCACCAACGAGCGCTGTTTCTTTTGTTCGGGAAACCATCATTAAAAAGAACAACCTAATTGAAAACCCAACATTTATTCTTTGCATTCATGTTGTACCTCGCTCAATCACAAGTGTTATTCACTTTATGTAGGCTAACAGCATGTGCAGAAATCCACAACTACAAAGCATCAGCACCACATTTCTACACCACACATCACACACAGTACATGCATGAACACACAAAGCACATTAAACACACAGTAAACAGAGCAGTTTCATTTTGATTAGCATCAACAAATCAAGACACTTTGAAGCCCCATTAACATTATAATTGAGAAATAGCCAGTTGGGAAAAGAGAATAGGAAATCAATAACTCTGTTAAACAACAGTACAGATCCCTCAGCATCCATAATTCCTCTGTCATTTAAGTCCTCATCCCCTCCCATGTCTATGTTTTTCTAAACTCTTTGTTGTTGGTATGAAATGTGCCATATTAAAACTGACTTATTTGAATGCTTTTGTTTAAAGGAGTGCCAGGCCCTCTCTGGGCTCACTCTTAATCACACCCACACTAGGCCAGTTTGGAATCAGAAATTAACAGAACAGACATTTTTTTTGGAGATGTGGGAGCAAAACTGGACTAACTGGAGGAAAACCCAAGTAGACTCAGAGAGAACATGCAGACTCCACAAAGACATTGATTTTATAGGATGCAGGAATCAAACCCAAATGCTAGTTCCTTAAAGTAGCAGTGTTGACCACTATGTCACTGTGCCAGGCTAGCAAAGGTATTCAATAAAGTGCAAAACACATGACAGGGACCGGTCTTTATCGTCATATTTTAGTTAAATTATTAGAAACTTTATAGACAATTAAAGACAATTTAGTCCCTCAAGCCAATTGGTTAACTAATTATTAAACTGTCTTGATATCATATGGGGCCTTAATTAAAATTCCCTAAGGGTGTTCCCTTCACCTATACATCCTTTAATTACCACCAGTGTTCTCAAGACTATGATTCACTATTTAAGCACAAGAATTCTACTGGGTCAACTTTCTCAAAGTCTGTGGGATTATATAGTGGAGAATAAGACTCCTACTTGCCCTACTCCGGTCAGATCTCAATAGTTTTAGTTTTGCTTATTTTTAGCTGAAAGTAGTACTTGGCTTCCCTTTTCTAAACAACTTGCAGTACTGTTATTTCTTTTTGCAGTCAGAATTTCATTCAGTACTCCACATACACCCTGTCATTAGTAGTTTATTTACAATACAGTTTAATGTTTTTTTAGTCTTTTTAATCACTTCTGCATATTGCCTGGAGCATCATTTGAATGTTGTGTCAATATAAAATGTTAAGTACTTTTCACAGTTAACTTCTTGCTGACATGTAATACTTAAATTCCATTTGACCTGTAGCTTTTGTCTACAATGACATGTATTTTCTCATTTTTTTAACATTATTTTTCTGTATTTTTACTACCTCTTCAGTATTCACTGTCACTTCAGTATAGGCAGCATCTGCTAATTGAAAATGTAGCTGTCTCCTGTCACAGGTTCATGAATTTACAATGCATATCTAATAATTACCAAGTTCTCACCAAGTCCTAAAATTAGATACATTTAACTTAATATAGTTAAGTAAGCTTGTAGAAGCACTGTTAGCAGAGTTTGTCAACCATATTGGGTCGACTCTGATACTCCTTTTCACACGACTTTAGTTTATTGATTTTGGAGAAAATTTCTTTATGCAAAGCTGCAGTACCTTAAATGAATATTCTACCTAAAAATTATATTTTTCTAATGTTATTACCACATGTAGTTTGTACTGGTGACCATAAAAAAAATGATCTCATGTTGTCGTGGAGAAGGGACACAACAAAAGTTTCTGATAAAACAGGACCTAATGGTGACCAACACTGGACAAAAGCAAACAATATCAAAATATCCATGAAAAACATTAAATCATCCAGTCAGATGCTCACAATGTGCAAAACGCATGTTCTTTTTTATTGTTAAATAACATAAAATAATAAATGAAAGTAGTCCAAAAACAGGAAGTCCCATCACACGAGGTCACACTTTTATAGATAGAACTTTTGACCAATAAATGTGGGAGAGAGGTCGTTCCCCAAAAAGAGGAGGCTCCAAGCAATCAGTTACCAAACTAACAGAAAATTTGTTAGTTTTTTTTCCCACAAAAACATGACATGGCCATCACTACAAGCTACATGGGGCAAGTAACGTATAATAAAAATTATTTTTTGTTGAGTATTCCTTTAAGATCCTGCTTCAGTATCTAAGCAAGGCTGAGGCCTGGACTTTGACTTTGCTATTTCAAATACTTGATTCTTTACTTTTCACCCAGTCATTTGTAGATGTTCTAATGTAATTAGGTTTTTGTTCTCTCATATGATCTAATTTCAATCAAGCTTCACACTGAAGATCTCACATTTGTTCTCTACAATATTGCAGCAAAAGGAGGGCAGAGGTCATTGTGGACCCAGTAACTGTGAAGTGCACATGGTCCTGTGGCAGTAAAATAATTCCACCTTATTATTTCCTCCCAAATTCCTCCCATGAGCTTGAATTTGTTGTGAAGTTCTTGAGGTAATATGTTCTGTTAGGTTTTCACCAAGTGTAAATTTTTACATATTGATCATTTTTACATTATTGATCTATTCTTTAGGCTCCTCTCAGGAAGACATTGTTCCATAAGTCATATAGCTCATTTAACTTTGTAAACCTTAGCTTGGATTCCTTCCTTGCTTATATTTATGTTCCTTTTTTGTGTTTGCTGTTCATTCTTCTGCTTGAATTATTTAGTATGTTAAGTACTGTTAATATTTCTCTGTTCATTTTTCATTCAATCAATATGTTTAATGTATTATTGTTTTTGTTATGTTTACAAAGATTTATGTACACTTTCTGTAAATGACTTTATGTTCCCGGTATTTTGTCAGTCATTTCAGTTGCCCCCAGCCCTAAAAAGACTTATGGGAAATGCAGTCCCTTGTCATTTATTGAATGTGCTTTGTATTTATTGTTTTTTTGTGACTTCTGCTACTGCTTTAAGGATTCTGATTTCTGATTTTTTTATTGAGACTTCCTTTTGGGAAATACTTTTTGCTTCCTTTTTATTTTTTGAGCATGTTCTTATATTTTCTGTTTTTTCCAAAAGAATCTTCAATTTTATTACTATTTCTTGTGGACTTGCCTCTAATCTCCAATAGAGTGTTATAGTTTTTCTCCAGTTTAAGCTATTGATATTTTTGTCTATTCCTTTTGAACTGAAAAAGATCATTTTGAGGAAGTGTGAGGGCTATAGCCTACCATATTCCTGGGGCCAGGTTTGCCTTGGGATGGGACCTGTTTTGTAAGTTATTTCTGAAGGCCTCTTCCTTTGATATTTTGTGGGGCCTGAGAATTCCAAACAAAGCCAACTTGCAGTTGAAAAGAGCAAATATTCAGGGGGAAAGTAATGACACGGGTAAGAGTCAAAGTTACTGGAAGGGAGAAAAATACTGAAAACAGGTCCTCACCAAAACTAGTTTTTAGTTATATCAAAGCTCGGATGGCTGTGTTACCACAAACTCTTTTTGTAGTGATTGCATTTTGAAGTTGTGAGTCACAATAGTAGAAATCACAAGAGCAGCCACAGATATTGTTCTTATCAACATTATGGATGTAACCATGAGAAATGAACCTAAATTTGCAGTGATTATGATGGGATTCTGTTCCAAAATGGCACTATAATGCCATCACTATCATAATTATAAAAATAAATAAAGCATGAAAAATAAATTATATCAATACAACATTAAACAGAATTGAATCCCAAAGGGTCAAAACCATAAATCACAACAGTTGACATCTTTTTGCTTTAGAGAGAAATGGTTTTCTTTTGGCCACCCTTCAATGAATACCTTATTTGCTTATCAATTATACTTTTTCCTATTTTGGCAGATCCCTTGATATAACATTTGAGATTTTTGTGATCCCCTTGCAGATCATACAATCTGATTTTTGGCTGAATTTGCTGTGAAAATTCTGATGGAACTTGGTAGGATGCCACCACAGTGAGAGTATTTTAATTCGGAAATAAAGGGGTATCTAGACATAATGGTCATAAGGAGCCTGCAGTGGTTTGATACCAAAAATAAAGTGTAAAAAACAAACACCATACAAGGCAAAAACTTGGTTAACATTAAACAAAGCAAATTTATTAAGCCTAGTCTATTTCCCTTTATTTCAATAACTAAAGGTATTACAAAATGTAAGGAAGTGAATCCAAAGGTTAGATTCATGCATATGCATGCCGTATCTTAAATAGCTCTGTCACGTTGACACCCTAACAACCTAACCCTACACAAATGACCACCATCTTTAGCATAAATACCCTATTTCTAAACACTGTAAAATTGTTTAAACCATGGAGACAAAAGGATTGATTGAAAAGTATTAAAATAAATTCAAAGCAATATTAATTTGATTTCATAACATTCTTAAATTATTAAAAATAACAACATTAATTATAACCCTTGTAAGTATTCTTGACAGGATGATTGGCAGCTGTCTTGAATTTTTTGTAAATAATCCTTCTCACTGAAGAATTATGGGCTTCAGATTGTAAAGAGATGGATCTGAAGTACTAATGCGCAGCAACAATTTCTTTCTGAGAACATTGCAGATGGCCTTTGTCCTTGGAATGGAGTTCCCACAAGTCTGAATGCTCCAGACTGAAGCAGTTCTTTTTATATCAAGACAGAAGCACTTCATGATCATCAACTAATCGAGTACACTTGATAAGCAGCACCTGGCCACAGCTGCCTTCAGAAATGTTAAGGAAGTAGTTACAGTGCACTTCCTCAGACATTTTCACATATGAATTCTGCATGTTGGCTTATTTTTTACTTGAATAAATAATACCAGAGTAAAAAAAATACTATAAGCACTTTGTCACCTGCAAGGGAAAAAAACTTTCTGTATAAATTTTTAAAGTGCCTCTAACTAACTGCCTGTTTAACTAAGACATTCTGTAACATTTGTACCCAGCACATTACCAAGGAAATGATGAGAATAATTGTATGTAATACTTTATATTGTGTCCTGTATAAGAACTTAAATATGAAATGTTCCTGCTTAGACATACAGTAGATATGTGGCAAAGACATTTAATCTGTATAACTATTTTGGGATCATTAGATGATATTAAGAGGTGGGTGTGCTAAAAATTATACCATTTATCTGTGTGATGGTTGGTATAAATTGAAATGCTTTTTAACTGTGTTATGCAAATAAAGTTACATAGTTTAGTTACTGCAAAAATGTATCTATTACTCATTAACTCCTACATAAGACCTTAACAAAGGCTTTTTTGATCTTAATTACACTTTGTGACAGATATGGGGCGCTGTTGTCCCCTTGAACCCTCAGATCAGTCGCCAGACACCAGATAAAAGTCCAATAAACAACTTTATTAAAGTAACACAGTGCACAAAGCACCCTCCTCTCCACAATATTCATAAATACAATCAAACCACAATAATAAACAGTCCTCCACTCCCAGACGCGTTGCCACCCTGCCGCCCAGCTCAGCTCAACGTCTAGGATCTCCCATAGTCCTTTTATAGTCTGTGACACAGAAGTGCTTCTGAACCCGCAGTCCATGTGACTACTTAGCACTTCCGGGTCAAATCAAAAGTCTTTTCATTCCGGAAGTATGTCATTCCTCCTGTTGCTGTGACTAAGGCGTACTTCTGGGTTATAGGGCACGTAACAGTCCTTGGGCATCCCTGCAGCATCCTCTAAGGGCCCCTGTGGTATCCAGCAGGTCTGTCGATGAAAACTCCATTGTTCATAATTCCCTGCTGGCATTCGGGGCACTTCCATGCTGCAGGGAGAGCTCCACCTGGCGGCCTGGGGGTATTGACCGGGATGACTGGCCGGCCATATTCCACGACTTCTAAAGCATAAGTGTGTGCGGTGTGGCATATTGGGAGCCTTTGTTACACTGGAAAAATGACTAATGAATATGAAGGATTCACAGATCTCATACTGAAATATGTAATATCAAGAAAAATATGTCTTGGTTTAGCCACTTCTGACAGTTCCAAGTGAAATTATTTTAGAAGGTCACATGGTAGAAATAAATAACCACTTTATTGATGCTTTGAAAGTGTCATTATCACTAAAAGAAGCCTTTTTCAGGTCTCATTACTGAAGAGTAAATGAGTAATAGATGCAATTTTCATGATCTTCAGACATATGTATGAAAATTGCCATCAAGACTCCTTAAGACTGCCATCAAGACGTGACATTTTCATTTTTGCCTAGGACAGCAAAAAAGTCTACGGCCAGTTCTGGTGACACTTGTTCCCAAACAGTCCCCCAGACTAATGTTTACTCAATTATGTTGACTTCTTTTCTAAGTTGCTTTAGATAAAAGCGTCTACTAAGCAAATAAATGTGTCTTTTCAAAAATCTGTAACTTAGTGTGTATCATTCTACTAAACTGAAAAAAAAATAACATTGAGCACAGAACCCTGGCAGACGTCACAAATGACATCACCTTTACCTGTAATGATTGTCTCCTGCCCATAACTAACCCACCAACCAGTTTGGTAAGGAATGCCAATGAATTCTATCTCCAGGATCCTAAAAAAATTATTGAAACTCTAAGTAAATGGCCTATGTGCTTTTTTCTTGCTTCTCTTATTTCCTACTCAAAGACGTCACCACCACCAAAACATATAAAGTTTTGCTTTATTTACAGATTGTCTTCTAATATATTTAATGCTATAGCTTCCATAATTTTAATTAGAATGGAATTGAACAAATTCGCAGATCCATTTATCCATTTCAGAGTTGTGGGGGGACTGAGCCTATCCCAGTACTAATGTGTTCAAGAAATGAAACAGCCCAGTACAGAATGACAGTCCGTTCCAGGGCACATTTAGACACACACATCTTACACAGTCAGTTTGGAACCACCAAATAATCTCATCTGTATGTTAAATGAAACTACTGGATTTCCTGAAGAAAACCCCACAAAACTACAAAACGTCAACGGCCAGGCACAAGACTCAAAAATCCAGATGCTGGATCTGTGAGGTAGCAGCACTCATCACTGTATCACCATACCCAGCACACAGAAAAAAAAAACAAAAAAACATTAATGCATACTGGTCTATAACCACTGAGATTCAGTTTATCATCCTTCTTGTAGAATACAGTCACATTAGCAACTTTCTAGTCATTGTGTCATTCACCCATCAGAAGCGACCGTCAAAATAAGGAAAACGACATCTTTCATTCCTTTTAGTACTGGAGTGCAAGGCATCTAATACTTGAAGGACATGTAACAGTTCTGTTTAAAAAGACTGCATGAGGGATTCCTTTTATTTAATTCATAATTATTTGGTTAATTTGTTATCATAAACTTATTTTCACCACTGTTTCTTTCAATTTTTGGTGAAGCTGTTTTTACCATATAGCATTTTTTTATATAAAAATCCTCTGCTAACTGACAGAAAGATGATTGACAGTTTTATTTCTTCAGTAAGTGTGCTTGGTGGCACTCGCTTCTTAAGAAGTGTGCTGCTGTATATAAAATGTTGCCTAATATCCATGGTAGTCAGTTCAGTCCATTTTCTTCTACTCTGGAAAACGCGTCTCAGACCTCAAGATTCTGTGAAGTGGAAAACTCAAGCAAGTAAGGATCATCTGAAATATATCAGCAGTCCTCAGAATGCAATATGTTTTTTTGAAATATTCATCTTTATTAGTTAGTCTGCCCCCTGGTTTTTAACCTGCCTGATCAGAATTGAGGGTTTCAATGTGAATAAGCCTAGGCTTAACATGGATGGAATTAATATTACATATTGGACAACATCATAATTGAATGACATTTACTTAGTTTATCATTATTTATATTTCTGTTTTATGTTTTATTCATTATATTTGCCATAATAGCCAAGAATTCTGCTGCCAGCTTCCACAGGAAATCTAACTAAACCAATATTGCGGTAGAATAAATTTAAACCCTGCTGCTTCTTAGCAGAGGTGTCCTAGTGGCAGGACTGCCTCCATAACAAAATGAGAACTTCCTAACTCATCTCTCATTACAAAAGAACTGAAATTAATATTGATAAAATTAATATCCTACAAAAAATTCAGTTCTTATTTCAGAGTATAACTATAGTTTAAAAAAAAAGCTGGACAACATTATCAGCATGATGATATGGAAGGCAAAAATACCGCATATTAAAAAAAACGCTTGACACGGGTTGAAAACAGAAGTTGGTATGGCATTGCTTAACTTTGAGCTAAAGTACTGGGTCGTGAATATTTGTAATCTGAGGCAATGGAAAGAATACGCAACTGCGTGATTGGACCTGGAAAGAAAATCTTCTAAGAAGTCCCAACCATCCATCCATCCATCCATCTATCCATGCACATTCTACATCTGCTTTATCCTGAGCAGGGTCATGGAGAATCTGTAGCCTATCCTAGTAAGTATAGGGCACAAGGTAGAAGCAAACTCTGGACAAGGCACTAGTCCATCGCAGGGATAACACATAGATACACAAACATGCACATACACACACTGGGGCCAATTTAGCATTGCCAATCCACCCAACCTGCATATCTTTGGACTGCGTGAGGAAACAGGTGCACTCGGACATACCTCACCAAATTAAAATGATCTAAAATATATCAGGCATTAGACCCTAATTGTGATACATGGAAGGTAGCTCTGACATTGCTTGGGCATATGATTTGGGACTGTTTAACAATTACCAGAACCTACGAGAAAACTCGTAAATCCGGCCCACCTTAAATCCATTCGTACCTCTCCGTCAGCGTCAAGGTTATTATACTTTTGCCTTTTTATATTAGTTTTTATGTCTATATTTTTTCTGTCTTTACTTGGAAATTCAGTTTAGTTTTAGTTTTCCTTCATCATGTATTTTTAGTTTTAGATTAGTTTTTATTTTACAAAGACATTTCTCTTTTATTTTTATATATATTAGTTTCAGTTTTAGTTTTAGTAATTATAGTATGGTTAAAGAGCTACTATGGAGTTTAGTTTTTGTGTCGCAATGAGACAGAACTGTACACTTAACTGGTTTGGGTATACATTAATATGATTTTAATGTTAGTGGAAGCTTGCTACACTACACAACACACTTTACTATTTGGTTTTGTTTTTGTCTGATAAAAACAAGCATAATCAAAACCAGGTACTGAATATGAACAATTTTACACAATTTTATAATTCTGAAAATATTTTCTATGTCATTTGTGCTGAACAAATCTGCGCTGACTGTTGGAACTTTTTTTCTTTTCCTTTTATTGCCCAGAATGGGCCAATTTGTAATGATCTTTAGGTGAATTTTAAGGTGTTAGAGTTTTTTTTACTGTGTCTACAACACACCACATATCCTGCTCCAATGGCAATGTGCTTATAATGAATGCCTTCAATATTTCATTCAAAAATCTCAAACACTGGGCCTTGTTATTTTCTACCAGCCATATAGATCTCTGATTCCATCTCAGGCACAAACAATTTATAGACAGAATTTTGCACCTGCAGGCCTGTAAAGAAATTAAAAATAAATAAGAAAAGAGATTCTACTGTGTTTTGACAGGTGTGACCATGAAAATCACGGGGGTTAAGGAAGAACAAGGCTCTTAGGCGTGAATCAGTGTGCAGACCCCACCTAGCTGTATTGAGGGAAATAAAGAAAAACAAGCATGTAGTGTGAAGGTTAGGGGCATTGAGACTTGAATAGCCCATGCATAAGAACAGTTAACCCTTAATAAGCAGAGCAAGAGCAGGTAATAAGAGTATGGACAGATACAAAATATCAGAGACAGCATATGAGCTTAGGAACAATATATATATACATTATATAAACCTGTTTATCCAGAGCAGGATCGCAGGAACCTGGAGCCTACCCAAGCAGGTTTGGAAGCAAGGCAGGAAAAATCCCTGGTATGCAATATGTATGATATGGCTGATGTTAAGAGCAAATAGAATGTGATATTTCAACTCTGTGATTTGAGAGAGAGAGAAAAACATTGAAAAAATGGGGACAGATAATAGCAGAATTCTGCTACTGGATTATTTTCGCAAAAATTATGTATTTTCAGCTGTGAATATAAACTAAAAAAAGATTAATTAGTAAATATAGAATAAATACAAAAGCAAATTAGTATGTTTAGCTTTTCACCACTTGGCAGACTCTCTTTCCCCACCTACCTGTATAGTTTAGTAGAGATATTGCCAACTCAGGAATTTTACAGGGTTCGTATCGCTTTGTTGTTAAACGACGTTTTTAAAGCAAAAGTGATTGGTCAGCAACAATATGCTGATCTTGTATGATAATCTAGTAAGTCTCTCGATCAGTGGCGTTTTATTTTCAAAAATCGGGAGTTGTCTCCAATAGACTTTCTCATGTACTCGGATATGGGAATGGATATTTGAGGAGTAAACAGCAAGACAATGATTATATTATGTTCATTAAAGAACCATCAATAACAAATCAAATTAATAATATAGTCAGTCAATCATTGTCCAACCCGCTATATCTTAATACAGGGGCATGGGGGTTTGCTGGAGCCAATCCCAGCCAACACAGGAACAAACCCCAGGCAGGGCACCAGCCCACCGCTGGACACACACAGACACACCAAGCACAATTTAGGATCGCCAGTGCACCTAACTTGCATGTCTTTGGACTGTGGGCAGAAACCGGAGCACCCAGTGGAAACCCACACAGACACTGGAGAACATGCAAACTCCACACAGGGAGGACCCGGGAAGCGAACCCAGGTCTCCCTACTGCGAGGCAGCAGTGCTACCACTGCGCCACCCAAATTAATAATATACTGTATTGAACAATTATTCTAAAAGTAAAGTTGAATAAATCGGACTCTGCAGCTGCATGAATAAAAAAAAAATCGAGTATGTGTTCAGGTAAAATACCACTTCCGGTTAATGGATTTGGCCCAAAAGTTAATACTGATCTACAGTTTGGTGTAACAACCACATACCAAATTTCATCCATCTATCTGGTTGCATTTTTGGGATATCGTGTTTATACACACACACACACACACACAGACATAATTCCAAAAAAATGGTATTTTCGGACTCTGGGAGCCCTAAAACGTCAAGATTCATCAAAATGTCAAAATGTTTTTTTTCATGATTAGTACTGTATAGTTTATACTTTGTATACTTCGAGTGCGAAGTGACAGGTGAATTACTGTCAACAAAAAGCAGACACCTGAGAAATAAATTGAAACGTTACTCATTTTTCTGTCCATATGGTAAGGTTTTTGTTGAGCAGCACATTCTGATTTCAGGCGTTTGAATTATATCTTGATATACAAGTGCATAGAAAGGCGGCTCGTAAATTTGCTTTCTATTCCACAGGCTTTACACGTGTATTCAGCTTGCTCTGTCACCGCAAATGTTGTGCGAACACCCGCCCTTCGTCACCAGCTGCCGTTCACTGGATGAATACATGCGGACGGCTCGTGGTGGATGGCTTTCAGTTTTAGAGTTAAATGTTATAAAGGTTAAAAACTAATAGCTAGAAAATTAATTCAAAAACGAAAACTAAAATTATGTTTAGTAAATTATTATTTTATTTCAGTTAGTCTTTCCAGCTACTTTAATAGTTTTGTTTAGTTTTAGTTTTTCATTTCAGTGTTGTTAATTATTTTATTTCAGTTTACGAAAATGTTTTTTTAATAATAGTTTCAGTTTTGATTTTAGTTTTTGTTATCTATAATAACCTTGGTCAGCGTTTTTTGTCCTGTAAATATAATACCCCTTTTTTCACTTTTATTCTCTCACTAACAATCAAGGTACATACTACCGCCCTAGGGATCTGATGCTGTTAGTTTTTATTTGAAACTGGGAATAACTGTAGATGTGAGTAGTGTTTTGAGGCAATGGAACTGGACATTCTCTGATCTGGAGGGATAAATACTGACACACACACGCTGGTGAATCTGCCTTCTTCGTATCTCACCATCACTTTATTTTTTTTATTCAGTTTTATTGAGTGTTCCTGCTCATGCAGAATTAGTATGCACCTTATGGTGCATGATGTCATAAAAAAAAAAAAAACACAGACGTAGGTATATATGATATTTTGAAGAAATCATTTTATGACATAAATAGTACCAATCATAAAACAGCATCGCACTAATGCAATATTATTTGAAAACGAACAGCGTCAGATCGGGTGTGAATTTACGCTGGCGCTGTTACTTAGAGTCAGATCAGGAGAGGTGGGAGGGGTGTTCTAGGGGTGTTAGAATGTGATCGTGATTGAGATAATAAAACTGAAAAAAACTAACTTTTACAAGTACCTTAAATTTATACCCAATGTCCCATATATTTGTCTCTTTCTTTTTTTTCTCCATGCTGCAAGAACCATCTTTCCTACATTTACGACATGTGTACCTACCATATATGTATACCTACGTCTGTATTTTTTTTTTTTTTTACATCATACACCATAAGGTGCATACTAATTCT
>JANRMT010028174.1:94277017-94298075 GCA_026402145.1 Polypterus bichir lapradei
TACAGCACATGAATACTATAGTTTGTGTACACTGTAACACTCCAGGTTTTAAACATCATGCTAATAGGTTAAATATGTCAGGAAAATGTTTTTCCAGTTTAAAGGCAAGAACCATTCTTTGCTGGATTGCGTTTATTTCTCCTTGTCGCAGAGCTGTCACTTACATCATACTCCACACTTTAAGTCCCAAGAAAGAAGCCAAAGAACAGCTTGTAATAAAACATTCACCATCCCTGTGTGTCTCTGTTTTTCTTGCACCAATTATAATTCACAATCTGTCAGTTCAAGGAGGTACTGTAACGTAACATAAACCAGCTGCACAAAGCCAAAAGCGAATAGGCAACAGATATTCCTGTTAGGGACTTGGACGAAAGCATCACAGCCCCAGTCGCCACATCTGGAGACGCCAGAACAATGCTGTGGTATCAAGAGTGATTAAAGGACTCAGGTCAACATGTAGTGTCATCGAGAAATTGTACGCCTGAAAAACCAAGGCAACAGCAGCCACCAGAAGAGTCTCTGGTGGGGAAGGCTGAGAAAAGTCTCTCTCTGAGTAATAAACCTTGAAGATAAAAGAGACCAACAAATCTTTAAAAAGATGCTGGGAAGACTTTAGGGAATGGATATGAGACTCTACTTGTTTCAAGCTTTATTTTAGACAGAAAAGTGAAGCTGAGCATCATGTGGTGAGATTCTGTCTATACTGACGTGAAGGAAAATTCAAGACTAGTGGAAGATGATTTCTCTTATTACATTCCAAACACAATGCATTCTTATATCAAGTCTAAAAAAAATAAAAGATATCTCAGCACAAAACAAAAGAAAATTCTGTGATGCAGTAAAAGACTGAACAGTGGATCACACATATGCTGTATGTAAACAGCCAGATAGTGTAAACCATAGACCGGTACATCAAAGAGGCAAAACAGGACAAAGAAAGAGGAAAAATCATGAACAACAGCTTAAACAATGCCAATCACAGAATATTACTGACAGCAAGTGGGGTTTCATTCTGGATGTGAATATTCATAAAGAAGAGTCAAATCAAGGGGAAGAGCTCCAAAGAGTGACCATCTGAAGCTTAAATAAAGGTTTATTAGTAATTCCATAACAAGCAATTGGAATACAAAGAAAATTAGATTTACAGTAATTTAGGTTTAATAAATGATCCTTTTAAAGCTTCTCAGTAATCTCACGTGCACAGTATAATAGTTTATGACTAACTTTTTTCATTTTTATTACTATTTAATTTAATATTGTTTCTTTGTATCAGTATACTGCTGATGGATTATGTGAATTTCCCCTTGGGATTAATAAAGTATCTATCTATCTATCTATCTATCTATCTATCTATCTATCTATCTATCTATCTATCTATCTAATTGTATGTCATATTTCCTAAACATAAAACATTTGAAAGAAATACATTGCGGAAAGTTAAAATCTCTGTTGAAATCTGTCCCCGACACAAGCTGCTGTCATAACAGTAAGTGTCCAATCAGACACATGACTTTGCTAACATTGCAATAACTTGTACTGGGAATGCGTTTCATTATGAAATGCAGCTGTCAGACATGTAAGAGGAAAATAAACCTATCTGAAGGTATTTGAAAGAAAGAGTAAATCAATCCATAACTGAGGTTGCACAGAGTGTTTCTCTATTTTAAAAGAGATGATTTTGAAATTTCACCAATTCTTTTTAGATGGAGTTTTTTTTTTTTTCCCAGAAATGTGCATGTCAAATTCTATTTGAGATATTTCTCCAACAAAGTTTCTTGAAGTATAAGAGTACCAAATTAGTTTACCAAGATATTTCATGTAGAAAGACAGATGGACAGACAACTAGACATGCAAACATACCTTAAAAACAAGCAAGTCCTTTCATGTGCCGTATCTCAGTGTTATGTCAGCATTGGCACTGAATGCCTTAGTTTCAGGCATAATTTAGATATTTAATTACAGCTCCAAAATAGGTCATTTCAGTCATCCGTACTTGAAAAGCAACATGGTTATGAAAGGCACTGGCATTATTTCACTGGCATATTTCATTTGACTTAATAACTATGTGCTTGCTTGCCCTCTTACATTCATGTCTTAGAATATGTCCAGGCTGTTTCGTCTTCTGATCTAGAACTAGTGGGTATTATTTATAATAATAAATTGTTTATAACTGTTTTATGTTGTTTGAATGAATCCATTCCCATAGGAAAATTTTACTGCTGATGGCTCAAAACACATTTATGTTTCATTTAAGAATCAACTTTGTCACAGATGTTTCTCCTAAAATTCCACAGTAGAATTAGCTTTAGGTAAAAAGTCATATTAATGTTATATTTTGTGAGATCAATTTCTAGTGTTGTTTAGAACTCTAACAAGATTTCATATTTTTTATGTACACTAAGTTTTAGAACACCTCAATTATTCCAGTTTTTCTTCAGATGTAATCAGTTGAAATGCAATGAGTATTGGTCTGATGCCATTTTCTAAAGTGACTTACAACGTTTGAGATACAATCGGTTGCCTTTCTTTTGTTTTTCCAGTTGGAGCACAGGCTGATGAAGTGACTTTCTCATGGCCACACAGTGTCAGCAGTGGGATCTGAATCCACCACCTCAGGGTTTGAAATTCAAAGTCTTAACCACTATGACATGCTGCCTGCCTTTTCTTCCAGAATGAATATGATCTAACTGTGACATAAATTAGAACAACTAGTAATATCATTGAGAAGCATAAATGACAGTTTTGTAATCATAGTAAAGTGTTTTTTTACCACAAACAGCTGTCCATACATTTCACCATATATAACTGAGCACAAAATGCAAATACTTTAATAAAAATTTCAAGACACTACTTGGAAAATCTGTATGATTTTGCTAAGATTTCTACTGAAACTCAAGAGGAGACATTTGTGAGAATACTGGGGTATTTTTTTCAGGAGAAAAATCTGGGAAGCATAAGACAAAAGAATATGTCTCTATTTTGTTTCTTTCTAATCTCATTGTTGTCTAGAAGAAACCAAAAACAAATTAAGGTGTTCTCCTTTTTGATTTTTAATTGATCCTTTGGGTTATTGCAATAATCATTTTACTCCCTCCATGTTAAATATATCCAATGTTCAGAGTCTCCTACCTTGCTTTTTCCTTCATTCACAGTTCATGTCTTCTATAAGTCTATTCCCACACTACTGTCTTAATCACTATCTTCTTAAACATCACTTTCAGTTAGGCTAACAATTCTCTTTGTTTGTTGAATGTTTCTCTGATTATTTTGATTCTGGCCAAAGCAGCTATAATGAAAGCATTTATCATATTTATTACTCCCACCTTAATACTAGTTGATCATAAAAGTAAATGTTTCTTAGGCTGAATTGTTGAGAAAAGCCAATCGACTAACTGCTTTCACTCTTTGGGGGTTACTATCAGTCTGTCTCTTAAATACCTTTTATACTTAATTATTTTTTGTGTAAGTATCACTGAACAGCAAATATACTGTATGTGTTGCAGCACAGACATTGACACTGCCTTGCTTTCAATTTCTTAATTTTTACAAGATGTCTTCTGCCTGGACAGTGGTGCTAAAAAGAAAGCTTGTTATCAAACTTTAGCTGTTAATCAAAAGACAAGAGTGATGGTAACTCAAGCAAATAAGATGAAAAGAGTTTTAACAATAAGAGTGAGTTCATCAATTAATTTGATGTTAAAAGGCATATGTGGTATAACAGAACTATACTTTCTGGCAGTGAGCCTAACAGTATCTGAGGAAACTTTTTAATTTATGAAAAGCGTGATTATTTTGTACCCTTAGATAAGCCTGCCAATCAAGTGCAACTTAATATACCTGGTATAACGGATCACTTAGCAGCAGAGCAAGCACAAGAGCAGTTAATCCTTGAAGATAACACTAAGAAGAAGCCATCTCTCAAAAGTCGTATGACCAATGTAACAAGTTGAAGTCTCCATTTAAAGCGGAGAGAAAGCACTCTTTTATACTGAGCCCTGGTCAAAGGCATATTATTTTGAATGTCATGAAGTAGTGGGTAGTGGTATCCATGCATCTAATAACAAAATGTTCTGAGTAAGAGATTGATGTGAAGTTAAAGTCCACACAAAACTCTAAAAGCGTCACTGAGATTTTCAGATTATGAGTGGAAGTCATCTTTTGAAGAAATAAATTCTGTTCAAAACCAAATGTAATCCCAACTCAGAATTGTACATCCCACATTGCATCCCTTATTCATATACATCTCTGGTGGGTGTAAGACTAATGGGACTTTATTCTTTATTAAACGTTCTAATGTGGTAAGTTACACTCCTGGCATACCATCTTAACTTGCTCATAACACAAAGGAAAAATAACATAATCCACATTGCAAAGAATGGTTCAATTTCTTTAGAACCTAATATTTGTACATTGTGTTCTACCAACCAAGCTTTGCAAATCTTTTGGATACTTCTTTCTTTCTTTCTTTCTTTTCTAGAATAGGATGCAGTAATATAATACCATACTGACATATAATGGACTCATTATAATGTAATTTATAATACAAATCTGTTATTAAAAACTAACTAAATAAATAAAAACAAGCATCAAAGAGATGGGATCCCACCAAGCTTTGAATCATTATTTGATTTATAATGGCACTGATTACCAAAAATGTAATGAGAAACTGAGCCTTTCATTCTTCTATTTTTATTTTATTCAGTGTGAAGTCAATGGGAGTTGGGTTCAGTCCAGGCAACAATAGGTGCAAGCCAAAAAATAACAAAGGATAAAGTGTAAAAAATCAATTTTCCTTATAATTTGTCTTATTGAAAATGTGTATTCATGTAAATCAAATTTTTTGTAAAATGTGTATTATAAGTAAATAATTAGAATAAAAAAATGTGAAGATAAATCCATTAATTTTAAGTTGTGCCCCATCAGTCTTCACTGTTTGGAAAACAGACCACCAGTTGCTGCACAGATCCCACATACACAATAAAATATAACTAAGTTAGCGAATGTGAATTAGTTTTTCTTATTGATTTGTTACTGTAGTTCCTAGAATCTTTCAGCCAATTGTGCTTGTTGAAGAAATGGAAAATCTGCTCATATTAAAACAAAATTAACTTACTGTATATTTTATTTGAAATCACTTTTAGAGATAGGCAGTTCAAATAAATATAGCATGCATTACTGGGAGTGAGCAGAAGTGCTACTGAAAACAACAGAAAAATACAGATCGACATTTTTCATATTCTCCTTAATTTAATCACATTCACCTCTCACCTCTTATCATTTTCAAAGTTCAGTACTAATTTATTGATACTATTTTGGTCTCTTGTGAGGGAGCTTATATCTGAAACAAAAGCACAAACTTTCACCAATGAACAGCAAACACTGAGCCTGATGAACAAATGGAAATGGTCTTTATTGCATGGAACATTTACTCCTTGTATATTTCAAACTAAAGATGTCCCTATGAAGGTGAAAGGTCACTTTCTCATTTAAAAATAGATTCATAGTAATTTATTACTCTATAGTTTCGTTTGAATATTTGTAGCAGGCAAAGACTCAGTGAAAACTTGCTGCAATGTGTTTGCTCACTAAATGTCTGTTAAACGATATACTATGATGCTCCTAAGCTGTAGAAAATGTATACTTCATGTAACACAAACTAAAAATCCATCCATCCATCCAACCCGCTGAATCCGAACAGGGTCACGGGGGTCTGCTGGAGCCAATCCCAGCCAACACAGGGCACAAGGCAGGAACCAATCCTGGGCAGGGTGCCAACCCACCGCAGGACACACACAAACACACCCACACACCAAGCACACACTACGGCCAATTTAGAATCGCCAATCCACCTAACCTGCATGTCTTTGGACTGTGGGAGGAAACCGGAGCTCCCGGAGGAAACCCACGCAGACACGGGGAGAACATGCAAACTCCACGCAGGGAGGACCCGGGAAGCGAACCCAGGTCTCCTAACTGTGAGGCAGCAGCGCTACCACTGCGCCACCGTGCCGCCCCAAACTAAAAATGCCAAAGGGAATGTTTTGTGTCATGTTTTGTTTTTGCTTATTGCAATTTAATACATACTCTATGCAAGTTGACCATTTTTAAGGGCCA
This sequence comes from Polypterus bichir lapradei, assembly GCA_026402145.1. NCBI lineage: Eukaryota > Metazoa > Chordata > Cladistia > Polypteriformes > Polypteridae > Polypterus > Polypterus bichir. The sequence continues at coordinate 94,283,132 of JANRMT010028174.1, forward strand.
CTTTTAGTGTGGGTTTGTACAAGTGCACAGATGTGATTAAATTGTCTGTTGTCTAGGTGTTTTTGGAATAAATACTGGCTCCCTGAAAACCTGAAACAAATGGATTTTTTTTTCATATACATAGCAAGTTGAAAAATATGAATGATTTTTCTGATTTACATGCTTTATCTATGAGAAGCCCAGTGCAGTAGCAACTGCCAAGAGCCTGGCTTTGATTCTCTGCCAGATTGCTGTCTGTATGACCTTAGTCTGCTCTCTACATGTTCATGTGAGCATTCTTAGTCTTTAATACAAATATCATAAGGATGCTCATATTAGATAAATTAATGATACTAAATAAGGCCTGTATGAGTAAGTAAGAGTTGCTGCCTTGTTCCTGATGCTTCAAGGATAGGCTCTGGTCCTTATGGTGATGCAAGACAGAAATGGAGACAGCCTACAGTGAAAAGAAGACGCCCTCGCAGTCAGAAGCCCCATTAGTCACTAGAGAAAGCGGAGTCCTCCTTTTGCTCAGTTGGCTCTCTGAATCCAGCAGCTCAGAGTGAGGACACAAAACCGAGACAGGAACCATCTGGGCAAATTTCTTTCTGGTGGCGAGTAGGTTCAAAAAATGGACAGATGAATTATTTGATTATTTATACATAATACATTTCTAGCTGAATTATTAGAACATGTCTTTCAATCTAGATCTGCAAATAGTGAACAGTAAATAATTTAACAGAAAATTAACTCTTTAAGTAGAGGCTGACAAATTTTTTTGGCACCAGTCCCAGAAAAGCTAAATTTGGCCTTGATTAAACTGCAGAATCCACAATGACATTCTGACTTGCTGTTCTCTCCTCTAATTTTAATCATTATAACATTTGTTTGCCACACTTGCCTGAAAATCTTCCCATCTAAGAGTTACCGTTAATTACTCTGCAGGATGAGAACAGATTTGCACTTAACAATGGAAAGCTGAGAAGGTAAGCCTGTAGGAGACTCTCCCTAATTATTAAATACAAAATACAGTGTCTACTGGAGTTCCTGGTCACTGAAAAAAGATTCAAGGAAGCGGCCTTGACAAAGACGCCACTGCCTGATCTAAGATAGAAGTATGTCTGTGAACAGCTGCCACTCTCATGCTGTGCTCTGCTGAGAGCCTCATTTTTTTAATTATTCGAAAAGCTTTAAATCTCTTCCGACACATTAACATTGAATAAAAAAGTTACATTTCCTCTGGCTCTTTCATCCACCCTGCAACTTACTAAATGCAGGGACACCAAAAAAAAACTTTCCTAATAATGTCAATGAGGATTTTATTCACTGAAATCAGACATGTAGAATTCCATATGAGCAACGCTATAACTCTATTATTTATGTACAGGAGGCTAAGTGGTTCATTGCTGGATGAAAAGTGCAGGGAGAAAGAAATGCTTCTTTAAAATGACAGATTGGTCAATGACTCCATTTTTTTTCTTTTTGCCCTTAAATCCTGGTGTTGTGCACAGGTAGTTGTGTAATTCATTGCCCATATGAACCCATCTCTTTAGAGTCTGAGTGTCTGGCTACTGGAAGTAACAAGTGCCGGCTTTAATACTGATGCTTGCTCATTGTAGTGCAGTACTGTGCAAGTCTCCATCACTTGGTTTTTGGTTTTTTTTTTGCACTTGGAGCTGTATTGTATTTCTGATTTATGCTTTTAAGGATGAGGCTGTTTTTTAAGTTCCTAATGCACAAATGTTTACTTTATTATTCTTTTTAAATGTCTTCCTTTTGCGCTTCCACTCTTTAATTCTTTTGTTTTTTTCTTTAAAGGAAGATTTTTATCAGCATTCCTAAGTAAAACTAATAAAGTTTTTTTTAAAAACTATATAGGGTGGTCCAGATCTAATTACGCAATTTTCATTACGCTATAACTTATTAAGTTTATTACATAGAAAAATCACCTGAAATATCCCGGACCATTGAGAAGTGTGCGAACTGACGACATGAAGAATCATCTTTGCGCCAAACTGGAATCGTCCCTGCATAAATCAAAGTCATCCAGACAATCTGGATCTGCATAATTAGATCTGGACCACCCTCTATTACTACATTGTAGGATTCTGATTAAGCTTAAGATGGATATTCTGTTTTTGACAATGAGTATTTCAGATTTTTTTTAGCAGTAGCTATATTTATCTTCTACATTCTTACAGGCTTAACCTCTTTGTGCCCTTATTTCAAATACCAACCGCGCCACCTGTTTCCTGTGTGCCACTGACCTAATACACCTTTTATACCCCTGTGTATGTCAGATTTTCAGTGCTGGCTATAAATCACAGTAAGTAAAGGACTGAAAATGAGAAGATTCCACACTTATTCACTGACTCTGTGTAAGTTTCTCAGTTGCTTTGCCTCATTTACCTGTATTCTTCAGTGGAAGCTTTTAAGAAAAGTCCCCTTACATCCTTGTTCTCTTTTGAATATTGTATTAAAGTGATTCTTATGAAGTATTAACTTCTGTGGGACTGATTTTCCATATTGCTTCTCTGGCTTCACTGTAAAGCAGTTCTGCCTCTGAGAGCTATACTTCAGTTCATTTCATTTCATTTATCTACCTGCTACTGCTTTCCTAGGGGATTCACATATACAGCATCATATTAGAATATGCTACTTTAGATCACAGAGCACATTACAAGACAAACTGAGAAAAGCTGATGGAAGCAGTCAGAGACCAGGCTGCAGATTAATGGATCTCAGCATCACAGACTTTGGCATATGAAATGACAGCAATATGACACAGAATGAACTTTATGAGTTTGTAAGATGCTAATGAAAAGAGATGCATCCTGCTATTAAATGAGGAGGCTAAATCCTGAGAGAAATTAGACATGCAGGCAAATAAGGGAAAGGTATAGCCAGGGTGTAAATGAAAGAAAAAGATTTTTGAGCTGTAGATGGAAAGATATCATGACCAGTAAACAGTACCGAATAAGTGTCAGAGTGTACCCACTATATACTACCATAAGCTGTCTACATATTGTGTGCTGAATAGAAACTTTCCAGCAAAGACTTGTTAGGTGAATTGGGTAGGATGCTTACAGCCTTATAGGAAGGGACAGGCCGAGCTGCATGACTGATCAAATCTACTCAATATATATAAAATCCTAATTCTAAAAGTACAACAATTTTATGTGATGTTTTTATGTCATGTTTTTTGTCACGCTTTAAATCGGGTTTATTTTAAAACCTCCATATATATGTTTGGTATCATTTTTTTATCGAACTTTAATATGATGTTGTTAGATTTTCAGATTCTTATTCTGTTTTTAAAATATCAAGAACTCACGTCCCGCGAGCTGAAACTTTGTGCCAAAAGATTTAGCCACTCCCAGGGCCGGAAATAAAAGACAAAGAGTAGGACAGCTGCTGTACAGGCTTTTAAATGTTCAAAGCCCCGTGCGAAATGCAGATCACGTAGAACGGCAGCAGCAGCAATCCAGCAGCTGATCGAGCAAAGAGGAGGTAAAAAAACCTATTTTTTTCCCATTGTATCACCGTTCAGCCCCCCCTCTTCATAACACGAGCGGCAGAGACACAAAGTGGCTGGCGCATAGTGCAGGCCAGGGGGAGTTGGCAAGCGAAGCGAGCAGGGATGAATCCCCTAGTAGAAAATAAATAATATCTGCCTATTCTACTGGAAAAGCTGGTAAATAACCAGCAGAAGTTGGTGTAGGAAAATACTAGGATTTGAAATAATTAGCTTACTACCCAATATGTTGAGCCATAGTGGACACATTGATCACTTCACTATGCATCACAATAAAACTGTAAAATTAAACTCATTTTGCACTGTATATGGAAAAACATCATCTGATTACTTTGTCATCAGTCCGTTGAATGAACATTATCATTATTCATCAGGGTCATATATATCAGCAAGTAGGTTCTGACTGAGTCTACTAGAAAGTTGAGATTTATGAAATCAGCAGTCACACATGCATACCCCAGGAATGTGCCACTGGATCTAGTCAGGTAACTGTGATGGGAAAGGATGTGAATGCTACACATTCATTAACTCTTCTGCCTTTGTTTCCCTAGATCAAAGGAAGAAATTGCCATCAGACTGTTAAGTCACTTCTGTCCGAGTATTAGAAGCCCTATCCCTTTTTGTCATTCACTCATTTATGACAAAGGACAACTGGAAGTTTCTGTTCATAGTAGATTGTGCTCCCCCAGAGATAACTTCTCTCATTTTGGATAACTTTGGAACTGCAGCATACCTTTGGACCAACAGACCTTTATTTTTGTGCTTTTATTTGAAGACCTGTATTAAGTGGGGCTACCTAGCGGGTTCCCCAACATTTTTTACATTGTCATTACCTTCTCTTCACACAGTACTCATTCACATTAACATCAAGACCCTTTAATTCCTAAGATGTGCTCATGCAGAAGACTACTAAAAAAGTACCATATTTACTCGTGTACCACGCGACCTTGTGTAAGACGTGCATTTTTACAAAGAAAATCGCAAAAAAAGTTTTGCCCTGTGTACGACGCGCGTTGTGATTGTATAGGAAGCATTTAGAGAGAGAGCGAGCACTGTTGAGTGAGAGCGTGAGCACTGTTGAGCGAGAGAGAGCGCAAGTGCGCGAGCAAGTGAGCGAGAGAGAGAGCGCGAATGGGTGAGCAAGCAAGCGAGAGAGAGCTCGAGTGCGCGAGCGAGAGAGAGAGCGCGAGTGCGCAACCACGTGAGTGAGAAAGAGAGCGCGAGTGCGCGAGCAAGCGAGTGAGCGAGCCAAAGCAGAAGAAGTTTCCTCGTGTATGACGCGCACCTGATTTTCTAATGCTAATGTTCGGGAAAAAATGCGCACGTGGTACACGGGTAAATACGGTAAATGCAAAGTTCTTCATTCTTTCAGAAGCATTGGGATTTAAACTACTGAATTTGAGTTTAAAGTCCATACAGATGCAGGTCACAGCTCTTTATCTATACTTCTCTTAATTATGTTTCATTTTAAAAATAGTTACTTATAAGACTGTGATAGGATGATGCCATAAATCAGTGGTTCTCAATCTGTGGGGCAGGCCCCCCTAGGGGGGCACGAAGTAACAAAAAGGGGGGTGGAAAGATGTGAAAAAAGAAAACATGAATCGAAAATATGAAAAACACATCTATTGAAACCAAAACAAATTAACTTAAACTACATTCTAATACTGGAAAAATAAATATAGAGTTAGATAAATGTCGATAAAAGTTAGTAGGTATAATAAATTATGCATCTATGATATATCATTAATTAAAAAAGAATAAATTGGTATTAGTGGGCTCCTTTCAAAAAAATGTTAGAGGGGGCGCGATTAAAACTGTTATGAAAACTCGGGTCGCAAATACTTAAAGGTTGAGAAACACTGCCATAAATGAATATCTTATAATGTGTCTCACTCAAAGAACAATACTGTCTTTAATGTTTTGCTCTCGTATAATTGGCACTTAAAATCAATTCTTATTGGTCATATACTCATTGAAAATAAATTTCCTTTTAGAAGGCTCACTAGGTATTGATTTTCATCCATCCATCCATGTATTCATCCATCCAGTTGTCCATCCATCTATTATCCTAACCTGCTTATCCAGGGCAGGGTCACAGGGAAGCAGAAACCTATCCCAGCATGCATTATTAGCAGTCTGTGGACATTCAAATGGTCTGAAGACACTCATTCTTTGTGACATTATCTGCCTGGTTTTCCACTGATTTCCCACTATGGCTTCTCTTGAAAGAACGGTCCATGATGCACCTGGTCAAAGTGCACAGAAGGTGGAGATTTTCAACGAGTAATTAAATGAAAATGAGCTGGTGAAGCTTCTTTTGACACCTGTGATGGAGAGAAGCTCACAATTTGTTATTAAGTTTTCCTCTACATTTTGAAGATTACAAACATTACTGATGCTTTTAGTATTGTCACCTGTTTTGTTCTTCTTTTTCAAATATGTTTAGGATAATGGAAATTTTCATAGATTACATAATATGAAATTGAGATTTTCCAAAACACAGCATATGAGGAGAGTTTCAAAAGTCTGTTTACATGGTCTTTTGAATTTTTTCCCTATGGCTGATTTTTTCAAGGATCTGAACTATTCACATACATTTCTTGAAATTTTAGGTTCATAGGTCATCATGGAGAAAAGGAATGAAGGTAGAAGTGAACATAGTATGTGCACACAAGTGAATTTCTCTGATTTGAGCAAATGAATGCTCATGTTCCACCACATTTTCATAACAGTTTATCGGCAGCAGAAAGCTTCAGGAAGCTGGGAGCTCATCTTAGTCACCAAGCACTAACTCAGAGAACTGTCCAGAAGTGGTTTTCCTGATTCCAGATATAAAATGTTTGTAGCTGAAGTTTTCCAAGTTCTCAACAGAAGTCTCCTCAAGTGCTAGCTGTGCAACTGAAATGTGGTTTTGAATTTCATGCAACCGAAGCTTAATTATTTTCAGAACATCAGTTACTGTGTAAAAGGCTCAGACAGATTGTGCTGTCCACGGTGCTGAAACACAAAGGCCTTTTGTAACAGAAGTGTCAGGTATGAGAGCCAGACTCTCTTTGAAATCCATAGATTTATTGGCCTAGTATCCCTAAGGACAGCAACACTCATTTCTTCTCTTAGAAGGATGTTCTCTGCCATTTTTCATTCCAGCAAATCTTTCACTGAAAAGGTAAAACTGATAATATTAATTGTACATTCCCATAATTTTGCTCAGTCTGTAGATTCAGAAAACCCTAGTGATACATGTTATTATATAACGTTTAGTACACAGACTTACAGTATATGGGCAGGTACTGATGAAATGAAAAATTAGTGGATTGTCTGCAAGAGTAAATAATTGCTGTTTTAAGTATTATGTATATGAGTACAGCTAAAAGGCCAGTATAATGTTTCACAATGTAAAGGTCTTGAAAACAACTCACATTCTTTTCTAAACACTAAGGCACTAAGTGAAAAACAGAGCAAAAACATTTCAATATATTGTATACAGAGCTGACATTTCAGTATACTGTATTTCATGGATTGTAATCAGATGGAACAGCTGGGGTATTTGTTTGTGTTTCAGTTAGAAAGTTTGTAGGTAGTAAGCTTGATATTATTTATTATTTTAAATTTTCATGCATTTCTTGTACTTTTGGTAACATTTTAGTTTGGAGTACTGCAAAAAGGCACCTATTACTCATTTACTATTATGTAACAAGACCATAACGTACACTTCTTTGGGTTTTCATAATACTCATAAAGAATCAGTGAAGTGTTTATTCATCTCTGCAATGTGACTTATTAACAAAACTTCACTTTGGAGTGGTCTGAGGTGGCTTAGCTGAGACACATTTCTCTTGATATCACAAGACCTGAAAATCCATCATATTATCATATATCAACATAAGTCATTTTCTCATCCTGTCGATATGCTGCACTGCACATAAGTGATCTACCGATGTTTTATAAGTGTTATGAAGACCCAAAAAAACATTTATTAAGGTCTTGTTGCATAAAAGTAAATGAGTAATACATACATATTTGTAGTACCTAAGCTAAAGTGTGACCATCCCTTCTGTCTATTTGCTATATCAACACAGGGAAGCATTGCACTCTCCCATCAAGGCCTACAGCCTCTGCTTACTGTATACAAGAGTAAGACCTGAGATTTTAGAAATTACACTAGAAAGCTAACAATTTTAAGGTCTAAGGGAACTTGACCAGTACAATTCATATTGGGGAGTCATCTGAAGATATCTGGGGCACATCTTGATTACCATGTGCAATTTAATTTCAGTGTTATGTAACTGGAGCAAAAGCACAAAGAGATTAGCAGGATGGAAGTGGTTGTAATTATTTAAAAAAATATATATATGTTAGATGTTATTTTAATAAAAAATAGTATAGTAATAGGTAGATATCACCTTAGTGGCTATTTAAGATACATTCTTCAGGGCACATGTTTTCACCTAAAGAGTATTTAAAGTTGGTTTTTGTCACTGTTCTATAGAGTATTTAGCAACATGATTACAGTAGTTGCTTTTAACTCTATCTTACATATCGCCTTATCTAACATGATAATAAATGAGCTAATAAGTGTATAAAGATACTAAGAATGTAAAAGGATTCCTGCAAAGTATGTGGTCTGAATAAATATTACAATAAACAGGAGCATAATGAGGTGCCTCTTACTTGTTTGCAAAGGTACTCGGGATTAGAAATGTAAAGTCACATCCTCTTCCACCTTTTACATACTTGATAACCACCACAATTATGCTGAGACCCAGCATATGTCTGTCTTTTTTTTTTCCTAATACAAACTCCTTTCTAGCAAGTGAATAATTATCATGAGTCTATCTTATATGTTTCACAGCCTCATTATCTCTCTTTTTATGCTCACGTTTTTAAAAGGTCCTGATTCTAGCTTTTCACTGCTGCATACAGGAGGTACCTGAAGTTGTAAAGCACATGATGAAAACATACAAGCACAGCAGGGCAGCAGATGGCCCGCCAGTGGGTGTAAGCCAGTGGGTTCGACTGCCTCCCTCTTGATCAGCTTGACGGGCTGTACTGAGCTTCTGGGTTTTAACTGCATGCTTCTGTCCCTGGGGCTAATCTCCATGGTGTATTTATTTCTTTTTAGCTACAATGGAGCTTTTGTCCTGCAAGATCCATATCACTGAAGCTGTATTTGCTCAGAGTAATGGGATCCATTAGAGCTTTCCATCCAGTCTAAAACAGCTTCTAACAGATTTTTCACCCTCATGCGATTCCTTTACATTTGCCTTAAATAGCACAAAGGCATATTACAATATTTTTTAGTAACACTCGCTGTAACGCTGTAATTTTTTTTTTAATAATGTTACTCGAGTAGTTGCAGTAGACTTTAAACCCCAAGGAACACCACTAACGTGTGTATGCCCCTTAGCAGTCACCTAAACCTCTGTGTTCATCCCCATCATCATTGACCAGTTCATCAGCCATTTTCAGGTTTATCCAGGATGGTCAAGAGGTATGACTACTTCTGTTCCTTTCTAGAACACTAGCAAAATTATGATGACATTCAGGTCAACAAGGTTATACTGTATATCCTATTCAACAAAAAAACATCAAGTCAAGATTTGAAGGCACCTTAAGTCCTATTTCCCACCACTCTACTTGGTCATTTATTCCATGTGTCTATGGTTTTTTTGAGTGAAGAAAAACTTTCTAACATTTGTGCAAAATTTGCTCATAACAAGTTTTCAACTGTGTCTCCACATTCTTGTTGCAGAATTTCAAATTAACAACTGAGATCCATTGTACTAATTCTCTTCATAATTTTAAACACTTCAGACATGTCACCGTTAATCTCCGTTTGTTTAAACTGAAAAATTTCAGCTCTTTCAATCTCTCCTCATAGCTCATATCTCTTAGTCTGGTCACTCTTCTATGTCTTTTTGTAATATTGCAAAAACCGCAAGCAGGATTCCAGGCAGGTAAGACTTCACTAATATTAAATAATATAACGTAAGCACAACCTCCCTTGACTTGTCCTCCACCCATCATGCTCCATACCTCTGAAAGTTCTTTCATTAAAAACAGCTACTGCTGATTGTTTTTTTCTAACTACAACAGTGTCTTCTTTTTGTTCATTGGACATTGCCATTAAAAAGGGCATTCTACAGGATCCCAACCCTCATTTCTTATGTTATTTATTCATTTCACTTCCTTCACCTGTACTCCACACATCATGCTATATAACCTACTATCCAATTAGCTTTCTTAATCGCTTCTGTACACTGTCTGAATGTAGATATGGACGAGTCCACTCTGACTTTTAGACCTTTTACAATAACATCTAGGTCGTTCTCGATTGTGTCCTTTACCTAGCTTTCTTTTTTTGTTCTATTCTGGTAAACCTGTCTAATAAAATATTTGGTGTCCTAACAATGCATAAGATTTATCACCAACTAGCGATGCTTCTGTTATTTCACTGGCATATATGTCAGCTGCCTTTGACATTACATGGCAGATTTCACACCAATTTTCAAATAACTCAGTAGTTGTAAAGTGCCTTGGAATGCTATTCATAATAGTAAGTTCCTTTATTGATTTTTATAGTACACAGTTAAGAATTCAATGTGACTGTTGGATAGTGTGAAGTTTATTTGTTTATGACGTTTGTATTGTACTGATGCTTTAAACCAGCCAAAATGACATTAATAAAAGTTAGCTGTTTAAAATAAATGTTCCTATTATGTCCTTTTTAGCAATTGAGACAATGTTACTTTGACTACATATAGCTCAACTAACAGTGATTACTAATAGTCTCCCTCTCTCTCTCTCTCTCTCTCTCTCTCTCTCTCTCTCTCTCTCTCTCTCTCTATATATATATATATATATATATATATATATATATATATACTGTATATATATATATATATATATATATATATAAAGAGAGAGAGAGAGACTACCCCAAAGTCCAGGCCTCTCTATCCAATGCCTCCTCTTTGTCTCTGAATGCCTCCACTCCTCTCCTCGTGAGCTCTGTCCTCTTCCACTCCGGGTGTCCCTGGTTTTCTTCCCCTCAGCACTTCAGGGTGTGGCAGAATTGCTGAGGGCCAGGGCTTCTCAGGCATTGGGGCACCCCCTGGCAGTGACCACGGGCCCCTATAGGGTTGAGCTTCTAAGCTCCGTTCCCGTGGTCCCCAAAGCAACCAGGGCGGTCGCCCCCACGTGGACTGGGAGAGGCGTAAGCCCTCCTCTGCTCCTCTGGGGTGTCCCGGCTGGGTACCACCCCCAGCCACCTGTGACAACATATATATATATATATATATATATATATATATATATATACTGTATATATGTATAGAACACAATATCTGTCTGTATGTTCTCTATAGAATCCTACATCCTTTAACCAATCTGGGCCAAATTTTTCATAGTTGCTCCCTAGGACCAAATGAACATGACAGATGACTGTGGAACCCAAAATTTTAACACTTGGGGTCCCAGTAGGTTTATCTTTTTTTTCCTGTTTGCACACCAATGCCATCTGCTGGGTCAAAGATAGTGAAACAGACTAAAGCCAGACTAGCAAACAAAATGACCAGAACTGGCATTACTTACCCAGGCAATGCCATGAGCTACTTCTATCTACTGTAATATAAAAAGGAGTATGGTGCGTTTTTGCAGGAGGGTGCTGTGCTACGCTTGATCAAGAGTGAAGTACAGTACAACACAAAGTGAAATCAAAGGGTTGCTGTTTAATGCCAGCTTTGTCAGTTTTTCTTCATAATTTATGCACTATGTACTGTCCATCTTGAACTAAGAGGATGTTTTAGACATGACAGTGCTCATGGTTACAGCCCAGCAGGGAGTTACTGCAATTCCAGAATTCATTTGGACCCAAAAAGACCAATTTTTCAACACACGACAGTAAAGTCATTGATAGAGAGGCAGTGTGAATGACAGATGGGGCAGCTAGCAATAAAAGGATCGCCATTCAAAAACACATAAACCTTTGCTTTCTTCCCTTAACCCATTCTACAAATATACCTGGGCAACATTAGGTATTTCAGCTAATAATGGATAAAGTTTAGTCATGCAGAGCTGCTGCATGGCATTGAGGAATAGAGGCAGATGGGCACAGAATATTAATTTAAATATTGTCACCTGGTACTCTTGAGAGTGTGATCAACCTAATATTAATAAAGGGTTTCTTCACAAATATTCCTCCATAGCACAGGAGGTCAAAAAAGCCATGGTAAAATAAGCAGAAGTTTTTCCGTTCTTCATTTTTTTTAAATCTCTGTCAGCACTGGGTGCTTGGCAACAATTCGCCCTTGGTGATGTGAACTGGATGAATTGATTTAAACCCAGTCTCCTTGAGCTGTGAGGCAGAAGTGCTAACCAGTTTGTCACCATGTTCCCAGTACAGAACCTTATGATTAATATTATTCTTCAGCTTACTGGACTAATTACAATGTTTCAACCATTTTGCCTGACAACATCCTTTGCCACAGAGCTCAGTGAGACGCCCTCTTGGGTCTACTGTGTTTTCCTGGACGCTCATCACTCTTTAATAGCACAACATCTGTACAGTGTATTACACATGCTCAGCCCCTACAGCCAACATTACACACAACATCTCCAACTTCTTAAGGCAGCAGCGAGTTTCCAGCATTGGAAATGAGAGCTAATTGAACAAATCACTGCAGGCAGCACCCCACATACTATGGGCTGTGTTGTTAAACCAAAGCTTCCTTTTCATCCCTTTATGTTTATTAATAGGCTGTGGTGCAGATTTTCTGCATGCCTCACCCCACACGTCCCTGCAGGATCTACTGACTTTTCTCTTTTCTTCTTTCCCTGTTATATTTGCATGTGAGCTCTGATCCCTGGGATCCTCATTTCAGTCTCCTCCTGTGCTGCTCATTACATTGCAAAGTATCCTAGGGCCGACTGACCCTTTGCAACGGAAGCAACACTCCGTCAGATCAGCTTTGATTTTAATCCGAGTCTCTAGATAGTTGGGCATGTTGCCTAATCAGCTGAAAATATAGTCTGTTAAAAGCAGATTATTTCTAATACAATATCTACCCATCTGTCTGATGCAAAAATGTTGCAGAGTGTGTGTACTCATTCCGATCATACTTCCATCTGTATTGTTTTACTAGTTTAGAAGGGATGTGTGACTTGGTAGGTGCATTCACTCATTCTGAAATCAACAGAAGTGGCTGCACAGTCCGGCTCATTCCGTTATACTCGCAACTCCGCAGTGGACCGCATCCTGCTTAAAGTACTGGATGTCAGCATCTGATACTAACCTACTGAAGGCTTAAACTCTCTGGCTTCACTACAGCCTTGCAGGATTAGAAGCATCTGTCAAAATTAGGAGATGGTTAGCCACAGTAAATAACTTGAAAACCGCTGCATAATCATGTATCTCAAACCTCCCTGTTCTGATAAACAACTATTACACGATTCTGGCACACAAAACAACACTTCCTCTTTGGCTGATGGTGCCCTCTTCTGGGAGGAAATAGAAATGGCAGCTCTGCAATATCAGCATGTCAGACCAGTATCTATTAAGACTTCCCTTGGTCTGCTCATATATTACTTTGTAGCCATCTACTCAATCTTCACCCCCATCTCTTAGAAATGTTCCCTTCTGTTCATGACGAGCCCATCTCTCCAATTTCTCCTGCATGTTTGTCTCTGTCAAGCACAGAATACCAAATGAATACCTACTAATGTTACAACAAATTTGGGATTTCTTTTTATTCTTTTAATTAAATTTTTCCTGTCACTCAAAAAAGTATTTTTCGAGGTTAACTCAACATGACATTGGGGTAATAGTTATGTTTTTTTTCTGGAGAAACTTCTAACTTACGTTAACATTATTTTTATTTATGGGCACACTTCCAGGAAGTTGTGTGTGGAGACATCAGCAGCCCAATATTTTAAACTCCAATGTCATGTGACTTGTGGCATCCAAGATCGTGATCAGCTCTCTAAGACATTGGTGTGTTTAAAATTTAACAGTGCTGTTAGTTTTTAAAATTACCTAACATTTTTTGAGAATGACTCCCGATTAACACTTTGGTTACAACAACACGTCTATTTGATTTTTGGGTTACGGCTCTTACTAATTCATTTGTACATACCTGCCTTCTGGTCTCAAAATGCACACTGCGTAAATGGAAGAATAACAGACTGGAAAGGAACATGGAGTTTATGAACATGGAGTTTAGAGAAAAACAACAGCTAGGAACATTATTAAAGGATGGATTCATGACTGTAAAGAAGGTTGAATCTCGGAATCTAGGCAGGACCTGAAAAAAATTAGCAATACTGAACAAACAAAAGACAGGGAAAAAGTGATTTGATGGTCAAAAAACAAAATTATAAGTCTAGAAGCAAGCAGAAACATCAAAAGAGCCAACTAAAGTTAAGTCTTGAAAGAAACTAAAATTTGAAAAGACAAAGAACTATAGTAGGAACCATACTTCAAGACAGCGTAGCTAAGAAAATATCAATTGCCTTAAACCTCTTTAAAGAAGAGCACATTTAAGCTAAAATAACCACAAATGTCTACCAAGTAATTTCTGTCAATTAGCATTGGGAGGTGGTAAGCATGGCAATAGATGTGTCCAAAGGAGAGACTTGACAACTTCAGACAAATGCCTCAAATGCATTCAGTATGTAGATACAGTATGGGTGTCACCATTCCATGGCCACAGTACAATATTGGTGGCCAGAAAAAGCATGTGGTAACAGATTTGTGGATAAAGCAGAATAAAAAAAAAACAATAAAACGTTATGAGCATGGCTAGGATACATCATATCTAGAAATTGGCTAGACGGAAGAAAGAATTACAAAAACATTCACTGCCACCTTGAAGGCCCAGGAATTGATTACTTTCGTCATTATTTATCTGTGATGGACAAGTAAGTAGTTTGTTTTCTACAGAAATGAGAAAGAAAAAAACAAACTGCTTGCCATGAAATTTGGAGTCTGCTTAACAGAATTAATTGAGAAGCAAAGAGTTGACAAAATTGGGCAGTTATTGTTTGGTCATTTTACTTCTTGGCAGAATTAGCACAATTATTTTAGCAGTCAGCATTCTTGAGACCTCACTGAGATCCCTGGAAGATAAAGGGTGGGCTGTGCCTTATTGTGGATGGCAGCTGGCATATGCCCCCTAGGTGTGATAGTATGCCAAATGCTTTATTATAAATGAGCCAGAGCTCAGACTGGACCAGGCACCACTGCCAAAAGCTTTTGAAATATTTCTATGCCACATGTTGCAAATTGATTAGTATATACAAGTAGGAATTTCCCTGTACTCTGTTCACATGACAATAGTTACCCTATAAACCGATAGATAGATAGATAGATAGATAGATAGATAGATAGATAGATAGATAGATAGATAGATAGATAGATAGATAGATAGA
>JANRMT010028174.1:94298085-94377374 GCA_026402145.1 Polypterus bichir lapradei
AGATAGATAGATAGATAGATAGATAGATAGATAGATAGATAGATAGACAGACAAAGAATGTGTTAAAGTGACACACTTAAAAGCAGCCTGGTCTTAGTGTCAATAGTATTATAAGAATTACTGAATATCCATCCATCCATCCATTATCCAACCCACCATATCCTAACACAGGGTCACGGGGGTCTGCTGGAGCCAATCCCAGCCAACACAGGGCGCAAGGCAATATTACACTTAAAATATATTTTTAAGTTTTATAACTGTTATACTACTATTTACTGTGCAAAAATGTTACTGACCATTTCACAAGCTTTGCTGATGATGACCTCCACTGGCAGTGATGCAAAGTTCCATGTATCATAACTTGTTAATGAAAACAGACCTCAGTCCATCTGTTGTAATATTTGGTGTAATAACTTATGAGGACTTCTTTCTATGCAATCCATAATGTTGGCAACAGTGTCTGGGGTACAGATTCAAACATTTTGCAGTTTTAGTTCATTGCTCAAAGAAATAGTAGTACTGTATGTCAGTTGCTGAATTTTGTGTTTTGCATGGGCAATCACTGTAGAATATAGTTCCAAGAATTCCTCACATGTCTGCTTTAAGAAGCCTGTATATGCTGTGACAGATAGAGGGCACTATCGTCCTCTTGAACCCTCGGACAATATGTCAGACACCAGGTAAAAGTCCAACAAGTTGACTTTTTATTAATACAAAGTGCACAAAGCACCCTCCTCTCCACAATACTCATACAATAATCCACAATTCTCAATAATACAATCCTCCTACTCCCAGACGTGTTGCCACCCTTCGACCCAGCTCAGCTCGCCGTCTGGGAAATTCCCACAGTCCTTCATATTCCCTGACCCGGAAGTGTTTCCCATCCTTCAGTCCATGTGACTTCCTATCACTTCTGAGTCAGATAAAAAGTCCTCTTCTTCATCCCAGAAGTACGTCATTCCCTCTGTCGTCTTGACTAAGACATACTTCCGGGTTATAGGTGAAACCAAAGTCTCTATGCCTTCCTGCAGCGTTCCCTGGAGGTCCCCATGGTATCCAGCAGGGCTGTGATAAAAAAACTCCACTGTCCATGATGCCCTGGTGGAACTCGGGGTACCTCTATATTGCATGCTGGGCTCCACCTGGCGACCTGGGGGTATTGGCCGGGATGAAAGGTCGGCCATATCCCATAATGCACACAGCTCCATAATAAAAATGTATTCCAGTAAAAATGGCTTTTCTCCAGCAGACACAAACACTGTAACAGAACTAATAAAAAGAAAAACACAAGCTGAAAGTCCTAAAAACAATGGGGTTTTGGGGAAAGGAGACTCCTTACTGAGTGAGGCTATATTTTCATATGCTACCCTGGATAGATAGATAGATAGATAGATAGATAGATAGATAGATAGATAGATGGTTTCCTCTCATGAAAAATTAAATGGAACCACATTATAAAAAGGCATAATAAATTTGTGACACATTATCTCAGCAAGCATTTTTAAAAGTGTCCCCACCAATATAAAATATTTACATATAAATTAAGCTACACCTCTTGGTGTGATTTCATATGAAACTGGCCATTCAAAAGTGGTATTTTCCTCAATTCCATCTCCACAATCACTTTAATTGGATCTTCCATAAAGCTTAGAACACTTACTTGTTAAAAGCCACCAATAAACTGCAAATTCAGGGAGAAAGATCTATTTAATGGGTGATTTAGGTCTAGGAAATTCCTTGTGAAACATCCACAAGACCATCCAGATGAGCAATGATTCTTCAAAGTGTGATTTTCCTCTAAAGGGAAAGCGAATAATGTGCAAGATACAAAAAAAAAAAATGTTTATTTATTTTTTTCTCTATGTACTCAGTTTTTGCCCCACAATGCTAAAAATATAAAGGTTACATTCATTGGCAGTTCTAAACTGACCAAGAATGAGTTTGTGTGTACGTGTGAGTGCCACCTTTTCCAGGGCTGGTATCTGATGCTTTTGAGATCTGCTCTCGGTCTCATGACCCTGGACTAGATAAATAATGTTTGAGAATGTTATGAGTATGTTGAATGGTGCAGTAGTTAGTACTATAAGTTCACAGATCCAATATCCTAGGTTCAAATCCTGTCCTTGGTTACTTTCTATAAGGAGTTTATTTGTTTTCTCCATAACTATGTGGGGTTTTCTCAGAGTACTCCAGTTTACTTTGAATATCCACAATAAAAGTGTGTTAGGTTAATTAGTAACTCTAAATTAGTGCAGTATGAGTTCAGGTCTGTTTGTGAGAGTGTGCTCTGTGATGGACTGGCACACCACCCACAACTGGTTCCTACCCTGTGCCAATGATGCCCAGATAGGTTTTGGCTCTACTGTGTCCCTGACTTGGATTGAGTTAGAGTGCACAAAATTTCCAGTAGATCTAAGCTTATGTGTTAACAGTGCAAGACCATAATAACCCATTCGGTAAAATACATTTTAACTTTTGTTCTGTATTCACTATGACTGAATAAACAAATATTATTTACTAACATATGATTTGCCAGATAACTGTAGGGTTAAATCTTTCAGTCTGGTTAAACACGAAGATGTGAGCATAAAAGAGCTCATTGTAACCTGCTGCTTGATGGCAATGCCTTGTCTTGTCTTCTGCTATGTTGCCATAAATGTTTAATCAGATTGAGTATTTACTGGCAAAGATGTTCACATAGTCATCTAGAAATCTGCCAAAGCATTTTTCCCCTTGATTTGAATGGTATTCAAATGCAGTAGGTATTCCTTGCTGAATAAAGTTAGAATACTTTTCTCAAACTCCCAAGTTACATTTATTTTAGAGAAATGAGAAACATCTTTCAAACGCAGTACATCAGAGAGACATCAGTACTTGATACCACCATGACTTTAAACAATCCAGAAACTTATTTGTGTGATTTTATACTTCATAGCTCTGTGCTTGAGAAGCTTCAACATCTGGTGACTCCTCAGAATAAACAACTAGAAACTTATGCAGTCAAAACCAAATATTAGTCATGACCCTTCTCTATTTTTAGTAAAACTTTGGCATCTCCATTAAATCCTCCATCCGATCATTGAATTCTTGAGCCACTCATCCAATGTAAAATGAACATTGCCCCTTAGCTCAAATCCAACAAGATGGATGCCCTCCTTAGCTAGGCACTGCCAACGGTTCTTATACAGCCCTGTTCATCTACCCCACAACACACTGATCCCCACATGTATACACAGTAATACGTGTGCACACTCATTACTAAACATTTGGAGACTTGTTCGGTATGTGTGTTTGTACACAAGACTACCATTTTTAGGGACAATAATTGCACCAGGCCACCACCCGCTTTGAAAATGATAATGTGTTTTTAATATAAGTTTTTTCTCCAGCTTCTGGCTATAGTTACAGAAATGCCCTACACTTTGTTCTCAGAAGTGTTAGAGTGATATGAGGGAAAGACACAGACACATGAAGAAAAAACTAATAAACGAGTTGCAACACATGAATACAATAGTGTATATGTCCAAGCACCTTGACAGAATGAGATGTTGAAAGCTGCAAACACGTACAAACCAGGGGACACAAGGTCTATCCTTCTGTCATTCTTCAGTGTCTCCTAGTTTCTGGGTTATCCTGTAGCAGAACTGGCTGCAAATGATAGCAGGACCAGCCCCACTCATCTGTGCTCCCAGCCTCACTGGACAGATGGTCAGTCATCCATACTGTGCAGCCAGAGCAGCTTTGTACTAAACCCCTTTGGCTCAGGCAGAACATATTAAAAAGGGAACTAAATGAAGTGGCACAAAGAGCACGTCACTGCGGGGATTAAGGAGGAGACCTGAGAAAGGGAAACCTTCCTTCATGTCCATCTGATCAATTCTTAAGGAATGCAACTTCACTGATTCATCTTTTTTCTGTAGCATGCAGGCCATGATTCATATCTGATAAAAGCTCTTCAGTATTACACTCCACTGTTTCGGGCTGCCATGAGCACCATTTGCCAAAGTTAAGTGCAGTAGGGAGCACTAGCAGAAATGCTACATGTCTGTCTTTCTTTTTGAGAACAGGCATCTGCGTCATCCACAGATGGTCATACAGCTGTAGAGTGTCAGCCCTTCTCTGTGCCAGCATCTACGAATGATAAGTGATTCATTTATGGCAATATCATGACTGTGAATAGAAATCACCAAGTGCCAAGAAGAACAGAATGGGTGCTTTCACGGACATGGCCATGACAGCACTCTAAGAGCTGGAGATGATCATTACAAAGAAAAGAGTTGCTGTGATTCTGCTTGACTCTGCACCTGCAGAGAAAACCTGGGAATGTGACCTGCAGTAAATTTGTATAGTCAGGACTTAAATTCTGAAGCAGGGCCAAAGAATGAATTCACAGAGGGTTAGGCTATAGGCAATGATGACACTCTGGAATTTGGACTTAGAGCAAGGCTTCTGAATTCCAGGATTCTCTGTATTTTGAAGAATGAGGTCATGGCTCTCTCAAGGAGAAAGAAAAATGTTGACACAACAGGTTACTGTACTGGTATATGAATACAATTCCATGGGCTTCACTTGTTCTCATATTGCCTGCAACTCTGGTGCAAAATTGTACCTTGACAAGCACTTTGGAAGTGGATAACCCTCTCATTATTTCTCAAATAATGAGAAAGTAAATCACTTTTATCTCACTTCGGCTCACCTTAATTCTGTGCCTTTGTCCTTATTTTATAAACTTCAGCAAAGTTTGAAAATGGTATTGTAATCACTAATTAATGGAGCACTAGTTTTCACAGGTTTCGTTTTCTCAGTATCTTCTGGTTGTATAAATTATACTCTAATGAGCATAAAGATTTCAGTGTTTTCTTTCTGAGTTGGAGATGATTAGTATCTCAACTAGTCTATACTAATAAAAGGCAAAGCCCTCACTCACTCTCTCACTGACTCATCACTAATTCTCCAACTTCCCGTGTAGGTGGAAGGCTGAAATTTGGCAGGCTCATTCCTTAAAGCTTACTTACAAAAGTTAGGCAGGTTTCATTTCGAAATTCTATGCGTAACGGTCATAACTGGAACCTATTTTCGACCATACAGTATATACGGCCATAGCCTGCAGCTCAGTCGCCGTGTGAGGCGGAGTTGCGTCCCGCATCATCATGCCTTTTAAGTGCCAGGACTTAGCTAACATTAAATAAAGCCGTGGACATCGCAAGATCACACAAGAGAGCGGCTCACGTGAACTGACTGTGAACGCAGTACGTAGAGAACAAAGAAGAGCTCCAAAGAGCGCTGAACAAAAAACGCATTACACAATTGAGAAGGCAGCAAAAGAATATGAAGCAAGTGATGCATACAAGCATATTCATAAGTGCAGCTACTGCGGAAACAAAGCACGGTGTAAACCGTAAGTTTAAATTAAGTTTATAGACACACTGCCACTGGCGTTTGTCATGCCCACGACGAATACGATATTCGCGAGATACAAGTTTAATGAGAAGACACGAGGTATAAACGAGACTTTGGATCACTTTGTAACAGAGTTAAAATTGCTGTAACGGACAGCAAAAGTGTGACAGAAACTTTTAAGTGCCGAGTCTGAGCTAACATTAAATAATTGCTGGTGAAGGACTGTGCTTATGCAAACGAATAGAAAGCAAATGTTAAGTTATTTTTAAAATGTTTCCTTTTCTTTTTCATAACTTCTTTAACACACTTCTTCTCTGCTGCGAAGTGCGGGTATTTTGCTAGTATCTTAATATGTCAATGTCAATGTCAATTTATTTATATAGCACTAAAACAACATAGTATTGCTGCGGCCAAAGTGCTTTACAATAATAGAATAAAAGAAAAAACAATAAACAATAAAACATAAATAGTAATAAAATATATGAACATAAAATAAGATAGATAATAAATAGAAATAATGTTATATGATCACAAAGAGGAAAACCATCAGTATTACTGAAGGTCACTGAATGTAATTTGTAGAAGGAATTTATAACGATTCTTTATAGTTTCTTTTTATCTAACTGTCTATAGCTGCCTATACACCTGAAATGAATGTGTGTTTTGTATTTGGATTGATTGTGCCCAGATATAATTTAGCCAGACTACATTTAATGCCAATGCTAAAATGCATGTTCAAGTCCACATTGTGTCTGAACAGAGTTCCAAGATCACCTTTCCCACACTAAATTCAAATCAGTTTCCACTTACATGATTATGAATCAACTTCTCTGAATAGTATAAAAAACTTCCCCCTGCTCGCTTCGCTTGCCAACCCCTGGGCAGCCGTTACACACTAGCCACTTTGCGGTTCTGACGCTCGTGTATGGGCGATGTACAATGTACAAGCGGATGTACAATTTAAACAGATTGTTATTTTCATGGGAATTGTTACATATGCATAATAGAACTAACTATTTTACATTACAGCAAGTAATTAACCATAATACAAAATAGTAAAACATAATAAATTAAAAAGAAAATTATGTTTCATGTTGCGTTAGAGGTATTTGTTGCATCATATGTTTTCATTCTGTTTGGCTTTGAAATTAATACGCAAATACTGTATAAACTTATACTTTTACTGTAAAACTTCAGTAAAAACAATATTTGGAATTAACTTTTTGTCAATATCGCTTTGAATTTTGACTCTGTGTTTGGACTTGCATTGTGACAACGCAACGTATAACTGACTGTGAGTGAATATCATTTCTTTCTTTCTAATAAATAATCCAACATTTTTAAATGTTTGTCCCTGTGATTTGTTAATTGTCATAGCAAAAGCTATTCTAATGGGAAACTGTAAATGTTTTAATATGAATGGCATATCAAGATCTTCTTTGGTGTCTAATGTTATCCGTGAAAGATGTACTACGTTACCTTTCTTATCGCCTGTTAAAATTGTACATGTCAAAATTGTTTGACCAATTTTGAATACAACTAATCTTGTCCTATTGCATAGCCCATGACTCATACATAAATTACACAATAACATTATGATACATCCTTCTTTCAACAGTAATTTGGAAGACCGGACAGTGTTAATGGTTGTAGATATTCTTCAGGATGTTTTCATCTTCCACACCATCACCACCAACTGTTTCAGCATAGTCTATTGATACGCATTTAACCAATTTGCCATGTAACCAATCTACAATTTTTGCATCCATTTGTTTGACTTCATCGTTTCTCGGTGCTAGGATTGCCCGTGTACTCATTTCTTCTGTTGATAACCCTTTAGGATGAAATTCCTCAATAAGATTTGGACATAATAAATCTTCTTTTATTGGGAACTTAAATTGAGGAAACGTAAAAATATATAAGAGCTGAGAGCACAGGAACTGTGTTTGACAATAGCATTCACACGAATGAGAGGTGAGAGGACTGTGGGCGTGGGCTATTAACCAGAAATGGTTGAGAGGAGGACGGGAAAAAATCTCTTGGCAATAGTCTCGACTTGTCTCCAGATTTTCTTTTATAATAGAGAGATGTATTTACACTTGCATTAAGGGCTGTCTCTATTAATTTCTGACTAATGCTGCATGTGGGATTTAATCATAATGTGATCTCAAGTGTATTTGCACCTGATTTTAATGTGAACAAGTGCTGTCTGATTGTGATCAGATCAATGAAAACAACTGTGAATGTCAGCCATATTGCAGGGCTACGAGGGGTGTTAAAAAAGACCTTAGCCTTCAATTCACAGTGAGTTGCCATAGCGTTCACATCGATTGGAGTTCAAGTTTGTTCTTTCCTGAGTTTATTAAAAATCTTTTTTTACCCACAGGAAGTCATGGCATGTGGTATGAAGAGAAAGAGTTAGTGGAGTAGAGGTCACCCCTTCTTGGTTCTGGTCAAGTCATTTTCCCACCATGAAAATGCACCTATGGCCACTGCAAAGCTGACCATTGAAACGTTGGAGAAATCTTGCATCTGGCTAGTTAAAAATTAAAGAACCTTGGCGAGGAAAAACAATGATTGATGCGGTGAATGAGCAACTAGAGAACTTAACTCAAGATGATTTAACTGTTCGCTTTGACAAATGGATCAAGTGCATGAAAAAGTGCATTGATGCTGTGTTTCGGTCACCAATAAATGAGTTATTACTGAGGAAAATTTTTTGTGTTAATTGTTAAAAAAAAGAAACGTCCCTTTTTCAGGACTGTGTATTTCAACAATAATGTTTTAAAAATCCAAATAACTTTACAGATCTTCATTGTAAATTGTTTAAACAATGTTTTCCATGCATGTTCAATTAACCATAATCAATTAATTAACATGCACCTGTGGAATGGTCGTTAAAACCTTAACAGCTTACAGAAAGTAGGCATTTAAGGTCACAGTTCTAAAAACGCAGGACACTAAAGAGACTTGTCTACCGACTGTGAAAAACACCCAAAGAAAGATGCCCAGGGTCCCTGCTCATCTGCGTGAACGTGCATTAGGCATGCTGCAGGAAGGCATGAGGACTGCTGATGTGGCTAGGGCAATAAATTGCCATGTCCACACTGTGAGACGCCTAAGACAGCACTACAGGGAGACAGGAAGGACAGCTGATCATCCTCGCAGTGGAAGACCACGTGTAACAACACCTGCACAGGATCGGTACATCCGAATATCACACCTGCGTGACAGGTACAGGATGGCCACAACAACTGCCCGAGTCACACCAGGAACACACAATCCCTCCATCAGTGCTCAGACTGTCCGCAATAGGCTGAGAGAGGCTGGACTGAGGGCTTGCAGGCCTGTTGTAAGGCAGGTCCTTACCAGACATCACCAGCAACAACGCCGCCTATGGGCACAAACCCACCTTCGCTGGACCAGATTGGAGTGGCAAAAAGTGCGTGAGTTTCTGCATGACAGCAATGTCAGTGTTCTGCCATGGCCAGCGAAGAGCCCAGATCTCAATCCCATTGAGCACGTCTGGGACCTGTTGGATCACAAGGTGAGGGCTAGGGCCATTCCCCCCAGAAATGTCCAGGAACTAGCAGGTGCCTTGGTGGAATAGTGAGGTAACATCTCACAGCAAGAACTGACAAATCTGGTCCAGTCCATGAGGAGGAGATGCACTGCAGTACTTCAAGCAGCTGGTGGCCACACCAGATACTGACTGGTACTTTTGATTTTGAGCCTCCCTTCATTCAGGGACACATTGTGAAACATTTTTAGTTTATGTCTTATGGTGTTGACTCTTTTAGTGTTCATACAAATATTTACACATTAAGTCTACTGAAAGTAAAAACAGTTGAAAGTCAGGGGACGTTTCTTTTTTTGCTGAGTATATTTATTTTACTTCTGCATGTTCATTCTCACCTCTAGAAGGTGTAATTTGCTTACAGCAGACTGTCTGCACTGTATTTTGACCGTGGCACACCATCCAGGCCTCCTAAGCTTTCAATAAAATGTGTAAAAATATTTTTAATTAATGTTACAAATACCACTATATCACAAAATAATAGATTTTCTTTTCATTTTTTGAACTTAGATTTTAGGGACCTGCACATTTTGCATCACATAATTGAGTTTGTTTCAGAAAAGAGAGAGTTAATTTCATATGAGTAGGTGGAAAGGTCCAATTTACATTTGTCTATTAGTAATCTCTGAGCAGAACAATCTATCCAACTTGGAATCATTCTTAATAAGCCTTCAGTCTCTGGATCAAAATCCTCTGATGCTCAAGAGTATTATGAAGGAGTTTTCGGGTGACAGGAGAATTAATAAATCATATTTTAATTTGTAATGAGTGGAACATTTTACATTCTTGCCATTTGTGGGCCTTTATTAAAGGTTTCTATCATCAATACATTACCTTGCTTAAAAAAACACAAAAAGTTTGAATTTTGTACAATTTAATTGTATAATTAGAACCTGCCATTACCAGCTTCATTAAGGGTGTGATATTGGGCATTAAATTTCAGGATTATCAGTTATCATTTTAGCAATCTGTCTCTTTTAACTCTTTGCAGTGGGGCAATGAGAGAGGGTACAGTTTCAAATTTGCATTTCCATTTGCTCAGCAGATCACTAACTGCTAAATTTTTGAGTACAAAATTTTACAATCAAAATGTTATCCACCATGTCCTAGGAAGCTTCCTGACTGGCCTGTCCAATGTGCTGGTTTCATGGTCTGTGATGCCCCAGATGTCAGGAGCTATAGGTGTCTTCCTTTTCCTGGGACATTGATAGTCATAACTGGGATGCAAATGACAATTTAATGGTGCTAAACGTGCAAACTGCATATTTATTTATTAATAACAGAGATCAAAGTGCAGTTAAAATCTTCAATAAATAATCCATAAAATAGTGGCATGAAAGTAAAACCTATGAATAAATAAATCCATTAAATAGTTAAAACCAGGAATAAACTAAAAGTCATGATTGGTTTCCCCCTTTTAATTTATCCCCAGTGTTCTCTTGCTAACTCTCATCTCCCATGCTCATCCACATGGGACTGCTCAGCAGTCCAACATATGGTTCCTGTCCCAACCACTTTCTGTCAAGATCCCCATGGACAAACCAAGCCCAGCTCCTTTATCCTGTTACTTCTATTGGTACCTACAGAACCCCTGGAGCACCTGATCTTCCTTGCTATGACTGCCAAGCAAATGTCAGTTCTTCGCATTCCTCTCATTTAATCGCAGGGCTTCACCAACTGCAGCACCTCCATATCTCTACGCTAACCCGACAGCCCAAACCTGCAGTCTTTCTCTGTTTTTTTTTTTTTCCTCATGTTTTTCTCCCTCCAGTTTTCTCTTTCATTCTCCCTTTCGAGTTACGCAGACCCTTTATATATTCCTAAGAATGTAAGTCCAGCATTCACTGCCCAACAAAACTGCTAATGGGGGGTGGCTGCACAAATCATTCCCATGCATGTGTTTAATTAATTAATCCATTCCCCCATTAGTGTTTTGTGGCCAAACATCTTTCCTGTACATAACCAGACTCATGTGTCCTACACTTAAAACAAAACCCTACACTTGCTCTGATTCACACCACGGATCCATGACACACCAAAGTGCTTCCCCTAGCCAAACTGGGGCCCTAAGCAGAATCTTCTCAGGAGCTTCTGTGCAGGTCTGAGCTGATGATAACCGAGCTGCTTATATGTTGTTTTGCCATGGATAACTTCAAGTATGCCTTGATGAGCTTGAGTTTTGAAAAACTGATAACTGAGAGGGTTGCCACAATTTGGCAGCCAGCCATAGATTTGGACTTCAATGGTATTTAAAGGCAATGATATAGCAATTGACTTATTTCTTTTATAAATTAAAGGCCTAATTAGCAATAATAAGAATGATAAAATGGTCTAGGGTATCAGTGTGCTGTTTCTGTTTGTTATTTGATATAGCCAACAACATCACTTATGATAGGATACATCAACAACAAAAACAACTTTAATAATGCTAATACTAATGATAAATAAGATACAAATATAGAACACAACAACTATTACTTCTAATAATAATAATACAATAAAGACTATTACTGCTACTACTGAACTTGCTTGATAATCTTACTTAATGCAGTAAATACAGCATAAAAATAAAAATGAAAATTTAGATATTTAAAAAGAAGTCACCTACACTTATGAATTTATTTAAACTTCACTTTGCCCTTCCAATGACAGCAGATTGCAATAAGGAATTAACTAAGTTAACTAAATCAGTTATCTGCCAATAAACAATTACATTTAATCTGAGCTAATTACTTTTTTTGTATGTTGAAGTTATTTGCGTGCTCCTTTTCCACAATTCAGCTGGTACTGAACTAGTAATCCAGAGAGCCGCCTGTGTGTTCAGTGCAACGACACTCAGAGCACTTCATATGTTGACTAATGTTTAGAGGTCCTAAGGTCTATGAATAAATAATCCTCAACCATATGTCAGTTAGGTCCTGTAACATCAGATAATATCCATTAAACACTCGATATCAAAAACTATATCCATAACGCCACTTCATGGTTACTCCAGTAAACAGCTAATTTTAGTGTATTGGCAATTGATGTAATGTAAGCTAGCTTAATGGAAGTTAGACAAATTTTGACTTCTAAACACACTGCAAGTGCATCATGAGCTCCTTCATGCTTTATTTTTTTTTCTTTTCTGCACTTCTGAATGGCATTGACTTGAGGCCATCTCTCGCCTCGTTATTGGTGAATTATTACAACAGGTCAATAACCCCATGATTCATAAAAAGGCTATAACCCCAAAACAATCAAGCTCCGTTCTGGATGTTGCCACTTTACAATTATACGTCAGTGATGTTACGCGAAGTAAACCAAGAGACAAAAACATGCAATCCAATTGGCTGTCCAGCAGAGCTCCTAAATTACCAAGGTTTACAAACCCCCAACGGACCCCACACATCAGCCTTCTCTGATCACGGGCCCAATGCATAATGCGTGATCTGCATGTAGAAAGGGGCACCTCTGGACACACCATGAACACATGGTTGTGTTCATCCTTCAAGTCAACATTCCCTAGGAAACTGCTTATAGAGCCTATTACCTGAATGACTTTATTTGATATTGGGATACATGTAACCCTCTACTACACTGCTCATTTCTTCCCTTTGCGTCAGGCAACAAAAGACAATAGAGCCATTGACTTGAATCTCTGAAGTTTTATTTCCTTGGCATCTGTGAGAGTAAAAGAAATGCAATTTAGCTGAGGCTCCTGAAAACTTCTGGTTGCTCCTATTTCCATCCTTCCTTTCCAGCAAGCCAAATTTGGGCATTCTAACAATATAAATAGTTACTCATATATACGCAAACACAATACCTAGGAGTGTAAAAATAAATTTTGTTTAACTGGATCTCCTGCACACTTTTTGGGGAGGTGCTCCTTCAACCTTTATCTAAAAGAAAGGTAAAACATTACAAACAAAAATAATCACTTAATGTTTATAAAAATTAATTTTAAACAAAAATTGAACTGAGCTCCGCAACACTCATGCTATCTGCAGCAAGCCCAATTTGTGCCTACTGAAGACAGAAAGAGTCCATATGACTGAGCCCTGGGCAAGAGCCTGAAACACATGGTTGGCAGCGTGTGCTGGTTGCCTCACCCACCGCATAACGAACCACCAATAAAGTGTCAATGTTAAATAAACACTGAATAAAAGGGACACAAAAATTTTGGGGAAATAAAAATAAAAAATATATACATATATAAAAATGTAAGTATTAACCATGTTACATACAGTTTTGGTAAACTATAAGCAATATCTAGTTTTCATTTGCCAACCAACACAACACAAATTAATCTTCTTATTAAAAATAAATGTTACAGGCCAAAGTTATTTGTTAAAGTTCAGTCAACTGAAACGATTATATTTTGGTTGTAAAAGCTTCATATAGTGAATTAGCTGATCATTATTAAAATTGCTTGTTGTGAGAGCTGACATTTCTGTTATGTTTGCAAGATCTCTTGTTGGATTTCCCCCTGTGAAGGTCTAGTTAGAATTAAAGTGGTTCATTACTGTTTTTGAGAACAGTGGCACAACTGTCAACTGCTGCAGATCAGCCTGCTGCTTTTTATAGCAATACATTCTTGCTGGCTCCCCATGACCCTGAATTGGACACTTGGATTAGAAAATCAATGGATGAATATAAATGTGTGCTTATGCTGTCACTCCAGTTACTAAATCACATGATTCAAATTCATCTTTTATTCTGCTGTGTGGTTCATTCAGACTACTTAAAGTGGAAATTTAGGATAATTTACTTTTTAAGGTTATTCTTTGATATTTCTGATTAATATTGATTTATAATTGTGTTGTGGAATTGCTCTGCAATAATGTTTAGGGAAGTTCTACAGAATGCCCTGGCATGTGACATCACTAACACTACTTGATATTAAACTATATGTTTTGTGAAGCTTTCTTGTGTGGATTTGCAAAAAAGGAAAACCAAAGTCAGCATAGCACACTTATAGACACACACACACACGCACACACACACTCACTTAGGACAATTTTAAAGTCATTGTTTACCTTTCTATGGTCTATAATTCAGAACGGTTTTGGAGCCTCTGTGAGTCATAGGACTAAGTTTGAGACCAGCCAATGTAGATTCCTAATGGTATGGAGCCAATCAGGGTAAAGGTAAGCTTCCTTAGGCATGAGGGTCATTCAAAGTAAAGGCTGAGTAAATGAGGTGTGAGGGTTAATCAGATTAAAGTTTCAGTTCTGAGGATGTGAGAGTTAATTAGTGTAAAGTCATAATCTCTGTGATGTTAAGTTTAATCAGAATAAAGGCCGAGTCGTTGGTCAGCAAGAGTTAATCAGAGGAAGATAACTGGCTGAATTCCCAATCTGCCTCCTGTTCATTTGTGGTGAGAGATCAGATGTAGAAGATCCTAAGGGATACTCCAACTGGTTGGAATCGAGGAAGCTTTATAACAATCCTAGCCTAGGGGTCATCCATGTATATATTCCAGAAAAGAAAGAGCTGGCATCCCACAAGTGTGTATACCAAAGATGAATAACTAGCCAGGAGTGATACGCACCGGCACACAAAAATGTACGTTAACTAACTCTGGATTTTGAACATTTAGCACCGATCTCATCAAAATGTTGATAGTTTCATTTATAGTCTCCAAATAATCACGAATATGAGACCTTTCAAACAAGTCACAATCTGTAGAAAATAAGAAACTTGAAATACACAGTTTCAGGCAGGGGTTTGCGGCTTTATGGAGCACACTTAACAAACCCCCTGTGCATTAAATACTTGATGTTGGATGGCTGCATATAAAAATTGAATATTTCTCTTAGTTACAGTATATGAAAAGATATAAACTAAATTTCTGCAAATTTCATACTGAAGAATATTTAGTTTATCAAATGAATGGGTATTGTTTTGTGAACTCTTTTCATTGTTCATTAATTCAGACACTACATATATAAATTGTTTTTATTTTCCCTCGAATAACCCACATATACTGTAGACAAGAAACCTATTGGTTTCTACTACATTTAAAGTTAGTTCTGGCCCTGTCCTTTATTTATGCTCATTGCTAACTTCAACATAATTTTGATTTCCATTCTTTAAACCTGTTTCATCCAGTTATCACATATTTCCCTCAAAACATAACTATGAGAGTTTTTAATTATTGCTCTTGTGCCAGTATAAGGTACATTTTGGTGGCACACTTTTGATTGGATTTCTCAGGTTTTAGGTTATGAATATAGTATGTAGCAGCAATTTCAAATATTGAAAAAAAGTTCAGATATTTTGTAGAAAAGTGAATGGTCTTCATCTACCACATATAAACAGATTTACATTCTCTTAAAACAATAAAAAAAATCCTAAATTGATTTTTTTTGCTCCTGTGTTTAGATGATTAACATCATAATAAATGCATATTAAATATTTTATCCTAGTAAAATACCATAATTGAAAGTAAACCAATGCAAAATTAAATTAAAAGATGTCCTTATCTGGTATTAAGTTGTTTAGTCTCCATATAAATAAAAATGTTTTATCTGTTTTTAAAGTCTGATAGTTAACCCTGAGTAGATAAAGACCTTGATTTTTCAATATTTTATCTGTTCATTCTAACAACACGTATGTTGCATTGTAATACCAAGTTGATCTACAGTGCATCCGGAAAGTATTCACAGCACATCACTTTTTCCACATTTTGTTATGTTACAGCCTTATTCCAAAATGGATTAAATTCATTTTTTTCCTCAGAATTCTGCACACAACACCCCATAATGACAACGTGAAAAAAGTTTACTTGAGGTTTTTTCAAATTTATCAAAAATAAAAAACTGAGAAATCACATGTACATAAGTATTCACAGCCTTTGCTCAATACTTTGTTGATGCACCTTTGGCAGCAATTACAGCCTCAAGTCTTTTTGAATATGATGCCACAAGCTTGGAACACCTATCCTTGGCCAGTTTCGCCCATTCCTCTTTGCAGCACCTCTCAAGCTCCATCAGGTTGGATGGGAAGCGTCGGTGCACAGCCATTTTAAGATCTCTCCAGAGATGTTCAATCGGATTCAAGTCTGGGGTCTGGCTGGGCCACTCAAGGACATTCACAGAGTTGTCCTGAAGCCAATCCTTTGATATCTTGGCTGTGTGCTTAGGGTCGTTGTCCTGCTGAAAGATGAACCGTCGCCCCAGTCTGAGGTCAAGAGTGCTCTGGAGCAGGTTTTCATCCAGGATGTCTCTGTACATTGCTGCAGTCATCTTTCCCTTTATCCTGACTAGTCTCCCAGTTCCTGTCGCTGAAAAACATCTCAACAGCATGATGCTGCCATCACCATGCTTCACTGTAGGGATGGTATTGGCCTGGTGATGAGCGGTGCCTGGTTTCCTCCAAACGTGACGCCTGGCATTCACACCAAAGAGTTCAATTTTTGTCTCATCAGACCAGAGAATTTTGTTTCTCATGGTCTGAGAGTCCTTCAGGTGCCTTTTGGCAAACTCCAGGCGGGCTGCCATGTGCCTTTTACTTTTACTAGCCACTAAGGAGTGGTTCCTGTCTGGCCACTGTACCATACAGGCCTGATTGGTAGATTGCTGCAGAGATGGTTGTCCTTCTGGAAGGTTCTCCTCTCTCCACAGAGGACCACTGGAGCTCTGACAGAGTGACCATCGGGTTCTTGGTCACCTCCCTGATTAAGGCTCTTCTCCCCCGATTGCTCAGTTTAGATGGACGGCCAGCTCTAGGAAGAGTCCTGGTGGTTTCGAACTTCTTCCACTTACGGGTGATGGAGGCCACTGTGCTCATTGGGACCTTCAAAGCAGCAGAAATTTTTCTGTAACCTTCCCCAGATTTGTGCCTCGAGACAATCCTGTCACAGAGGTCTACAGACAACTCCTTTGACTTCATTCTTGGTTTGTGCTCTGACATGAACTGTCAACTGTGGGACCTTATATAGACAGGTGTGTGCCTTTCCAAATCATGTCCAATCAACTGAATTTACCACAGGTGGACTCCAATTAAGCTGCAGAAACATCTCAAGGATAATCAGGGGAAACAGGATGCACCTGATCTCAATTTTAAGCTTCATGGCAAAGGCTGTGAATACTTATGTACATATGCTTTCTCAATTTTTTTATTTTTAATAAATTTGAAAAAACCTCAAGTAAACTTTTTTCACGTTGTCATTATGAGGTGTTGTGTGTAGAATTCTGAGGAAAAAAATTAATTTAATCCATTTTGGAATAAGGCCGTAACATAACAAAATGTGGAAAAAGTGATGCGCTGTGAATACTTTCCGGATGGACTGTATGTGCTCCGATCTTAAACTGAAAGGGTCTGACACCTGCAGTATACTTGACCTATGGCCCTGCTTGGCTAAGGATTGTAAAGCACTGCAGAGGGTGGTGAAGGTGGCACAAAGTTCTCTTGACGACATGTACAAAATTGCTGCCTTAGAAATGGAAACAGGATTATTAAAGATCTCAGCCAATCTTCCAAGTCCCCTCACATCTCCATTCAGGCAAAGGGTACATTTTAGGACTATTTGCACTTGGCCTAGTAGTCTCAGGGTCAGTTTCTGTCCACAGTTTTCTGGGTTACTGAACAGCCAGTCATAATAATTCTGTACATGTTCTTATATATTGTATATACTGCATAACATTGTATGCAAGTATTTTATCCTACATTTTGTCTTTATGTATCTTTTTATTGATATGGTATTATTGTCACCATTCTAAAGAGGTATGCGAGTAACAATGACAATAAATGTGAATTTGGAATTGAACTTAGATCATTAGCAGAAGGTCCCTAAATTTCTCTAGGTGAACTTGCCCAGTCTAGCTTTGTAGAAGATTCACTAAGACTAACATTTCACAAAGCATCTCTCATTGCTCAGTGCTCCATGTAAAACTTTTACTGGGCCATAGAAATGATAACATGAGGCTATCATCCCATTAAGACACTTTTCCATGTCACTGATTGAACACATTCAAGAGCAAGTCCTTCTTAAATGATTGCCCAGTGGTCCCCATGGATGTTATCTGCCTTGTTTGTCCTTGGCATCCAATACCTATACATACAATCACATATATGCATACTACATATCGTATATTGTGTATATCCAGCAAATGGTTGACAAAATGGTTTTAATTATAATAGAGCTTTGCTACAACACTTCATAATCATGACGACATTAAAAATCAATTTAGATAGATAGATAGATAATTTATTAATCCCAAGAGGAAATTCACATAATCCAGCAGCTGTATACTGATACAAAAACAATATTAAATTAAAGAGTAATAAAAATGCATGTAAAAACAGACAATTACTTTGAATAACTTCCTCAACCTGGCACAGTTCTGTGTTAACATCACAGTTTCAGAAGTACCATTATTTTTCTCTATACTAAGATTCCCCTTTCACATCCCAAAGAAGTTCATGTAAGTTTAATTGGTGACTCTATATTTGCTTGGTGAGAGTGTTGGTATTTGTGTGAGTCTACCCAGTGATGGACTGGCCTGGCACCTTGGTGTAAGTGTGGGTCTATGTGTGAGTCTACCCAGTGATGGACTGGACTGGCACCTTGGTGTAAAGTGTGGATATATGTGTGAGTCTACCCAGTGATGGACTGGATTGGCACCTTGGTGTAAGTGTGGACATATGTGTCAGTCTACCCAGTGATGGACTGGCCTGGCACCTTGGTGTAAGTGTGGATTTTTGCACAAGACTACCTTTTGATGGACTGGCTTAGCACCCAATGCAGACTTAGTCACTGCCATGTACCCAGTACTGCAGGGATAGGCATCAGCCTCACGTGACCCTGAACTACCATACTGAGTTTTTAAATCAATGTTGATTACTGGGCTTTTTGATTTCTTCTGTGGGCTCAATATTTTACAGTTTCATTACATTCTTTTACAAAGTATACACAAGCATGCAAAATAACAAGGAGGCAGAATGAATATTTGAGGTTGAATCAGTCTGAGCCCCAAGGGTGTAAGAATTATTTAGAATTAAAACACAGCATAGTCTCTGGGGTGTAAAAATCCACAAGAGTAACGACTAAGACCTGGAGGTGGAAGAGTTAATTAAACATAAAGAAAAGGCTCTGGGGTTTGAGATATACTCAAGATTAAGGCCAACCACTGGGGATATGAAGCTGAATCAAAGAAAAAACTGAGTCCTGGAGCTATGAAGTTTAGTCAGGTTAAAGACATAAAGACTCAAGAGTAAAGTCCCTGGGATTTGAGGATTTATCAGAATACAGAATCTGATTTGTTAACTGTGTATAAAAATATGCCTACACCTAAATATTCCACTTTTTAATTGATCAATGATTTAATTTGGAGATATTCAACCAAACTAATACAAACATACAACAAAAATAATTCTACCTACCAAAATCTCACATTCTGTTTATTAAAGAAAATCTGATTGTAGCCATGATGTTGGTGAATCTGAAATGCTACTAAACCTGAAGTTCACACATACTCCCCCTAATATGCACAGATCAATGCCCCCTTAAAGCCATGTAACAGCAAGATTCCCACGACTTCAATGGCAATATGTATGGTAGCCTTACATAGCCAGAATATAAAGGAAACACTTGAAAGAATAAAAAGAAGGAAAACACAGAAGAAAGCAAAATCTGAAATACTTCTCTGTGGGTCATTAAAATATGTTTTGGAAATGGAATTAGATATATAAACCTCATAAAAAATAACTATTTCATAGAAATGGCTTAATATTTAACATAGAATTCCATTTCAAATTATTAGTTGATTGTTTTTCATGGCTCTGGTTTACCATTTTTTGTTTCTTGATTTTTGTTTCAATGTTCTGATTATTGATTACGAGGTCACTTGGAGACAAAGATAATATCTGCAGCATCAGTTAGGGCAGAATCTACCTATGAATGCAACAAGAGTACATAACACAGCAAGCCGACTTGCTCCCGGCCCTGTCATTGGGCTGTGAGAGCAAATTGAAGCCTCTGTGGCAAACCATTGTGAACAGGGAGATTAGGCAGACGTTCAGCCATAGCCAGTGTGCCAGTATTTTTTAAATACCATGTGTTTTTATTAATGTCTTGTTCATCGTCTTTTCATTCTGCAGCACATATTGGATGTTCTGCTGTATGACAAATAAAATTGAATTGAATTGAGTATGCCACCTTGGGATGAAGTGGATTTAGTCAAAACGTGTTCCTTTATCAAAAATATTTATCCTGTTTTATAATTCCAGGTGTAACAACCATAGCTTTCATGTCTTCTTTTAGTGGACAATTTTTAAATATAATTGTACACAAATTAATACTTACATACATTTTTTTAAATAAATGAGAGAGTGCAGAAAATAAAATAACAATGGCACAGTTATTACATATTCTCCATGTGCCACTAAGGTTATTTCTCAGGGCATTCTGGTTTTCTTACCACAAATTGTCCCCTGATCAAGGCCTGGTTCCTGCCTTGTTACTGGGATGGACACCTTGAACTGTGTCAGTTAAGTAGAGAAAAGATGAACCGAAGGGAAAAAGCAGACTATTTCAAGAAATGTAAAAGACATTGCCAGATTTTTACTCAGAAACACAATGTGTTTTGTTCATTATAACTTCTTTTAACAGTTCAGTTCACATTTGCTACATACTTTAATGTGTTTCCTGTATCCTGAATTTAGACGTTGTATATCAATAAAAGATTTGATTTTGCTATGGGATTCAGTGAGGTGCTAGGACTGAATACTGAGTTCAGGCTCAAATTAAAGCAAAGTATAAGTCCCAAAGGGATGAGTGCTAATCCAATTTGAGAAAAAAAACCTTAGTTTTGACGGACAAGAAGGAACCAAAGGCGTAGACCTGGGGTGTCAAACTCAGATCCTGAAGGGCTGCAGTGCCTGCAGGTTTTTCTTCCAGCCTCTTTCTCCATTAGTAACCAGTGACTACTGCTAATCAGACTACTTTTGGTTAATTTTAATCGACTTCTTAACACTTGGACCTCGTAATTGTTTTCCTTATTTTTTTTATTAACTAGCAGCTAAACAAAAGCGAAATGAAGGTATGACAATATATGACGAGCTATAAAAGGGGATCAAAAATACCAACCAACTTCTTCCACCCATCCATCCATTATCCAACCCGTTATATCCTAACTACAGGGTCATGGGGGTCTTTTGGAGCCAATCCCAGCCAACACAGGGTGCAAGGCACGAAACAAACCCCAGGCAGACCAACTTCTTAATTCTTGCTATTAATGAAACCTTTATTTAATTCAGTGGCTTGTCAGTGATTATATTCTGACACACCAGACATTTTCAAAACTGTTGATTTTGGTTTTTTTCCTGAGAGCACCATCAGAATGTTCTGTGGATCAAAACAGATCAATATTTCTGAGTCAGGTAAGGTTAGCTTGTTGTGTTGGCTCCCTTTGTATATCATTATTGTTTGATTGCTGAATTAAGGATCTCTTAAAAAGCAAGCAAAATAAAACTGAGGTAAAAAAAGTGTGTTTCAATATCAGTAGTAATTGGCTAGTAATTAACAAAGTGGCTGGAAGTGGCCCTCCAGGATATGAGTTTGACACCCCTAGCATAGACACTGGGCTGTAAGATGGGTACCCTGTCAAAAAGTTTAAAACGGCAACAATGACATTTATTTATATTACACATTTTTACACAACCAATGTAGCTCAAAGTGCTTTACAAGACAGAGTTCACAGACTACCAAAGCTAAGGAGCCCCATGATGGACTACACTTGCTGCTTAAATTCTACAAACATGCAGTATACAGAGGCCTGGTTCATCCACACATCAGAAATCAGCCTGGTCCTGTATTCTTTAAAGTATTGTAAGCAATGCAGGGGACTGAAAAACAAGCCGTCTTCATCAGGGTCAACAAAATATAAAATATGCTGAAGTACACTTCTAAAGAATGCGGAGAAGTAACACTTAGTGGTAGGTGAATGTCACACATGTGGAATGAAACAATTTCTACAGGTATAATTAACAGGATAATTTATTTTAAAAAGAAAAAATACACTAAAATAAAATAAGCAGCCCTGAAAAACACAACACAATAACCTAGACATTGTACTCCCACCTTTTTTTGCAAGACCCACTCAATACAGTAAATTACTAGCAATCAAAATCCCTTCCAAATCATTGCCCCCTACGCTTAGCAAATCAACAACATACAGCCCATTCATTAAATGCGTTGATAATGAAAGAAGAAAAGATCTGAAAAATTAGGTCTCTGGGTAAGTGCTACTCTAATCAGTTCACGGTGGGCTGCAGTGGCTGCAGGTTTTCATTGTATCCAGTCTGTTAATCAGAGACTAATTGCTGGTTGTAATTGGACTCATTTGTCAGTAAGCTTTTTCTTCTCCCCATTTCTACACTTGATCTGTCAATTTTGAATTCAACAGAGTTATGAAATTATGCCAAGCTGTACATTAATGTTGTAACACTTTGGTCCACTTAGGTGCTCTTACTTGCTGCTACTCTTTTTCTTGAATGCAGACAATTTACAATGAATATGCTCAAGTGTGAGTGACAGAGAGCATGCTGTTCTTCTGCGGGACTAGTTACATGTCATCAGCTTGATTTATTGAAACTGAGCTCCTTTGTTTCAAAACTGATTACAAGAAGAGTGTAATAGACTTGTTAAAAGAGGCAGCAGACAGATCTTTGAAGTGAACATTTAGAACAGGACTCAGGTTTGTAGTAGAAAATGAAGGTCAAACTGTATGCAATCATTCCTAATTTTCATTATGAACTCAGAATGGGAAACCAGAAGTTTGAACTGAGACAACTAACAACAACTCTTTGATTAAGTGGCTGAAGGTGTACCACTATTGAGGCTCTTCTCAGACTGACATGAGTAGTTCCTATCCCAATTTCACATTTTTTAATTATCTTTTTTTTAATAATTTAAAATCATCTTTGGGACTGGGTTCAAATCCCAGCCTGGCCGTTAAACTTGGTGAAGTTTGCATGCTCTGTTTGTATCTTTGTGGGTTTTGTTCTGACTCTGGAAGTGAGTTTGGCGTGTGGTGGACTAGGGCACCTTCCAGGGTGGATAACTGACCTGTGCTTAGTACTACCAGGCTGAACCCTGAATTGGCCAAAGTGGATTTTAGTGGAGGAAATAGATTAGATTAAATTAGATTAGATAAACTTTATTAATCCCTTGTGGAAATTCAAATGCATACAGCGACAGAAACATAAAAAACTAAAATACAGACTCTTAATCACTCAATTGATTCAAACATAAAAAAATCAACACATAAAATTAACAAGGTGGAAGAATTGAATTGCTGTATAGCAGTGGGCAGAAAAGAACCCCAGAGTCACTTGATTTCATTCCTCTTTCAGCGTGACTCAGCCTTATTCCACCACCACCTTGCCCATTCATCTCAGCTAACCTGTATTCCCTCAGGCTAGCAGGGCGGTATTTCTGATTCTTTATCTAAAGTAGTTTTAACCACTAATAAATACAATTAGTTTCTTTTTTTAAGCACATATTTTTGCCATAATATTATTATCCTGTCCTCATGACCCTCACTAAGACCTTAGTAAAGGCTTTGTTTGTGTTACATTGCAAAAATGGCTAACAGATGTATTGTAGGTAGCTCTCAAAGGATAAAGCATTAATGAAAAAATGATGACCTGTATTGCTAAAACGTTGAGAAATCAGCAATTCCCCACAATGCAGCATTCCTTCTTAAGAAATGCAAGCCCTCTGCCCAACTTTCTATTTTTTATTCATTTTGCATTTTTAACTGAACTACTATGACTTTTTCTAGCACAAAAAAGAGCCTTCAAAAGTGAACTGTGCACAATATCTCCAATACAGTATCCATCCATCCATTATCCAACCCGCTATATTCTAACACAGGGTCTTGGGGGTCTGCTGGAGCCAATCCCAGCCAGCACAGGCCGCAAGGCACCAAGCACACACTAGGGACAATTTAGGATTGCCCCAATACAGTATGTAACTATTTATTCATTTATAAGGTTCAAATTGTTTTGATGCCATGAAAACAGTAAAACTTAAATTAAAATAAACACATACTGTATATTCTAAACATCTGTTAGTCAGTCCTGCAGTAACCTTGTCACCTATTTATTGTGCAATATCCACCATCTTGGCTTGAAAGAGTTTCAGATACTTTTTCTCACCCTGCCCGCTCCCCAGTTTCATAAACTGTTCTGGATTTCTTTTATATCTCTGAAACTTAAGACTGCTTGAGGGCTCATGATGTGTGACATACACTGGGTCTTGTGATTCCCATTTATAAAGCAACACTTTTGGTTTAACTAAAAAGCTCTAATGTATGAATAGTTATTGCTCCTACAAGTTTTTCTTCCTTATTTTACATGAAGTGGCTCATTCTAGACAAAAAAGCGTGCGTGTCACAACGCAGACAAAAAGGGAGACTATTAATATCTTACCAAACTGAGGTTCAGTTAAGATACTGTCAGCTCCTCGAGTCTTTTGGAAATTAGATAATTTAAAAAAAAAATCTCATTTGACCCAAAGCACAAAGTTTCACTTCTCCAAAAAAGAACATTTGCCTTAAACAGCTTTTCTTTCTTAGTACAAAGCATCTTGATGTGTCTTTGTGGAAAAGATTAATAAATTAATATTAGAATTACAAATTTAAAATGATATGGATGGAGGAAAACTGAAACTATATAAACTGATATGATTCTTGGCTGGATCAATTTTGTATTAGCTAGATCCTTTCTTGCCATGACTTCAAATACTCATAATTATCTCTCTACTAGTATTTATTTACAAAGATATATACTTGTGAATGTATTTAAAGTTGTTTTGTAAATTCAGTTTTTTTTTTTAATTTAAACCTTGGAGAGCGCAATAATAAAATAACCCAACGTGAAATGAAAGTGCCAGTATAGAGTAATATATCATGATTTTTAGATGGAGGTAACACCCTGGGCCAACTCACTTGCTTTTTGGTCTCACACCTCCAGGAAATTATCTATCTGTGTTGACTTTACCATTTTCCTTTATATTCAAATAGCATTTCTCAATATACACTGTTTTTCTCCCACAGTGTTAGATAATTTGGCAAATCTAATTTGTATTGGGGTGGGTGTATACATGTATGTGGTGTGTACCACATCCAAGGTTGGCTCCTTCCTTCTGATAGAGTCTACCATCATAGGTATCACATATTCTTGATCCTGTGACAAAATGTTGGTTTCCATAAATGGATAGATGGATGACAGAGTACAGTCATATCTATATTGTCCATTCTTCATGGTAATAAGAATAATAATTTGGAGGCAGAGTGGTGGCTCTGAGGCTAAGGATCAGCGCTGGTTCGAATCCCCATCACTGCCAAAACAGATCCTACTCTGCTGGGCCCTTGAGCAAGGCCCTTAACCTTTAATTGCTCCAGGGGCACTGTGCAATGGCTGACCCTGCGCTCTGACCCCAAGGGGTATGCGAAAACTAACAAATTCCTAATACGAGAAATTGTATAAGGTGAAATAAAGAACAAAAAAAAATATTGATCAATTTACCAGCTAAACAAGCTTCAGAGCCAACAGCACATCATAGCTAACAATGAAGAAGACATAGACCATGCATTGGGCATTAACACAAATCTAGGGCCTCATGTATAAACTTGCTTCCGCTCAGAAATGTATAAAGCTGTTTCGTACATAAAAGTTGGAATTTCTAAAACACAAACCTAGCATTGAAATTGACTTATAGTTATAGCACTTTTTGACCATCCTTATGTCCTATGTTGACATTTTAGCAACTCCAGGTGGCACGACAATGAAGTGAACCGAAAATCTCATTCATTGCATATTGCAATGACACATCAGTCACATCCCGATGTCCTTGAACTAATAAAATCACAGCTAAGTGACATGTTCTTTCAATACGGCTGTCTTCAACATTTGTAACAACAGCTAATGCACAGACTTAATGGTAAAGCCTATCTATTTTGGCTATAAAAATTTAGTGCTGTGTGTTGTATAACATAACTGGTGAAGGCAACATTATCTCTTTCGGAGGATGTTGCCAATGTCAGGATAAATCAAGTTTTCAGGGATCACAATGATTTTTTGGCTCATGATGATGACTGGCTAATAAACTGATTTAGACGTCCTAGAGCTGTCCTCTCGAAAATACATGTTGAATTGGAACCTACATTACAGAGGCCATCATGTAGAAATCACACTATTGCTATTCCGTTAAAGGTTTTAAAAGCCATAGGGTATTTGGTGATGGGCAAGTTTCAACTTGAACTGGCTGACTGGTCAGGAATCTCAGTCATCACTGAGTATACTTAAGATGCTACCCAGATGCATGCAATATCCTTACAGTTGGGGTGAGCAAGCCAAGATTAAACATCAAATTGTAGCGATTGCTGATTTTCCTAAAGGTAATCAGTACAACTGAGTGCACACATGTTGTAATAAAAGTACAGAATGAATTTGCTTTTGTAAACAGAAAACAATTTCATTTAATTAATAAGCAACTAATATGTGATGATCAAATGTGTCTGTTATTAAGGTGTCCGGGCTCAACCCATGATTCCTTTGTTTTATTAAATAGTAGTGTGGGAAGCAGACTTCAGGGTCAGTGATGGCTGGCGTCTTGGTAAGTAAGCCTAATTGATAGCATTCCAATCAGGTTTAGTACATTACAGACAACTTGTATAACTTTCTTTCAGGTGAGAGTGGGTCCATTACAAGAGAAGAGATATAATGAATGGCACTCCCACACACCATCTGTGATAGAAACGATATCTATATACAGTGGTGTGAAAAACTATTTGCCCCCTTCCTGATTTCTTATTCTTTTGCATGTTTGTCACACAAAATGTTTCTGATCATCAAACACATTTAACCATTAGTCAAATATAACACAAGTAAACACAAAATGCAGTTTTTAAATGATGGTTTTTATTATTTAGGGAGAAAAAAAAATCCAAACCTACATGGCCCTGGGTGAAAAAGTAATTGCCCCCTGAACCTAATAACTGGTTGGGCCACCCTTAGCAGCAATAACTGCAATCAATCGTTTGCGATAACTTGCAATGAGTCTTTTACAGCGCTCTGGAGGAATTTTGGCCCACTCATCTTTGCAGAATTGTTGTAATTCAGCTTTATTTGAGGGTTTTCTAGCATGAACCGCCTTTTTAAGGTCATGCCATAGCATCTCAATTGGATTCAGGTCAGGACGTTGACTAGACCACTCCAAAGTCTTCATTTTGTTTTTCTTCAGCCATTCAGAGGTGGATTTGCTGGTGTGTTTTGGGTCATTGTCCTGTTGCAGAACCCAAGATCGCTTCAGCTTGAGTTGACGAACAGATGGCCGGACATTCTCCTTCAGGATTTTTTGGTAGACAGTAGAATTCATGGTTCCATCTATCACAGCAAGCCTTCCAGGTCCTGAAGCAGCAAAACAACCCCAGACCATCACACTACCACCACCATATTTTACTGTTGGTATGATGTTCTTTTTCTGAAATGCTGTGTTCCTTTTACGCCAGATGTAACGGGACATTTGCCTTCCAAAAAGTTCAACTTTTGTCTCATCAGTCCACAAGGTATTTTCCCAAAAGTCTTGGCAATCATTGAGATGTTTCTTAGCAAAATTGAGACGAGCCCTAATGTTCTTTTTGCTTAACAGTGGTTTGCGTCTTGGAAATCTGCCATGTAGGCCGTTTTTGCCCAGTCTCTTTCTTATGGTGGAGTCGTGAACACTGACCTTAATTGAGGCAAGTGAGGCCTGCAGTTCTTTAGACGTTGTCCTGGGGTCTTTTGTGACCTCTCGGATGAGTCGTCTCTGCGCTCTTGGGGTAATTTTGGTTGGCCGGCCACTCCTGGGAAGGTTCACCACTGTTCCATGTTTTTGCCATTTGTGGATAATGGCTCTCACTGTGGTTCGCTGGAGTCCCAAAGCTTTAGAAATGGCTTTATAACCTTTACCAGACTGATAGATCTCAGTTACTTCTGTTCTCATTTGTTCCTGAATTTCTTTGGATCTTGGCATGATGTCTAGCTTTTGAGGTGCTTTTGGTCTACTTCTCTGTGTCAGGCAGCTCCTATTTAAGTGATTTCTTGATTGAAACAGGTGTGGCAGTAATCAGGCCTGGGGGTGGCTATGGAAATTGAACTCAGGTGTGACACACCACAGTTAGGTTATTTTTTAACAAGGGGGCAATTACTTTTTCACACAGGGCCATGTAGGTTTGGATTTTTTTTCTCCCTAAATAATAAAAACCATCATTTAAAAACTACATTTTGTGTTTACTTGTGTTATATTTGACTAATGGTTACATGTGTTTGATGATCAGAAACATTTTGTGTGACAAACATGCAAAAGAATAAGAAATCAGGAAGGGGGCAAATAGTTTTTCACACCACTGTATATATATATATATATATATCTGTATATATATATATGTGCATTATATATTATATACTATATATTGTAACTTGCTTTGGGTAAAGGTGTCTGCTAAGAAAATAATAATAATAAAAAATGGACCATTAGTTCATTAAACGGAAGACGACAGTATCCAGGTTCGTTGGGTGGTACTGTGCTTTACAGCCCAACAAAGGTTTGCAGGTTGCGATGGCTTGTGCTGTACTGCACAACTCAGCACAGAAAATGGGCTATCTCTGCCACCCAAGATGGACCAAGAAGAGTGCATAGAGGACCCAGATCCTGCTCTTCCAGGCAACAGCGCAATGACAATACAAAGACATTTGGATGCTGCATGTCAAATGTAAAGAGACTTCAACACTGACACTTACTTGGCAAAATTATTTCATATTTTTTTACATGTCCAATAAGAATGTTCATAATATCATGCAGTTCTGCATGTACAGTCTGAATCAATTCGTGCTGTCTGCTGGTGGCGGTGTGAGCACTGCAAGATGGCACACTGCTATTGCTCTCTCCATTCAGCTGCTCCCTCTCTTGGCTTTCCTCTTTTATTGTGACCCCCACAGAAAGACCAGCAAACTGAATGTTTTTGTGGTTTTCCATTTCTGTCAGTAATACCTCAAGATCACATTCACTAAAGTTTCATTTTCAGTCTTTTTTTTCTCTGTTCTTAAATGGTTTGTAGTAAGAAGGTCAATCTGAACATGGCCAAATTTATATTGTGATTAGATTGTGAATATTCAAAAAAGGAGTATTTAGACCATATATGGTTACTGACAGGCAGTGATGGGGAGTGGCTAAAAGTGTGCATAGTTTTAAATTGAAATGAGATTTATGTAGGAACTAAGCACAATATGTGACTTATGTAGGGTTTTATAAATACAATATATTTTGCCTGTATGCCATTTTTGCCTTCCGAGCCCCTGATCTTGAATAAAAGTGAATTGAAAGTGGAAGTGATG
The DNA here is from genome assembly GCA_026402145.1 of Polypterus bichir lapradei. Classification (NCBI taxonomy): domain Eukaryota; kingdom Metazoa; phylum Chordata; class Cladistia; order Polypteriformes; family Polypteridae; genus Polypterus; species Polypterus bichir. The sequence continues at coordinate 94,327,430 of JANRMT010028174.1, forward strand.
TTTAAAATTTTGCTTTGATATTGACCTTCTCTTGGTCAACCAGGCCCAAGACTATGATTACTAAACCATCAGTCTGTGCAAAGATGGAGTATTATCCCCTTACTCTGGTGGAGATTAAATCATATTAGGGACTGAAAGCCATGTTAGTGGAGGAGAAAAGGAATTCACCAGGTTTAAAAAAACTGAGGCTTAATAGAACAACTCAAATTCATTCACTTTAAGACTCTCTTTTTCTTTTTCTTCATTATGTCATCACTCCACAGTTATATAAGATGGTGGGGTGCTGCTCTTGTTTTCCAGTTTTTCCATTTTCCAAATGGATATATTGCATAAATCTTTTGCGACTCGATCTAGGCACGTTTATTTTGATTAAAATTCTGGTCAATGCTTGATGCTTTGGTTCCTTTTTAGACTTTGTGCTAGTTTTTGACAAATCTCTTTTTTTTCTTCTTTACTGGCGCATTCTATTAGATTGCTGTTTCACAATCGCAGTATAAGTGGATACGATTTTTTTATAGTGTAGCAGATACTAATTAGTTTTTGCTGCTTTATTGTGTTAAGTGCCTATATTAATGTATGTTTTTTAAGACACATTTTTGCTGTTTAGAATTTATTTTTTTCTAATGCTGGCATGTGCATTATTTCTGTATTATAGGTATTTAATTTTAACCCTATATCACTGCACTATCATTTTGGAAGTTTTATTTTTAGCTTGAGTTCTTCTGTTTGGTGCAGTTAGTTTTCTTCATGGTCAAGACCACCTTGTTGTTATAATATCTGAATGTATATCATGTTTTCTGCTTTAACCTTGGGGTTTTGGAAATGTGATTTCTTTTTTAGTTTTTATGGTACTGAATTCATTTCTTTTATTTATTTCAGCATGTTTGGACATTTTTCACATTATAATGTTGATACTTATGGGTTCTGCCATTTTTGTGTACTGTTGCTAAGAAGTGTTATAATTTGCCTTGGTTATATATATTTTTTGTAAGCTTGTTTTATATTTTTCCTTGGACCTTTTGGTTCGGGGTTGAGTTTGGTTTTGAAGGCTGTTGAATTTATTGTGATAACAGTTTTAAAAAATATATAAAAGTAATAAATATTTTAACTTCCCTTACACACCTCTTTTTTCTTTTCCAATGACACCACCATTTTATATTTGGTTGTGTACTGTTAACAATTTTGCTATGCAAGACAACTCTGGTTTGTGACCCATAATGCCACAGGCTAGAGGGTATATAGGTCAGATTAATATCTTTGTGGTCATCTGAGGCTTCACTGTTACTAGTGCATTTTTGTTGGTTCAAACCCTTTACTTTGATTGCTTTGAATTTGACTTTTTCAAATATTTTTCCACTTCATGGCAAAACAGCTTAGGTTTCTGGTTAACAAACTTTGCACAACATTTGACTATGATTCTTCTTCTGATCCTGGTTCATAAAAGTCTTCAATATGAAGTTGCTAAGAACAGACAGCCAGAGGCGCATGGTGTGTGACTTCATTCACATGATGGTTTAAAGTTCAGTGTTATGCAATTCCTAGGTATCAGAATGTTAAGGATATGTACAGTGACTGAGAATTATTGTTAACACAAATAAACCAGCAAACAGTCATAGTCAGAGTACTGGGCAAGCACAACAAGATCAAATAACCAGAAATTGAATTGACAAGAGGAAATCATAAGTCAAAGGAGGTTGATTCCAAAACACAAAGTGCTACCACTAGGGCCTACTTAGTTTTAAAGCTAGCTACCAGGAATATTTGCAAAAACAGAGCTGTATCCACACAGGAGTAAAGCAATGTGCGATTGCCACCATATTTATAGTTTTATTTCCATGACATCATCAGTGCAATTCCCTGGATCACAAAACTTGTTGGAAATTGGATGTTAATAGAAAATACCTTCGTAAATTCAATTCCAAACTTTAAATAAACTTTCAAATCTCACATAAAAAAGAAATAAAGAAAACAATACATATATATAATTGACTAATAATAAAATCAAATTTGTAGTTTGAAGATAACTTTAGTGCTATAGATTTTTGAAAACGAATTTTTGACATTAAGTTTGGTATGCCTGTCTGTCCAGTATTTTGATCTCCGGCTAATCTTTTTCTTCATGTCTTTGAGGTCTTTTGTATCCTAATAAAACAAAAACAGTTTTGTTTTCAACTCGATGTCTTTCAAACTGATAATTTCTGATAATGTGATTTTAAGTCTTCACCAAGTTACTTGACATGGTTTAATATATTATTTATTTTATGTAAAACTGAAAATATTGTTTTTTTACTACTGCATTCATTTTTCATTGTACACAAACTGCAGGTCACTAAGTTTATATAATTAAAGACAATCATTTTCAAATGCTCACATTAACAACAACACACCAAAGCCTTATTTAATTCTGAAGTGATGCACACCAAGCAGCTGAAAGCCATGACAATTAAACCTGTAAGAAAATTAAAGCACCAGATAGGTGACAAGCCCTTTTATGAACAGGAAACATGTTTTTGTTTTTAAATTACTCTTCCCCGACTTTGCTTCTGATGCACACTCCACAAAGGGTAACAGCAATCTGGAAATCAAAGATGAGATTCTATCATAAAAATGCAATTATGACAATACGCGGCCACTGCTGCGTCTGTTGGTTGTGCTTTGCACAAAGCATTTTTTCTTGAACCTACACTACTTCAAGCAATAATTGGTAGATGGGCTTTATGAAATATACATTCTGTACATGTATAATCTGGTCATTTCTGTTACTTTTATTTTTTTGAAAATCTCACAAGGTGATAATTATGCTGCTAAACGGCTGTAATATATGAGGCAGTGATGAGTGCCTAAAGTGCTCATTTTCTGTCACAACTATCTGCTTCTTTCAGAAGGTTTCACAGGCGCTGGCACATGAAAAATGAGCGTAAGTTACATGCACACTTTGGCAGCACTGTTTATTGCATCATGAATGTCTGTAGGAGACAACGAGTCTTGATGTGAGACAGATTAACTCCCAGCCTGTTTGTGTGCTGCTACAGGTATTGCTTAATTTACTGCCAAAAAACAATAAATCACTGCAAAGGTAGATTCTGGAGTATTATTTATCTTGGGCAATAAACAATATTTAAAAGACAGAAATATTTGATTCAAAGATTATCTGCTTCCTAAAATTTAAAAGTCACCAAAAAAATGCAAAGTGTCCCCTGTGGACCTGAGTGAAGGATGAAGAGACACTTTAAAACATATAAGCCGTGCCTACTCGCCTGCCATTGTCACCCAAGCCTTGTTCACATAGTGCACTTTAATCAGCCTCTCTATTCAACAATCACACCCCCTCTCCATGCCTACGTCAGGGCATAGATGTGATTTATATTACCTGTTATAATTATGCTCTTAAAATAAATTTCAGTGGAGCCTGAAAATGATATATACTATATCAGTGGACGAAAAACATTCAGAAAAAGACATCTTAAAGTCAAAGTGCACAACAAAAGGGATAAATAAAACCATCATTGTCTCCATTTGTTAATCTGTAATAGACTGTTCAACTGAGCACAGTGGACCCCATATACTCACAAGAGGTGAGTGACTGAGGGACAGCCGCCCTCCTCACCAAAAAGTAATAAACTGAAATTCTATAAAATGTTATGATGGCATTCTGGTGCATGGATTAGCATTTCTCTCTCATGGATCCTGAGCCCTGGATTTGAATTCCAGGCCAGGTTGGTGTCTGCATGCAGTGTGTGGGATTTTATTTAATTTTCCATTAAAATTCCACAGAAGTAATGCTGTTTGAATTAGAGCCATGTGAACCATGAGTGGTCACTGCAATGGCTTGGTGCCCCATCCAGGGAAAGTTCCCAGTGTGCACCCTACAACCCTCAAACTGGATTATGCAGGTTTTTGAATACTTTTTTGTTTAATTTTAGTATCCTAGTTGGAATATGGAAGACAAAAAGTGATTTTATTTGCTATTGAACAGCAGCAACAACGTTAATTTCTATGAAACACTTTCAGGCATAGGGTGTAGCTCAAAATGCTTTACAAGATGCCAAATCGATAGTTACAAGAAAAGAAAAACAAGTTAAATTAGGTAAGAATAATAATGAATATATAACAAAAAATACATCAATTTGGGCTTACATAAAATAGATATTTAATTAGATCAAAGGTAGTGTCCTTACAGTATATTTCGTATTCTAAGACTCTAAAGATGGGTATGATGATAAGGTAAGATAGCTGGGAGGACACATAAATAAAAAAATAATACAGATAAGATGAAGACAGCAACAAAATCTGTAAGTGTTCCAAGAACAAAAGACCGTCAAGCTCCCTCTGGGCATTCTACCTAACCTAGATGAATTTAAATCGGTCCTCATTGTTTCCGGACTTTGTCCTAAAGGATTCAATGCGGTGGAGCTCATGGAGAAGATGGGACACCCGTCTTTATTTGAGCATCACAGGCGCCTCCACCGTTCCTTGATCATTTAAGTGAGCACTGGCAATTAATGTTATTGTGTACTTGGCTAACACCTCTATCCAAGAAAAAACTGATAGCCGTTTACAGATTTTTTTTTAACAGAAGGACCACAGATGAGTTAAGTGACTTTCTAAAGGATCACAGTTAAAAAGAGGCAGAACTGAACTGACTGTCTTGGGGTTGAAAGGCCAAAGCCCTACCCACTTCACCACACTTCCTGACAAAATAGTGGTCAATTTGTATGCTTTAAACTTATTAATTCTGCTTCTTATGTGTAAAATTCAATTTGATGTATTAAATTATAATACAGTTATCTAGGACACTCAATGATCCAAACTGGTATAATTCTGTATGTGTAAAACAAAATCGAGTCACAGCGTACACCCAGTCTCAAATGTGAGTCACGCACCATTTTTATATCCCCCTCCACAACAATGTGATACTGTATGAAATGGGCTTAAGACGTGTTCAGCTTGCATTTATGACACTAACTGCTATGTTATATTAGGAATTGCATCCATCAGCATTTCAGACTATTCAAATTTCAGATTTTAAATAACGTTATCTGAATTTATCCAGCCACCCTGGACTGGAATAAAGGAGTACAGTGAATTGTTATGATACATGGATTTTAGATTTTGAAAATGTGCTTTTTATTCAATTTGTTTTGCTTGAATATATAATAGCCTCTGTCTTGATGTCTCCTGACTTGAGTTTACCTGCTGTCTTAGTGCTCGTTGGGGCTTACTCAAGGGAAATGTTATTATATTTTCACAGTCCAAAGACATGCTCAGTGGCTGATTTGAGTCCTCAAATTGGAACCAAGGTATCAATGTGAGTGAATATCCGAGTCTGAGAGGTGTTTAATCACTCTTCTTTTGGACTGACCTGGAAGCAACAAACACAGACAATGGATAGATGGATAAATGGAGTAGGTGCAATATTTAAGCCCCTATTTTCTATTTCTTGGTCATTAGTAGCAATAGCCTATCTAGGCAGCATCAGGGACAGAGCAGGGACCAGCCCTGAAATAGAAGCCTGGCTATCACTGGACACAATCACTCCTACATTGTCAGTTCAATTCAGCTCAACCATACAGTACAAGAAAAAACATTTGTCACCAGCCCCACTGGTGCAGAAACCTATAGCAGCACCACAGTACATAATATGACAATAAATCAGACACAGATCATTGACTAAGAACAATGGCAATACAAAAGGAATAAACATATAACTAATGTATATGCGTAAATAAATACTGTATATAAAATATCAGCCTTGGACAGAAAATAGACAATGCAAGGAGCTGGGCTATGAATGGTCACTAAGATTAAAAGTTTGCAATTTTATTGGCTAAACAGGCTAATGAAGTGCAAGTGTATTACATTGAATGCAACAGACCAAGATAAGGGCACCAGTCAATCTGACCTGCACATCTTTGGGCTGTAAATGGAAGGTTGGAGCACCCAGAAAAAACTCTTGAAATCTCATTGAAAATGTTGAGGCTGTGATTCAAACTTAATGTCCAAAACCTATGAGGCAGCAGAACTATTCACCTAAAATATGATATTTACCCTGGTATAGTAGCTTATTTCATGATCCATCTGAATATTTATCTGTCTATCCACTATGAACAAGCCCATATAATCCATTTTAGAGTCACTGAGTCTCTTGGGCTAGCCTAATTTCAAGTCCCAAATTAACCTAATGTGCACATCTTAAGGATGTGGAGACAAACCAAAGTACTCATAGATAAGGATACGCACATAACAGTACCACAGGGTCTTCAAAAGCACAAATAACCTTTATTTCAAATTAAACTCCCCAAAACTGTTTTATTTTAAGTAGTTAATTTTGCTTTTTCATTGATACAAATTCATGTGTTCAATTTCTGTGCTTGACCTTTGTGTCTGTGTAGACCAGGGGTGCCCAATACGTCGATCGCGATCGACCGGTAGATCGCAAAGGTAGTGCAGGTAGATCGCATTGCATTAAAAAAAAAAAAAATGTAAACGTTAGTCTATCATATATCCTCCCTATGGCATTTGCCACTTGACTCCGGCTGTGATCTAGTTAGCCTTCCAATTTATATCGACTAAAGAAGGGATTTAAAAAAAAAATTGTTTGGGGAGGGTATGGGCTGGATGTGGAATTGGAAGAGGATTTTTTCTCACAATGTCACAATCGAAGTGTGTTTGTCTGATCTGTCAATCTATCATTGCTATTCCAAAGAAGGAAAATGTGGAATGGTACTTTCGAACTGTTCATAAAAACTACAAAACTGACTTCCTTCTGAAAAGCGATCCGAGAAAGAGAAAGGAGAGGGAACGAAAATCGCAGTTAATCGGACAGCCGTCATTTTTCACTCGGCTGAATTCAAAAGCTCCTTGACTGCATTATTCGGCTCTACTTATTTATGCGAGTCAGCCTTTTCCCACGTGAAGATTATTAAATCCAAATACTGTAGTGACCATAAATCTATTGAATTGTTATTGGGCCATAATGTTATTCAGTTTTGCAAGGTACGACAACATATTTTATTTATAAAATATACTCTATATATATATATATATATATATATATATATATATATATATATATATCATTTTTAATGTAGGTAGATCATTTCGATCTGGTCATTTTAAAAGTAGCTCACAAGCCGAAAAAGTGTGGGCACCCCTGGTGTAGACTCCATTTGTTTTCCCATGTCTATATAGAATACTCCCCTGGCTTTCCTCCCACAGACCCAAAGATTTGCAGTTTAGGTTAGCTGGTGACTGCATATTGTCCCTGTGTATGAGGGTATTTGAGAAAAGTGGGTCCTGAAACAGATTGGTGTCCCATCCTGGGAAGCACACTGGTATGTTTCCAGTGCTGCTGAGATATGGTTTGATTCTGCAAAATTCTGAATTGGATTGGGAGGGTTATATTACTTTACCTTGTGTATGTGACTGCAGCTCACCAAATGGACCAAAACTGTAATAAGCTTGAAGTTAAAAAATTAAACAGATGGATGGATGGATGGATAGTGATTCACCTCAGTTCATTAAAATGAAATTCACCAAACCATCCATTTTCAAAATAATATATGCATTTCAGGGTCATAGTGTGGCTAGGTTTTTAACCAGCAACATTAACTCAGGACAGGGTGCCAGTTAAAATTAAATCCTTACAGCAAAATAGATACACTACAGTACTAAAAAAACTATAATCATCATCATTCTTATTTTGTAATAACCATACATTTAAATCACAATGATCTTTCAGGTCAGGTCAAGTTGGGGAGCGTGTACTGGTACAGCACGTTGTCAAATCCACCACATGACGAAACAGCTCGGGATCCTGATTGCCAACTCCCCAGGCAGACACACGGTCCAGTCCCACTGTACAGAAATGACCATCTATCTGCCGCAGCCAGATGTTATGTGGGTGTTCCCTTGACCCAATCCAACAACAATGAGGAATGAATGAATGAATTCCAATCTGAAATAAGACTTCCAGTATTGCATTCATTTTATTGAGATGTGTCCACACAGCCTGGACATAGAACAGCAGTTTATTCATTGAAAAATACATTTGGACATTTGCATTTATACATCTGTCATGCCTTTAGATGAGTGACTGGCTGTCTGTCTGAATTCCATACTTATAGCATCATAAGTTTTACATAGTGACTCTTTATACAGTTTTATGCAAATTCCTAGAAAATGGAAGGAAGGAAGTTGAGGACAGTGTGGATATCATCTGTGTCCTTTACGTAAGGGTTTCATCCCAGATTCAGGTACTCTGAGCTCCAAGTCGGAGAGCTCTGGCTTTAGTGCTGATCACATCAAACCTGTTTTGAAGTCCAGGGTAAACTTATAGAATGTTTTAAATCTGACTGAAGTATGCCTGATTTTTCAGTAGGCTTCCAGTTTGCCCTAGGCTGAGATTTCCAAAGACTCTAATGAGGTACTGCATACTTTACTTTTGTGCTCCCATCTCTAGCCTTCTGTTATGCTACCATCAAATACATTAGCTTTGGTGTGTTAGCACAAATGCTATAAGGGATGAGCAGCACATATTTTTATTTCAATTGCCTGCTGGTGCTTTAATTATAGAAAAATCAGAATGAATTAATATGGGAAAGACCATGCGGTCATTATTCAGAATGTTTAACTTTAAAAAGTCTGCAAAAGAACATGTTGTCCAGTTGGACGCTATGAATTCCCAGTTTAAAGACTTGGTCATTACTCGACCTTGGGTTTATTCTAAATTAAGGCATAGAAGAAAATAAAAAACAATTACCAGTAGTGAGTGGGGAGGAGACAGAAGAGTTTAACATTAATTTATTTGAGAGGCAGCATGATGGCTCATTTAGTTAGTAAACTTGCTTAATAGCTCAGGCGATCTGTGGTCAACTTGCACCGGGCTTGTGAAGGTGAAACAATGGACGTTGCCTGTTCTCTCTATGTCTGGTTTTGGCTTTTTTCTGTCTTATCTCAAAGTGTCTCTAAATTGGTTCTTTATGTTTATGACAGTGATTTCACCTTTCAATTGCCTGGCATTCCATTCAGGGTTGGTTCTTGTTTTCTTGTCAATGCTGAAGCCATGTAAAGGAAAGTTACCAGATGGATGTGTGGATGGATCTGTTAGGTCCATGTGGGTGCCTGTGGTTTGGTTTTATTTAGTGTTTTCTACTTTTAGCATTGCATGACTTAACAATTTATATTTATTTGTGTCTAATTTATGAAATTGTCAGGAAGACAGACTCTCTTTTATCCCTTGTCCTCTCCTGACTTATGCATTCTTTCACCTAATCCTTCTCCTGCTTCTCTGTCTCTCTGTCTTTGTCACTGCCTCCTCCTTCCCCAGAGGAAAAAAAAGCAAAGCTTCAAGAGAAAAAGATGGAAAAGCAGAGGGGAGGAAGAGATATCTGTAGAGCTGCAGACACTGGGGGAAGGGTGGTAACTAATCACTGCCTTGCTTTCTTTTTATAACTTACCAAAATATTTTCAAAGAGATCCATTCACAGTGCAATTTTCATGGGCCACCAAGGCAAAGCAGTAAAATTGTAGTGCCTTGGGCACTATGGCATCAGTGACACTGAAGCACATGTATGGCCTATTGGCTTTATTTTTAACATGGCCTAGAAATAGGGTCAATGGGCTCATGATTTGTAAATCACTTTTGGATATAAACTTCAGCTATATAACATAACATTTTCAAAATCCAGGGTTGTGTGGGCAGGTGTCTATCCTAGCAGTCTCGAGTACAAGGCAGGAGTCAGCCCTAGGCAAGCAGCAGTGCATGGCTGGCATTAGCTAAATAACTAAAATAAAAATACAAAGAAATTGTGTCAGGCACCATCCCACCAGTACCTTCTTTTGGTGTACAATGTGCCCCCTACTGGCAGACATTGTCCCTAAAAGTCAAACATTAGTGGTTAGTTTCCACCTTTAGAACATTGCAATAATCTAGATGAAAACAGACCATTCAGCCCAACAAAGCTTTCTAGTCCTATTCATTTAATTCTTCCAGAGTAACATCAAGTCTAGTTTGGAAGGTTCCTAAAGTCCTACTATCTATCACTGTCAGAGGGGGGACATTTTTGTACACTGGGTCATTCCATTTCTCTCTTAGGAAAAGAAACATGCAAATATTACATTTAAAGCCCAGCAGATGAACAGGAAATAGGCACCCATTGTTGGCAGTGGGGACAAGAAGTTTATGGCTAGTTGAGATTTACAAACAATACCATGTGTAATAACAGAACTGCTGCTTCCTTGGAGGATCCTGGATAATTCAGTTACTGATTGTGTCAGGTTTGTTTGTGTAAGTATTTGCTGTCTTGCAAAGGAGTCACCGCTTTGAAGTCTGGCCTTGGAGGATGTCTGTATTTACCTGACTTGGAAATATTGGATTCTAATCAGCATATCTGTACTTATTCATGATTGGTAACAATTCCTTTTTTTAACTTGTGTTTTCATTAATTGTTAAACCCAGGAAATTTAGATGTGCCATTGTTTAATCTGGTTGCCCTGAACTGATAATTGCAGGGACTGAATGAGATTTAAACTCTGGCCAGGAGAAGGCAAAAGTGAGGGGGACAGTCCACTGAGAACGCTGCCAAGACTCGCAGAGAGCACAGGGGCTCACTGGCAGACTGGGGTACGTGGCTGGCACGACGTGAGGCACAAGGACGGCAATACTTCCAGGGAGGAAGAGACAGCTCTACAAGGAGACGCCGGTTGTGGGTCCAGCGAGAGAGGGAAGCCGCACGAAAGGACCGAGCAAAGCTGGCAGACAAGAAATAAGGCGTGCCTAGGTCACAGCAATACAAGGAGCCCAGGGTGGAAAAAGAAGGAACAACGAAGAGACGGCAACAGGGATTCCACGATTTTGACAAAACTTCTCTTGGGAAACGAGTGTCCGGTGAACAGAGTGCATCCGTGGACAGTTGAACAATTAAGTGTTGGGGTAACACTGAGAACAAACTGGACTTTGCACCACTACAGGTTGTATCATCCAATTCTTGTTTTTAATGGACTTTTAGAGTGTGGACTGTGTGCTTTCCTTTCTAAAAAGAAATTTTCTTCATGATACTGTTAGATTTGGTTTATGTTCGTTTATCTTTTTAATGTACTTATTATTGTCTGGTGTAATAGAAGTTACTGTTGCTTTTCCTGAAATTACTGTTGTGTCTTTCATTGTGTGTTTACTCACCGCCCAATTTAAAGAAACCTGTGTGCTATTATTGGTAAATTTCAGGAGTTCCCAGTCTCTTGATAAAACTGGGTGGCGTAGTCGGATATTTAAATGGTGTCTAAGTTAGATTACCTGTAAGTGTGACCTGACAACTGTCACATCACACTACTAGGTAACGTATTCCAAGTGTCCGTGGTTCTCTGAGTAAAGAAAAACTTCATAATGTTTGTGTGAAATTTACCCTTAACCCATTTCCAACCAAGTACCAATGTTCTTGATGATCTCATTTTAAAATAACAGTCTCGATCCACTGCAATAATAATAATAATATTAAGGTTAAAATGACAAATATAAGGGTCAGCAGTAGAGCAGAAGAAAAACCTTCAAAAAAAAAATAAGAAATGAAAAGTACTGCAGAAAACCATTCAAAGCTTGCAAACAATATATCAACCTCAGGTGTTCTACAACAAGTCACTGGATTGGCTAGATCTTCAATGAAATAAAATTATCTACATGATGCCTAAAGTAGTAGCCATCTTTTTTCTTTTGAACACATCTGTTCAATTAGACAAACTCATGCATTCAGTTACACACAATAAAAGCACCTTTTGTATACATGTTTCTAAGGTAAAAAGATGAGATGCCAGGTCCTAAGAATGTACAAAGTTAGTGCTATGGTATATGGATGAGAGCAGCTGCCACAGAATACACAGAATGTACATGTCACATCACAGGGAATTGCAGAAATGGGTATGCACCAAAGAACAAAAGTGAGCAGAAGAAAGGCAAGGAGAGTCATGGTGAATGAGTTTGATTGATGACCACTTTTCAGTAAGGATACAAGTTCTGCACAGCTAATGCACCAGCTGTAATAATAAAAACGTGAGTCAAATAAATCATGACAAGGTCTTACATGTAGACTTTCATTTATCTGAATGACTGTGGTCCAACATAGTGAAACAGTGCCTAATCTGGCTACACACTCATTTTGTGTCATGACACAATGCCATGTATACTTTTACGTCTGGTTTATCAGATGCAGTGTTATACATCTTTTAAATTATTTTATTTAAGATGCCTATGAAAATGTGTAAATGCTGAAAATTCCTTCTTCCCCCACTAAAAGAAACATTTACAAGTAAAAGGAGGCAAATGTGGAATAATGGAGGTGACTTGGAATGATGGAGAAGAAACATGAACAAATACAAACAAAAACACTGTAACCAAGAATCTATCCTATCTGTCATCAAAGCCTAATCGTAAATCAGAAATCAAAGCTGAAACCAAAAATAGGGGTCCATTAATGCTAATAAAGAACAAAACAACAATGACTTAGTGTGTTTTGAATTGAAAACTTGGATGAGGAATAGTCTACACAGACAATCTTTTAACTCGTCACGTCAATCACGTCAGGCACTATGACCTCATCTCCCCCTGGCAACCAGGAGTGAGTCCTAAACTACTGAAAGGGCAGCATGCATGAAAATCAAAATGCCATCAAAATCAGATGAAAAACAATCATAACTCTCTGAAAATAACATGAATTTTGTGCCCCTGACAAAACTGTAATGGCATACAGACATCAGGAAAATGGGCATAGAAAAACTTGTAAAAAATTATTAAAGAAAATCAATCATAATAACAATCTGACAGATTTTGTTACCGAGGATATTAATGAATTTGCAAAGCTAAGTATGTGTTGTTGTTTTTCCATTTCCTATGAAAATGTGGTGTTCAATATACAGAACTCAACAAAAATTAAACATCTGCATAACACACTTTTATTTTGAAATGATTTTAAAATTTAGTACAAGGAGAAAAGCACTTTAACATTGTACTATATCACTGCTCAACAAAGACTATAATATTGTTATACTGTACAGTCTTAGGACTGTTTCTATACCTTGATAATGTAAACATTATGGTGTTAACCAGGCAGCCCAGTAGTAGTAGTTGTTGTAGTTGTAGTATTATCAGGTGTACAGAGTATACTGAAATAGCAATGACAATTAAAATATTTTTTCACAACCAAATTATTAAATAAGTAAAGGCAATGGTGCCAAGATAGCCTAGATCAAATGATTTGGCTCATTTCAAGGGATTGTGTTAACATCCCAAATCTTACTTTTGATTTTCTTGCTTGGTTGTTGCCTGAAGTGCTGGCCCTACCATACAGAAAAACTAGGCATTCGCCTAGGGCAATAAAGATTTTAATGGGGCAACATTTTATTGGTTAACACCAATAGGACTCCCTCCTACCACTCTTCAATCTAATATCTGAAAGCTCCAAATGGACACCACCCCCCAATTTTTAATCTCATATACAGCATGTGTTACAACTTGTTAAAAACTCCAAGACTCTGATATTTGCATAAACACATGCTCAAAAAACTAAAGGGACAGCTTAACAGATTTAAAGCAATTGCCTTCAAGACTCAGCTATTTGGGCACAACGGTTTCACTTTCAACTAGAGCGCCTAAAAAGCTACAGTAAGTGGTTTTCTATGTGGAATTTACTCATTTTCTTCATATTTTCTTTGTGTTTCTTCTGATATTTCTTCTCACATTTGTAAAGATGCAAGCTAGGTCAATTGACAATTCCAAGTTGGCTCTGTGTGCGTTTGTCCACAAATGGCTCCAGCAAAGGACTGGTGCCCCATTCAAGACTACTTGCTACCATGTGCCTAAGACTAATCAGAAAGGATGTGGCACCCCAAACCCCTGAATTGGATTAATTTGCTCTGATAATGTTTTGCTGTCTTTTTTAGCATGATATTGATTATATTTTAAACAAGGTTTATGGATCACTCTTTTACTATTTATTTAAAATAACACTGCATGGCACATATTATATTCCTGTTGCATTATTAAACATCCTTTGGTGATGAGCTCTTTGAAAAGTTCAGCCATTCATTCTGCCCACTCCGATTCAGGGTTAGGGAGTTTAGGGACTACCCAGACATCATTAGGGCATAAGATAAAAAAGACTCTTCCCCCTGGACAGAACACACTCATTTAGAAACAGCCAATATTGTGTCACCAACTATCCTAACCCCTTCATCTGCTGTGTCATTGTATTCTGACATCAGACATGCATAAACCAACAGGAGATATAAGCTGTGCATTGCTGCCTGAAAAATCAGGCACAGAAAGAAAAGAAACATGTAATGCTTGTTTCTCTTGATAAATAATAACATTTGTTTTGAGGTAATCTCTTTGTTGTCATCACTCGCTTTTATCTATTACACATTTTTCATTGCATGTCTGTGAACAATATGTATTTTTACTATTACATTCATACAAGTCACTCTGATAAATGTGTTTATGGAGCACCTGGCAGAACTTCTCCTTATTTTGTTTTCATGCTCTTGTAGAGTAAGTATACTTTGCATTTGCTGATGAGTGATTTCTGATTTTACAAGATAAATCAAGTGCCACAAACACAAAGCTCTTGAAGGACAAAGCATTATTAGGGAATAACAACCTGCTACATAAAATAAAACATTTTATTCTTCTGGGTTGTGACCTGGACAACTACCAGATTTTGGTCAAGCCCTTATAAGTGGCTTCAAAATTTAAGCAATGCTATCATTTGGAGCAAGCCAAAGACATTTAGCCCTGCTTGTAAATGAGCAAATGACATGGCTTGACACATACTGTGACAGACTGATCATGAAATGACATTGGGGGACCACAGAGTGACACATGTGAAAGTTGATTCTGGCAATTGTAAGCCTTCGTAAGACACTTTATAAAGTTAAAAAAGTATCTATTATTATGCTGAGTGTTGCCAGGGGGTGGTGTAAACTGAATATTTTACCATATTAATGGTGTTAGGGGAAAAACTTTCCTCCATCTTCAAAGAAGGCATTCAGAGAGTCCAGATGAGAATGTAGAACATTTCTTTATTTGCACAGTTATGCACAAATGTCTTAGTTCATGCAGTGAGCAATCAATTAAACAATTAATCTGCTTTTAAACATTTTTCGTCACCTGACTCTTAATATGCAGAACTTTATTACCTTATCAAATCAACAAACGGCACCAGTAATTTCTGACTCAAGTCGATTCTCCCATTATTCTGAACTCCGCTTCATTAAGAGGGGTGTTTTGTGGATTGCCCTATTGATCTCAGCACCTCTTCATAGAAGGGGTGTATTCGGCTTTCCCATCAGTTTATTCCTGCTTTTTGGACGGTGTTCGTTTCTCATTTACCACATTCTAACCTTAGAAAATGACGTTGGTAGTTTTTCTAAGACGAGGCAGAGACCTTTTGCACTTTAAGCTTTAAGTTACAGTACATTTAGTGGTCTTTGTCTTTGAGAATTATTGTTTTAAAACATGCCGTTCTTAATTCTACTTTCTAGGTGATCACCTGATCTTGTCTGTTAAGGGGTATTCATTTTTGAATACTCACTGGCTACTAAAGATATATAAGAAAAAGCATTAAAAGAGAATATTACATAATTCCCAAATTTAATGCAATTCTGTAATGTTTGCAGTAAAATTAAGTGGAACTTTTTTTTCTGTACCTTAATTAGTAATGATCATCGCACTTTCTCTATCCTGGTAAAATATTTCAGGGCAACAACGCCTTACTTCAACAGTAGGAATAGTTGTCATCTCTCAGCGCAATTTGTTTAAGGCCCAAAACTGTCCTGTATAGTCAACAGCCAAATATGTCTTCATCGTTATCATTTCAAGGCCTATCTTGACCATGACACTGCCAGCCTGGGTAACCAGGAGGAATAAGCCGTGTTTTTTTTTTTTGCAAGCCTGTTACCAGACGGACAGCTTCCTGCACATGGCCCCTTAACAGGGTGCCCCTGCCATTCATGGCATCTTAACCACTGATTAATGTTACTCTAAGCAGATTAAGTCTGCCCCATCTGGCTTGAGTGTTTGCAACGTAACAGCTAGGCTGCATGCGCTATAGGCAAAGTGGGCAGGACCAGTCCCATAATCCCTAGTAATCTAGTTTACTAACTATCCAGGCTCTGGTTCTGTTACATAATCACCTGAAGAGGCGCTTGAAACGTGGAATCTGCAAGTAGTGCAGTAGTCCCACACTAAAATAAGAAAACAAAAATCTCCATTTTCATCTGGTATATTAAATCTCTATTGTATCTATAAAACGACTTACGTGCATTTAGCTCTTAGATTCAAAGATATAGATCAACCTCCTTGGAAACAGGGTGTTTTCATTTCTCTTACTTTTTTGTCAAATGTCAATGACTAATAAATGAACACATTCCAGAATCACTGACCACCACTTATAGAATTATAATATGGAATTAACCATCCAAGTGCCTAAGGTCTTGGACTGATAAGCCAAAGGTGTCAGGTTCTTTTCCCATTAATTGTCTTATTGTGTCATGCTGAGCAAGCTTACAGTGCCTTTCTGATTGTGCCCAATTTCTGTAAATATGTTGCCTTGTACATTTAATTTCTAAAGTGCTTTGGTGTTATAAGTCGTGTTGTGGGGTATTTTAAAGGTTTAATTTATTCAGAGTTTTAAACATTATTAGGTTAAACACCAGCTGTGTAGGGAATCCATTCCTGGGCTCCCGATTACCGGGAGCCTGGGATTCCCGGACATTTTCATTCCCGCATTCCCGGGAATGAAACTGCTGTAATTCCCGGGAAACCGGGAACGGCCAAGCTCGCATATATAGCGTGTAAAAGTGTAAAAATCGATCAAGAAATAACAGAGTTATAGTTGAAAATAATAAAATGGCACGGTTTTGCAGATTAATATAGTCAACCAGCAGAAATTGTCAGTCTCCCGGCTCCGACTAAGACTGAGTACAGTGGACTGGGAAGAGTCTGCACTCGGCAGCTCACGAATTCCGGGACAGGGCAGACTTCATTGACGTCTGTCAGACAACAGCTTTGAACAGCAACTTGAAATTGCAATGCGTCAGTCTGTTGCATCCGCATTATCTGTGCCAAGAAACTTGCCATCACAGAATGATTACAAGAAATTGGATGCATCAGTAAAAGCTGAAATGGCGGTGTTTTAGAGCAACTGCAAGCGCGGGTGTTGTTTAGAACAAGTGTATCAGTATCTGATCAGGTAGATCGTGTTGCATTCAAAAAATTTTCTTTTAAACATTAGTCTATCATATATCCTCCCTATGGCATTTGCCACTTGATTGATATACAGGACGGCCAGTCTGAGATCTCTTTCCTTCTAACACACTGGTCACCCCACATGCACCCATACAATCAGAATGTGATTCAAACTATGAATGCCATGAATGTAATTACACCAGTCTACATGCTGTCAAATAAACAAACCACACGCCGTGGCTTCGCCTGTGACGCTGACATGCAGTGAGTGTGTACGCCTGATGAGCCCAGAATTAGGGCGAAACACGTGTCGTGTACTCTTTGCATTATTTGACAGTAAAACTTTGCAACATTCTATGATTTGCTTCTCGCAACTGAAGAGGGCACCGTGTCAGATGTTTGCCGACACAAGCGTTACCTGGTAGGTAACCACCGATACAATTAGATTGTGATTCAGACTACAAATGCCATGAATGTAATTACCCCGATCTACATGCTGTCAAATAAACAAACCACACGCCGTGGCGCAACGTAAAGGGCAAAACACATGTCGCATACTCTTTGCATTATTTAAACTATGCAATATACACACACACACACACATATATATATATATATATATATATATATATATATATATACACATAGGATTTTTAATGTAGGTAGATCATTTCGACCTGGTCATTTTAAAAGTAGCTCGCAAGCCAAAAAAGTGTGGGCACCCCTGAACTAGATACATGTACTTATATCACAGCATGAACTGCTTGTAGATAAGGTTAGTCTTTTATTGGTGTCAACATATTGCAGTAGTTTTATTAAAAATAAGTGTCGGTCGTTGTAAAACCGTTCACATGTGAGATGCCCGTGCACTGTATCATTCCCGGGAATGACATCTGAGATTCACGAATTACCGGGAATGGATAAACCCGTCCGGGAATGGATTACCTACAGCTGTGTAGTGAGGAACAGAGACCAACAAGTGTATAAAAGTGAAGAGCTTAGGAGGAGAAACAACAAATCAAAAAAGAGATCAGGAAAGACAATGGGAAAGGGAAGAATGAGGAATGAAAGAGTGATCACTCATTAGAACATTTGGATGCAAGATATTTCTCGTCAAGAGAACAAGACAGGTAGCGTCGGCTTTGTTGAGCCATAGAAAGGAACAGGAACAATGGCTGGTGTGGAGATTCGGTAGTGTGTGCCTATATTTGAGTCTGTTGACTTTAAGCAAGCAGAGAAGAATGGAGAGTGGTTATAGGAATATTGAGCAGAAAGAAGGAATAGAGCATAGTGGCAACACTGTAGAAGACAGAAAGCACCAGCTTTGGGCCACCAACTGAGGTGGCCATTTAGGAGTTGCGGTGACTGATCGTGGTGGCAGTTTGGGTCTGCGAGGCACTAATCAAGGAGACAGATTCGGAATGCATCAGCTTATGCATTCATCATTCACTATGATCTCCCGACGAGGGGAAAAGAAATACCACATGTTTTGGATTTTAACACTATTTAGGTGGTTCTCAACCTGAGGGGCGTAAGTAACAAAAAAGAGGGTGCAAAGATGTGAAAAAAAGAAAACAAGAATCAAAAATATGAAAAATACATCTATTGAAACCAAAACAAATTAACTTAAACTACATTCTGATACTAGAAAAATAAATATAAAGTTAGATAAATGTCGATAAAAGTTAAGTAGATATAATAAAACTTGTAGCGTTGTATCAGCAGCAAAAAATATAGGAATACTTTTTATTAGGGTTTCAAAAAACGCTAGGGGGGTGCGATTAAAACTGTTATTAAAACTCGGGTCGCAAATACTTAAAGGTTGAGAAACGCTGCACTATTTATTTGTTTGGAAATTTTGCACACAGAAGTCACTGTTTTATGAGCACAATTTTAAGACTTATTTATTGAAGCATTGTGTCACGTTGATTCTATGAACTTTTGCACACTTTTGAAATCAAAGTTTTGTCTGCCTACACACAATGCCCACTCTCAGTCATGCTGTCTAGATTTCCCAACAGAGAGTAGACCCCCATGATTGTGGGCACTGGGGCATCAAACATGGCATTAGCCTTTAAAGTTGCTTATATAAAATAAAAACTAATTCATGGAATATCAAATTAGTAGGTTACATTGTGGATAACGCTCATACTAGCTACCTCAAGCAGTATTCACTATAGCCTTACCACCACTCATACTGGACCTGTCAGATAAGTTATAGAGTATCTTCTGATCTGTCTGTGGAGCAACAAACAAAAGATCCTCACAGAACAAATGACAGTTATTTGAGGATTACACATGTCTTGTTATTTTTTTTTTCTTTTTCCCTTCTACTTTTCTTTTGCTAGGGGTTTGACTACCTTGATACCTTACATCTCCTCCATCACCACCTAACCCCCGCATCATAATTCTTTAACACCGTCTCCCTCATATCACTCCCCATGAAGGAAACAGACAATAACAGCATACCATAGGAACAATGTCTGAAGGTTACATTTCCTGTAACACAGTCAGTCAGTCAGTCATTTTCCAACCCACTATATCCTAACACAGGGTCACGGGGGTCTGCTGGTGCCAGTCCCAGCCAGCACAGGGTGCAAAGCAGGAACAAACCCCAGGCAGGGCACCAGCCCACCGCAGACTGTAACACAAAGATTTCTAATTCCATTAAAATGTATAATTGGAAACAAATTGGCAGAAATCCAGAAATTTTTAGGCCTTTAAACTTTTATTTTAGATAAAACGTTCCATTATATTTTGGGTCAGCCCTTTTTGTTATAGTCATGAGCAAGGCACATCCTGTCAGGTTTATCTCATTTGACATTTTGCAGGTTTATTAGAAACTCGCTGCCATAAAGCACACATTTCAAGGGTGAATTTATTGAACTCCACTGAATGAACAGCCATTGCCAAGTTTGCTGTGAACTGATGTTTTCCCAGCTGTCTTCATCTGTAGCTTGAGTCTGAAGTGTTGTAAACACCACAAGACCCAGAGCAGCGACAAGGAATGAGGTGTCTGATTCTACCAGGAATGAAGTGTCTGAAGGTGATGGAGCATCAGCACATGTTTCTGCGATCCATTTTCAGCCTTCCTAGAAACCCTGAAGACTCGCTTCAGAAAATGACCACCTAATTATGATCTTGAATTGCTCTTGCTTAACTTTGAGAGAAATCCCAGAATTTGAATGATTAAAGGCAAAAATTTGAATAAAGGCAAGAATTTGAATGATTAAACCACCACCTTTGCTTCTCTTCTAACTGGCTAATTGAGAAGTGGCCTTTGAGACCAGCCCTGTGATGAAATTAATGAGATTAATTTAAAGCATTCAAAGGTCTGTAACTGACATACAGAAGACCTGACATTAGCCAACTTCCAAGAATGATTCTGGAGTTGGAGGACCGATACGTAATTACATATAATAGTTTTTACACTGGTATTCTCTTTAATATTAGTCATGACCTCATGGAAATATATGTGTGTGTATAAATGTTTAGTGTACTGTATATCGCATAAATGAGTAATATTAGTACACTAATGACAGAATATGAGCATTTATTTAGATTTCATTTTAGGATACCAAAACGTGAAGCAAATATGAGATTTTAAGTAATATTACCTCTTTTGTGGAAAATGATTGCATCTCTCTTTTCTGGAACTGATTAAATTAATAATCTTTCTAAAGAGAATTATTTGGAAAACATGCTGAGGTAATATTCAAAACATATAGTGTTGAATAAACAGAAATGCCACTATGGTTATTATAAATAAGTCATCATGTTTCTTCATGGGACTTCCGTCAAAGAGATAAATGAGGAGGCAGAAAGTCGTAACATCTGATGTGCCACCATCATGGATGATTAATGGACATGAGTAAAGATCGTTAAATGGTAATTATTAATTCCTTATGGGAAAGAGATGCAGTTTAATTGAATGCTTCCCATCTCCTTTCCATTCTCTTTTTAACATTGACAGTTTGAATGCAAAGGAAAAACATTGATACAAAAATATACATAATAAATAGGAAGGACCATCAATCAACTGAGTGTGGGAAACACATAATCAATTATTTACCACTAATTAAGAAGTAGTTATCTTCATTTTATTATTGTGTCTTGCACTAGCAAGCAGCATTGCAAGTATACATAATTAAGCAACGCAAACTAACAAAATACTACAAGTGCAACATCAATTTTAGAAAAATAAAAGTGTCCTGCCATCATGTCAGAAACAGATGAACTTTGGTGTCTCGCAGGTTTGCACAGACCCTGGGATTTTCAGCTTTATAAGTCAGCAGTCAAGTTGCCTGGATTATTTGCCATTAGAAAGGAAATTCATGCCATCAGCTCACTTGTGGGGCTAAGTCGTCATTGAGTTTGGTCCAAGTGAGCACACTAGCAGCAACAAACAGGCTGTTACAATTGGCTGAGCTGCTACATTGATCATTTGTGGTTATGGAAGAACACTCTCTGATTCTTTTTAATTTATTCGATAAAGCTGTCTGTCTGAAGGGTAGCTCAGTGACACTGTAGTTAGCATATTCACATGGCAGTTGTAGGAATGAGGGTTCAAATCCATATATTGTTTTTTTGTTTATGTGCGTATGAATGACTTTACCATAAAAGCATATTGCCCAAGATGAACACATTAGATAAATTGTGCTGTGATGGACTGGAGCTTCATCTGGGCTTGGCTCCTACTTGTTATTTAATGTGCTATTGATTTGTGATATACATTTCCAATATAAAACAGCTTTCAAATCTGAAGTATTCTGTCACTTCTCATTTATTATTTAGGACTGTCTAAGAAATAAGCAATTTACTAAAAATAACACCGGACAGGAAAGGTTTTTCGGTGTTATCTTATGATTTTATCTTGCTGATCACAAAAAATAACCTTAGACTTATCCTATCATGTACCGTTTTTGCAATCGCCACTATTTGTGATTTCTCCTCATATTATAAGCATGATGTCAAGAATTTTCTTGGCAACTAGAGAACACCTAATATTTCCATCTGGTTGGAAATATGCCATGAAGTGCAGCCCTGTCACTAAAGATTCATTTTCTGCATTCACACTTGGACTTCTTCTCTGCTGATATGACAAACATGGTGAAAGGTTTTACCAGGGCATTTCAATGATGGAAATGCAGTGTCAGGGCAAGTGGAATCCGATAATGTTGGCTGACTATTGTTGGACACTGAAACAAGGAGCATCAGATTCTGAGTACAAATGAAAGTCAGCAGCAAAACATGTTTAGCTCCGCTGAACTAAGGCCATGCATCAACATCATTAAATGTTCTAAAGTAAGTAAAAGTAATTTCAAGTTTCTTCAAATTCCAACAGAATACAATAAATCTGAAATGATATTTGTGTTTGCTGTCCATAATAATCACTAAAAAAATTTCGGGAAGCAAAATGCTTGAAAATATTTGATGTCCAGTGTAAAATACGTATTAACA
Organism: Polypterus bichir lapradei; assembly: GCA_026402145.1. Classification (NCBI taxonomy): domain Eukaryota; kingdom Metazoa; phylum Chordata; class Cladistia; order Polypteriformes; family Polypteridae; genus Polypterus; species Polypterus bichir. The sequence goes on from JANRMT010028174.1 coordinate 94,350,123, forward strand.
TTGACAAACAATAATAATCTACTTCATTACTTAAGATTGGCTATCACAGCAGCATCAGGGCATAGGGCCCACTCACCCAAACACCCACACAGGACCAATGTAGAGCCATCAATTAACTTAACCTACAATGCTTGGTGATGTGGAAAGAAAACCAGACCGTTCAATGGAAAACATATGCACAGATGGAAAGAATACGTAGATTTCAGACAGGTAATGACCAGATGCAGGCTTCATACCCAGGATGTTGTATCTGTGATAATGCAGTGGTATCTGATGCAACTCTCAGCCCGCATTATTTCAGTGAAAATCCAGTGTCTATTACTGCTTAGCACAGAAGATCCACTTGTCATTAAACCAAGTTAATTCAGTTAGGGACTGATGGACTGGAACATAGAAGATAATTCATTATAACATATTAGGCAGGCTTATATGGCATCTTTTATGGTAAGCAGTAAAATAAAATATAATCCTTTATAAATAAATATTATGTTGAAATATGTACAACATCAAGGTTAGTAAATATAAGCAGAAAGCTAAAGCCACAACACTGGTTCTATGAGAAGACAAGAGTGAAAGATGATGTAAGTAAAGAGTTTGAGAATGAGTCTTACATCTTGTGACAGATGACACTTATTGCACATTGATTACAGATCTTAGATCTGAGAAAGTTATGTTATGTTATGTTATGTCACAGAAACAAGCATTTTTTGTCATTTAGTAATCCTGAGTTTTCATATTAAGTCTTAATTACTATGCCAATGTATGTCCTGGTTTAGTAAGATAAGCTTTCCTGACAGTGACCCACTAATACAAAAGGTTAAGCAAGTGGCTTCCACTTTTAGCAAAAATCTCTGCTGGTTACTTCTAATGATCCAAAAAATAGCAGCGTTCCACATTATTTCTGAAACCCATATTTTCTCCTTTGTTCTCCCTCATTTTCTATAGAGACTTGCACGCCCCGCTACTAAAAACTCACAGTTGCTCTAAGTTTCCTGGAAACTGAAGCAGAGCCTTTGAAATATGTGCTCTGCAGCACAATGAGAAAGGAGCGGCTTCCCATCTCCTTATCAACTCCCCCTCAAGCTCATATCCACAAGTTCCTCTGTCTGTATTTTCCTACACTTCTTTCACATCAGAAGGAGAATTTGTACAATTTGCACTTGATTGATTTTGCTATAATAAAAGCTAATGTTCATCTCAGCCCCTATAGGTATGCTGAACCACTGCACCTAGTGCCCCCATCTATAAACAAGTCTGGTTGGCTCACTGCTCTACGCTTCAGCTGGGTTTGTTTATTTTCTTTTTTCCCCTGAAGCATTCCTTAGGACATGACGACTATCTCGAACAAGGTAGGCTTAAAAATTCATGAAAGAGGATTGAGCACAATGCCCAAGCAGTTACAAAAGGCCAGTGATGACAGTAAGTCTTGACTGGCAAAGGCTTTGTTCTTAGAAGTTGGCCAAAACTATTTTTAGGAAACAATTTTAAATTTTGAGGAGATGTACTGGATCCCCTGGTATCCACAGTCATTTACATACACACCACCAAACATCTTTATGCTGCTGGCTATTTTAGGGGCAGCACTCCAGCATCTGTGAATCCTTGTTCACATCTCAAGACTGTCAAATAAATGGCATCACGAGGCGACAGGTTCAAAGGGTGGTGGTCTCTCAAAACAGAGTGTCAGCAGCATGGGTTCAAAGTCAAGCTTTTTGAAGCATTTGCAGGGCTGGATTTATTTAGTCTGGTATTGTTCAGGAAAACATGTCTATCTATACATACATACATACTGTACATCCACCTATCTGTTCATCCATTTTCTTTGTGCTTTTCTCTGTTTGAAAGTATCAAGTTGCAGCTGGTGATAATGTAGAGGACTGTAACATTGCTAGGATGTGATGCAGATGGTGAAAGGTAGAGTAAGGAGGCCTAAATTGTAAAGTTCTGTTCCTGCATTTACTTTTTGAAATCAACTCCTCAGCAGTCCACTAAGGTAATGCTATGCACACTGTGCTGACTGCTAACTCTGACCTTTTTAATTGTGTCTATTCATTTTAAACCTTTGTTTTTCATTGTAACTGGTATTTAACACTTTTACAAGCTCTATTAAAAAAAAATATCAAATACTTTAGTTCTTAGAAGCAGAAAAGTGGCACAGGGATTGTCATTGTGCCCTGACAGCTATTGGGTTCAAATTCTAGGAAGTGTCTACATGGAGCCTGCACATTCTCCCCATGTTCAATTTAATTCAATTCAGTTTATTTGTTTTTGTTGCACTCTTCGCTATGTTTTTGCAATCTTGCCTGAAGAAGGGGCCTGAGATGCCTCAACAGCTTGCATGTTGTAACCTTTCTAGTTAGCTAATAAAAGGTGTCATTTTGCTTAACTTCTCACTACATCCATAATGGCTCAAACAATACAACACCCTAGTACTGTTGACTCAAACAAACAGAAGACATAAACAATTGCAACAAATTTGATTCACATTGATAACTGAATGAAAGGTCTGCTCAACTTACATTACTGCATAATACATTTTACTTTTTACAGCGCAGTGTCCAAGGTGTCAGTCCCATTGGCCCACTGGGTGAAGGCTCAACAGCCTGAACTTTCCATTTCTAGCCTTCATTTTCATGTAGGATTAGCACTGCTCTGTTTCTTCCTTTTGTCGTTACACACTTATGCTGCCCTTCTCTAACATATAGGCCTCATGCCTTACCTTCATATTTCATCTTATGTTTTATTTAAGCTTCGGTGATTTTCTTTCCTCAAAGCCATGTTCTTAAAGGTTTTGCAATAGTTTTTGAATCAACAACCTCTACTAATCATATGATGTGAGAAAACATAATGAGAGGGCTTAAAATGCTTGCACATGACTGTTCCAGATAATTACAGTGATGAGGCCGTGACTGTCACATGGTTTCATGTCAGCAGAATGGCGCCTCAGATCAAAATGAAGCCAGACTGATGTGGTACCACTGGAGTGACAGGCTCTGCCTCTTGGGATGGAAAACATTCCCTGAACTGGACATCAGAGAAGATTTCAGATGCTTACCAGGTAGAATCTCTCTCTCTCTTTTGTTATTATCTTCAGCAACACAACATGCACTCTTTACAAATGTATGAGAAGCACAATAATAGCACTGGGTTATACATATGACAGCAAGCACATGTGGTCACATATGGAAGTGTCAAGAGATCACCTAACTATGAGCTTCAGTAGGAACCCAGCAGGTGGGCTTTAGGTCTGAGAAAAACTCATTATATAGGCAAAGTGGTACAGACAAAATGTGAGAGGGGTGAAAATAGGCCAAGTAAGGGAGATGATTCACAGAAACAGGTCTACTGTATGTGGAAGGTCCATTATTTATAATTGGTGGCCCAGAACATTGGGTTTAGGAAAATATTAGGGGACCAAGTTATAACCCCCACGCTGCTAGGTGGGAAGGCCTTTAGAAAGCCAGTTTGACCCTGCTATCAACTGGAAAGGAATTAAAGTCCTTTAAAAGAATCTCTGTGATCGGGAGTACAGGAACACCAAGGCCATCAGAGGACACTATGACCTAGTATCCTCCCCTTGTCCTATTGTTTTAAAATATTTCCAATTTTTGTCCCACCCTAAGAATGTAAAAAAATGAAAGTAAACACTGATGGTTCAGCAAATGAACACTTTAATTAAAGAAATGTGTATAAATTCTACCTTTCACTGATGTCCAGATCCTTATCTGACTGAAGGGGTTGCTTACTTGCTTTCTTCTCTGATTCCTTTGTTCTCATGCTGTTCAAAAGCAATCTACCCTCTGTTAGTCTTGGGCCTGCCCTGACAACAGTGTCTCTAGGCCCTGGTAAGGTACTGGATAATTTACAATCCACACTCACTGTGTGATCGCGATCAAGTCACTGTGCTCCAATTCTTAAATAAAAGTATATACAGTATTTCATTTTATCCTAATCTTCTAAGCAGATTTGGGTAAAGACATCTGCCTAAAACACTGCACACATTCCCAACTTCATCCAGTTCAGTCTTGTGCAAGAGCAGAAGCCAATCCCGGGAACCAGGTCACACAGGGCCAATCTGGAATCACCAGATAACCTAATAAACACATTTGTATGATACAGGACAAAAGCTGGAGGACTCATGATGTAGTCATGATGAGAATGTGATAAAATCATCTCAGATGACATGAAACAGAGGAATCAAATCAAAAATAAAAATTTTGTGTGGCAGTATCACTAACTATCATGCTGCCCACCAGCCATATAATGAATGTAATTTATGGTGCCTGGTCAGCCATTCCATCTGCTACAGAGTTATCATCCTCTTCTTCTCTTCCAATTGCCATATTATACCAATATCTCATTCATTAGATTCTTGAACTGCAGTTGGCTGGCGCCCTGCCTGGGGTTTGTTTCCTGCCTTGCGCCCTGTGTTGGTTGGGATTGGCTCCAGCAGACCCCCGTGACCCCGTAGTTAGATTATAGCAGGTTGGATAATGGATGGATAGATGGATAAATTCTTGAAAGTTTTCCAGGATTCAACCCCGACTATACTTTTGGTTAGTTCTTTCATATTGTCAGAACCCTTTGTATGAAGAAATGCTCGCGATTTTGTTCTTGATTTATACTACTGCCCTTGAGAATGTTATTCAATATTAAACTGAGTGAATTCTACTGGATTGATTTCACCATCATCTGTATGAATTTTACAGACCTGTTAGAGGAGCCCATGCATCCTAGTCGGCTCAAGGTGACAAAAGTCGGTTCCTGTCACCTATGAGAGCAGAACATGCCCTTATCTAGCACAGCTGTGTCTTTTTCTTTCTTCAATGGTGAAGATTTATTGAATGCCAGAGAAAAAAAAAAGTTTGTATAGGGATGCTTGCCTATTGTTTTCCAGGAAATGTCTGGATGGGACATTCTAATGCAGTATGAGCTAAGCATACCAACCAAATGGATTGTGTCACACATGTGCACATGGGAGGCAGCTAAAGGTAATTCTACACCAGACCAGGCGTGGCAGAGTACACTGACTCTTTATCTCTCTTTTCTGCAGATCAGTTACGGGAAATTCCACCTGGCCCTGATGATGCCACTTCTGGTTCTGATGACACCACTTCCGGTTCCGGGCTCATCAAAGATGTCACTTCCAGTCCAGGCCCTGATGACACCACTTCCTGTGCCACCCCCATTGATAACGTCATTTCTTTTGCTGGCCTTTAAAGCCGCCATCTTTTGCTATCAAGTCAGTTCTGTTTTGGGCTCCGATCTGTACACATCAGTACAATTATTATTCCTATTTTGCAACCAGGAAATAATATATGGGTAGCTGCCCCAAACATTTTTGTGGCTTTTCATTGATTTTTGTGAAAACTGAAACAAAATAAAGGAAATGTCTGCCAAAATGTCTTAGTATTATTGGGCCACTAAAAGCTCCTGGCACAGTTTTAACAGACATTGGCAAAGACTTTATAGAACTATACTGGAGAGATACGACACTATTCTTCTATGGGAAATTCTGCTGTTCACAGTTTTGATGATGACAGTATGAAACATTACCCACTTCAATGTTCTGACTCTTTACATTTCTGTTATTATTAATACCTACAGAATAGTAAAGAATCTTACATTGATTCTTGATCCATCCAGCACAATGTTACTTGACTAAGAAACATCATCAGACAGATCATTTTAAACAGAAGTACATCATGTAGTTTGACATTGGCCAGATATACAGCAGTAAAATAATTAAACAAATGATAATCAGTATGCAATATTCAATTTATTCTTTTAATGTTGATTTAATGGATTTCAGGCTCAGTGCACTTGCATAGAATATAATATAAATAAAACCCAATCAAGTATGTAAGTGTATGTAATTGTCACCTGGCCTAATTCAGAAGCACCTAATGACATTTGTATGCCTAAAATGGATTGACATTTCCTCCACTTTCATGGGCTTCCAAGATAGCAAAGACCCTCAACAATTCTTCAGTAGAGCTTTGGCCCCTCTACTTTCCTCCTGGACATGTGAAGCTCTACTGACCCAATATGTGCCAAGCAGATATTGGTTTTATATGAGAGCTAGTTTTCATGCGACTCTGGGATTAACTGTACATAATACTACACTTCATGTACTCGGCTTCAAAAATGTATTTCCATTGCTTATTATCTTTACATTCTGTAGTCATGTAAATTACAAGTATAATGATTTGCTTTTGGAATTACCTTGAATAAAGATCTTGACAAATTTAATAATAATAATAAATAAATGAAAGGTCTCCATGCTTACTGATATTCTGCAAAGGCAGCAGGTGAACATGAGAGGTGTCTAGAGAAGAAAATGGAACAGCTTTGGGGTAAATGGTGAAAATGTCACTTAATTATTACTACACTATACAGAAATTGTCCCCTATTACTCTTTAGCTCTAATGGTCAACCACTGCTCTACATACTACTTTAATAACATGAGAACATCTTAAACCAGCAGAAGCCCAGAACAGTTCATTTTGGTATTTGCAGTACCAAAAACTCTTCAAAGCATTTTAGAAAGTATTCTAGACACTTTTCATTAAAGAAGATGTCAGTAAAGTGGCACTGAGCACCAGGGACTTGCATGAGAAGTAATAAAGATCATTAGAGTTATTAGTTGGTAGCACTGGCAATGCACTAACCATGGAGAACAATTTCACTTGGCATGAAAAAATAAGTACCAGGAAGGGCAGAAGTATTCATTTTAAAAGAAGTATTCATTTTTTAAATAAGCTATAATACCTATTAAAGTGGGCACCATTAAAATTAATTATACAAAGCACACAAGATTACAAAGGTGCTTTGAATGTAAACTGTCAAGAAATGCTGAGATACCAAAATATCCTGAGATCTTATTAGAATTAAATATTGTGAATGTAGACAGAGGTGTACTGATTATACAACCTGAGAGGCAGCACAGCACAGTTCATATCTGAATTACATACACGCAAGGACTGAAGATATATGAGAGAAAAGGTGGTCTTTTGGTTGAGATTTATTGTAGGAATGTCTTTTTGGGATGGTGGAATAGTGGGAATATGGTTAACCCTTCTATCTTATAGACCCAATGTCCCAGGTTTAAACCTTGTGCCTGGTTGCTGTGTGCAGTTTGCATGTTCTCCCTGTGTCTGTGTGAGTTCATCTCCAGGTGATTGAGCTTGCCTTCCCATGTCCAAATGATGGGTGTTTTGGGTTAACTGGTTGTGCTTGAGTGTGTGCATGAACAGGCCCTAATTTAGATGTATTCCTCATCCAGGTTTGCCTCCTATATTAGTTCTCTCAGTTCAGGTACCTTCTCACCCTGAATTAGATTAAACATGTTTGAGAATATACATGTAGCATAATATTATCATTGATGGATGACTTCCCTTTAATAAGTAGATTAAGTAGATTAGGACTGTACTCACATTTGTAGAGCACTTGGGATCTACATGCCAAGTAGAGGAGCCACAGGATGAGCTTCTTGTATCACAGACAGTGTATTTATAGAATTTTGATGTTTAGGATTACACAAATGTAAATGATAACTTTAAAAATAAGTTAGCTCCTTGCACATTGATCCCAATGCACAAAAATATGAAGATAATAAATTCTGCAAGTCTTTACTTGGCAAAATAATGCTTTGTGTTTCTTTCCTTTCCTTACCTCCACAAACATGCTTAAGCAACTTTCACAGAATAGCACAACCGGCAAGTTGCTAAATTCCAGTCTCCGAATATAGATTTGCTGCAATTTTATCTCAGGCTCAAGATTTCACACTTCAACTGTGAAAAATCACAAGTCTCAAGCTCTTCTAAGCTGTTTGTTAATTGGACCCAATGTGCAAAGCACAATGTCTCTCCTTCCAGGATGCAGAGTGTAATTGTGAAGGCGCTCAGCTGGCAGCATGAACATTCAAAATGTGAACAATCCAAGAGCTGCAGTCTACTGGATACACTAAGGGATCAAAGCTGAAGTCTGTTTTTCTAGACCTGCTGCCCATCAGATCCACCCCTTTTCTTCGATGGTGTCAGATGGAAACAGGTGTTGAGAAAAGCAGATGGAATTTAACCCTAAGCCCTCAAAATAGCCCCTTGACTCATCTGTGCCAAGCACAATTCTTAAGGGGAACACTTAAACAGTGCTGAAATTCACTTTGGACCTGAAGGATAGTGGGCTTGGCCATGTGATCTGATCCCTCTAGCTGCCTGATTTATGACCACAAATAAACACAAGGCTGTCTTGGTTATATGAAAGAAGGAGGGAAAGAAGATGGAAAAGCTATGGGCAAATCTCGGCTTCCTCTTTTGTGCAGTGCTTTGAATCATTTTTTCAAGGCTTGTTCTCCTGCATCATCCACTTTTGCTTTTATATTCAGAGTTTCTCCGTTGTGTAAGCTGCATGGTGACACAGAACAGAGCATGAAGTATTTGTTTGATTTCTGGTTTGTATGTTTCATGTGACTTTTCTTCTATTAGTGATATTAGGCTGACCACTAGTAGTGAGTAGTGATATTAGGCTGACCACTAACTATACTGCCAAAGTCTTGGTGAATGTGCCCATTGATGAACAGGCGTCCAAGGTCAGAGCCGTGTCTTTCCTGCTGTTGAAATGGACTCAAATTGTGTTAATAAGAATTACTCATGGATGCTTTGAAATCACTTGTTTTTTTGTCCAGCACCTTCTGATTCACCAGTACCCCCACGTATGATATACCGTTCAGCTCATCTTGACGTCTAGGTATGTAAGACATCAAGCTTTTTGGGATTACCCACTATTTTTGGTTAAGTAGCAGCCCTCATTTAAGGCCATTTTAGACAATTTGTGCAGGAAATTACACCACCATCATAAATTACACCCCAATCATATGTTAAGCCTTCAGTCCTCAGCAAAAATGAACAGAAGGATTTAAAGTTGTGTATGCCACATCAGCCGACCCCAGGGGTTCACCACCTAATGGGATATGAGCAGTCAAAGCTTTAAAACAAACCTTTGAAAAAATGGGGATCGGTAATATGAACACATGTAGTTTATGCTATTTCGAGGTTTCTGATCATGAACATGATATTTTTGATAGCTGATTCTTTAATGGTGGGCCTAAGCCTTCTGAGGGTCATTCCCTGTAAGTTAAACATGACAGATTTCAAACATAAGCATGAGGGGTAATGTTTTACATTAATTCAAGGTCGGTGATAACAAATATGATGTTAATTTTGATCCTTTACTAGAGATCTAGCCCTCTATGGACCTCAATCAGGGGGTGAAAAGCAGCAAAATTCTATTACAATTGAGAATATTTAGACTTAAAACATTTTAATTGAATCCGACATTTTAATAGTTCAAAAAATTTTATACAACTCTTCTTGTTTGTTATGTACTTCTACCTCCTGAAGTAAAGCATTACATTTCTTATGAACACCCCAAATTAAGGCAGCTTAAGACATTTTCCTTAGATGGCTTCCTGCCTCTGTTTTCATCAAACATGCATGAAATGAAGGGAATTATACCACACAATGAAAACAAGAAAGATTTTTATTATAAGGCTCACTATCTAAAGTAAAGAGAGAGTGATTGGAATGAGGTGAGTGTTGAATCTCACTGTGTTAAGGAGGAAGGCAAAAGTAAATAATAATATATGTCACCATTCAAACAGCTTAAAGACACCATAATTTGACCTATAAGGTACAGACAGCTTGAACGCTGACCGCACAGACATTTCTCACGTTGAAGGGCACATGTCTGAACAAACAGGACTGATTGTCTTACTGCTCAGGATCATAAGTTTGAAAACACAAAGACATATTAAACATACAGGCAGAAATTTGACTCTCCCTGGGGATCATTAATCACACCTTGCATGGCATTCACAGCCTTTTTCATTTCTTATTATCTTCTTTCAGTTTGTTTGATCATATTTCTGGTTTATTTTTAAGGCACCACACAGACGCTTGTGTCTTTCTTTTTGTTGGATCATCAGAAAGAAAGGACTGCAGCCCACAGAATATTCATGCACTCCCTGCAGTGCTGCTATAATCTCATTAACGACTGGGTTTTAGCTACAGTTCAGTACAGTACAGTATGTGAGATGGTGTGCTAAGGTGAAGGGAAGCCCAGAGCAGTAACTGTGTTCCAGTGAAAATGGTTTGCTTTAAAAGATGCTTAAGAAACAGTAATGTTAATAATTCCAGAGAGGTTTCTGTACAGAAAGAACTGAAGATATTAGGCAAAATTACATTTATTTAGCTGATGCTTTCATTCACATTAACTGGCAAGTTATAGGTCAGAAAGATAAGATGAATTTATTACAAAGAATCTTCTATCAAAGAACATCATTCTGCAGTAAGATGCTTTAAAATTACAGTGTAAGATCTCAACTGTTAACATATATGTTTACAAATGTAGCACATGCTCAACGAGTTACTCATTAAGGGTCATAAGGTAAGTGTTAATGAGGGTTCATAACCTTAGCCAACAGACCTCCGAGTCTGCATACAATAAAATCAATGCCAAGGCCATCATACAAGTGCTAGCTAAAGCAGAGTATCCATTACATTTAGCACATAGTACATACTGTATATCTTAAACGCTGAGTTTACAAAAATTACAATATTTAAATAAAAATAGATAGATAGATAGATAGATAGATAGATAGATAGATAGATAGATAGATAGATAGATACTTTATTAATCCCAAGGGGAAATTCACATACTCCAGCAGCAGCATACTGATAAAAAACAATACTAATTTTAACAATATTAATTACTGCAGTTGATGAAAAAGTGAGCCTTTATGAAAGCAGGAGCTTGGCTCTTCTTGTGATGGATAGGCAGCTTGACCAGAAAGTAGTAAGTACTGTACATAGAAATGGCAAATAGAAGTGTCTATGGCTCCTTAGATATCCAAGAAAGTGTGACTAGAAATGCATGACTCATAAACATGGTAGGATAATGCTCTGGAGGTAAAAAAAATAACACGTCTCCTAATTTCAAAGTAAAAGTGGTAAATCTAATATGTACTGCAACTAGTAGTCAATGAACAAAGCAAGATAGAGACTTTGATGGAATGCTGTAGATTAAGCAAATCACATGAAACTTTAATCTCTGGAAAAGCAGCAGGACGTAACCAAGAAACGCTTTTGAATCCAACAATTCAAGTGGAAATTACCTGTTAAACTGCCATTGCAAGATACCTCATTTGTCAATCAGACCACGTTGGGTCTCCCAAAAAGTGTTTTTACAAACATTATAATGAATGATTTGCCCAACACATAACCTTCCCTACATGTGCCATAAAAATGCACAATTATAATCTCTGTCCTGCAAAACTTACTGAAGCAATTTTGTTCAAAGTTAATGTGGTTCTACAATTTTACAATGCAAATACAGTAAATGCCAAATATCATTCAAACTGAGTGATTCAAGTTTGAATTATCACTTCCATGGATTTACACCCTGACATACAGACAGACAGACACACAGAAACTCTGAATGTGGCTACATATGCATAGGATACCTAGCCGTACTTGCTACACGTCTCATTTTTCTATATCCATTTCCATCAACTTCGTGCAAATTCTCCAGTGGATGAAAGTGTGACCCAGTGATGAATGAGCAGTGAAGAAGTGGATCAGGTTTATCTTCAGATAGTCCTAGACTGTGTCATATGTTTCAGTAATATGGTATTAAATACATTAAAAACACGCACAATTTAAAAATTATTCCAATGTTTTATATTACAACCTCACAGCGTGCATATAAATAGCCATTTTAACACTGGTGCAATAAAGTACAATGCATGAGTACTTATGCGATGAGAAATGGTGTGAGTAGTTAAGGGTTAAAACACACATCACTGCACAGGGCAAATGTAAGGGACAACAACCCATTTCCTATAAAATTGTTCTGGCACTCAGTATTAGTAAACAGAACATTTAAAATTTTCAATTTCGGGCATATTTTGTCAATTTTGGCTTATGGAGCGTTGTAAAATGTTTTGTTCAATCCTTGTTCATATCTACAATATATATTATTTTTTTTTAAAGTAAAAGTCATTTTAAATTAGAAAATGTAGAAAGGTTTGTAACAAGTACAGTGCTTTGTAAGATTTACTAATCATTATTGTCATTTCATTTAAATTTTAATTACTTTGATTAGAAAAATTACCACATGTTTGGTTGGATATCTGAAGCTCGGGGGCGGCACAGTAGTATTTTCACCATGGCTGCCTCACAATAAGGACTCTGGGATTTGTGCCTGAGTTGCTGCCTGCATGGAGTCTGCATGTTCTCCCTCGGTCTACATGTGTTTCCCCCCAGAGTTCCAGTTTCCTACCGCAGTCCAAAGACATACAGGTCGGGTGAACTGATCTTAGGGTTTCGCTGTGTTCGCCCTGTGATGAACTAGCACACTGTTCAGGTGTTGTTCCTGCCTTGTGCCTGATGATTGCTGGGATAGACTCCAGCTGCCCTGGGACTCTACCTGGATAAGTGGGTTAACAAATATGGATGGATCTAAATCTTAAAAGAAATCTGATCATCTTAAAATGTGCTGACAGCACTAATTGTACATCGTCTGATAAAAGTGGAGATTGACACTTGTGGTGTTAGTGTGGGTGCTATTTTTTCCCAGCATTTTCCAGATTCAGAGAAATTATACCCATGTGCCTTTGATATAAAAAAATCACCATAACTGAAAAGAATTACAGCATGATTATGAAAATTATGAACCCCTGACTCTGAAAGAGTGATTCCACTATCCCGAGGGGGTGAGCGTCTACTTGTCATTTTCACAGATCACAAAAAATCTCCTAAAATAATTAATTAAGGCAGGGTACTATTTTAGGCTGCTTTAATTGTATCATTTCTTATAGAGCCAGTGACAGAAAGTTTAAGACAGATTTTGAAGAACCAACACTACACTGATAATATCCTACTTCTGGAGAGGTTCTATGTAGCAATCCTTCCTGATTCTTCAGAAGATATTGTTACCTTAGTGAACTCTGCTTTGGAGTTCATTCGGCTCCACAAAATGTCCCTGAAAACAAATTACTTGTACCCCTGCAGTGAATGGAAAGGTTTTGACTTTGAGACACTGCTGCAACCAAACCAATACATGGAGCACATGAACACTATCTACAAGTATGTAGCATGTGCAATAGGGCAAAGTCATCTTTTTATTATGTCAGGAGGCTCCTGTAACTTATTTCTCCTGCTGTTAGACCGTGGGAGGATATTGATTTTATTGCAAATCCTAAGGGTGTACTATCTTTCTTGTAGTTGTGGACAGTTTCACTAAAAGTGTTCATTTTATTTTTCTGAAAAAAAATGGCTTACCTCAAGAGAATCAGCCAAACTTCTTAATTGTAAATTTTCTAGATTTCATGATTTTTGAAAAATGATTGTTTTGGATTGGGGTCCACAGCTCATTTCATGTTTTTTTGAAATTCCTTTACATTAAGGTAAGTGTTTAGTTAAATCTTAATTCTGGTTGTCCACAATCAAAATACTCGGTGCAGAGCTGCCGAAATAAAGGTTACACTATTAGAACTTGAAGGCGAGCAACCTCATGACTTGGAACTAAAAAGGAGTGCCTGCTTTTTGAAGAACTCGATACAAAATAGTATTTCTCACCAAATGCCCAGCAACTCAAAAAAAATGGTAGCCAGTCAACATTGTAGCGGGGCTACATAATATGTGTTATTTGTACTGGTCTGTTTAATTGTTTCTGTCTGTTTGTTGGGGTTTAACAGAATTGTAAATTGTTCATTGTGAAGAAGCAGCCACCCATTGAAATAGAATGGGAAAGACACATAACTGACACCTGCTGATCCTTTCAGGTGTGACGTTCTGTTTCTAGTAAAAAAAGATTTCCAGAGTACTTTTATTGTAGTAGGGTGCTGTATCATGTTAGCCATTATGGATGCAACGAGAAGTCAAGCTAAAAGGCACCTTTTATTGGTTAACTGAACAGATTACAATATGGGGCCTTTGCTACTTCGAAAGCTCGCATATTGTAATCTGTTCAGTTAGCCAATAAAACATGTCATTTTGCTTGACTTCACATTGCAGAGCACTTCTGTATATTCTGTAAAGGACTTCGGAGCTCAGTTGGAATCCATTCTTGTTTTTCATTCCACAGCTTCTGTCGATTCTGTTGATTGCATGTTCTAAAACAGCTTTTGATGACTGCTACCAGGGCCATGGGACCTCCACAAGCCACCTCACTACAGTTAAACATTTCCTCTAGTTTCAACCTGGAAAAGAAATCGCATCTATTGGCACTCAGACTGGTGAGAGTGTTCTGGTTTTGTGCAGCTTTATTTCTTTGGGGTAGCTCCATCATTACATTTACATCAAGGATTTAAGCTAGCTTCATTATTTTCAACCATCTTCCTAGTCACTATTTCAATTCAGACTTTGTGTGTGTTTGGTTTTTGGCATTTTCTGCATGTTTTGTGTGCATTTTGGGGAATGTTATTTTTGTATTTTCTGTATAACGTGTTTGTGAAATGAGGGAGCGTGGGAGGGCAATTCTTTTTGTGAATATAAATAATTGGTAGTTTTTCTTATTTATTACTTCACTGTATTTTTTGAGGGACTTTCTATTATCTTTATTTACATAGATTAACTTATCTTTACAATAAATTCACCTTTCATTTTTATATTTTGTGATTTACTGTCTTTTCAGTACCGATTGGGGAAATAAGATTGGCAAACTTGTAAGCAGAGTATGGGGTTGACTTAACTTAGTCTGACCTTTTTGCAGGCCTTGGGTCTGGGAGTGGAGAATCCAGCTGAGGTATTTGAGCCAGTCATTACAATATGACCAACAAGTGCCACTTAGAGTTACACAATGTTCCCAGTGTCCCAGGGATTTGAAAGAAAGCCTCTAATTATTGAGTAACTCTACTGGATGTTTTAGTTTTTCCAAGTCTGTTCTGTGCTGCTTTTATTCATGCGTTCCATGACAATTTCACAGTAGTCGTGCCACTTAGAAATGCCTGCACTTTGTTAGCTTTAGCATTGCTAATGATTTCACTTTTTTGTTGGGTGTTATGTATTTATTTTTATTTGATACCATATTGGAGGCATTTTATATGTGTGGGTTGAATATCTTATACATTTTAAAAAAAAAAGTTCTTCAGTGCATCATGTAGCTTTTAATTAAATGAATATGAATGCTTTTCTTTTGGCTGGCAGTACATGTAGCTCATGTTTGTTAAACAGAGTAGCATTTGAATGTCTTTGATGAAACAGCATTGTGCTATATGTACGTATATACTGAGCATCTTTAAGTGACTATCTGATGATCTCTTTTTATTGTATAAAATGTGCTTTTATGGTGCCTATGTTGGCATATGTCTTTTGAAAGTGAAAAGCAATGTATAAAATAAAACTAGAGCTGAAATATTCCTTTGTCTCTTTTAATAATTATTTCAATTTTTATATAACAACAATAAAATCAATTAAGAGTTCTAAATATTAAAAAACAAGTCAATTAAAGTGGAAATAAGCAAAATATGTTCCACTAGCAGGAGTAATGAAGGCCAAGAGCCCCATGTATAGTGCCATGTGTAGAATTCACACAATAAAACATGGTGTACGGGCAAAATTGGAAATGTAGGTAAAACACAAAAAAATCCCTCTTTATAAATCCCAATGAATGTGAAATTTAACTCACGGCCATATGCCTACAGCCCCAAACCAACTCCTCCCTGAATTTAACACATTTAAATATGTAACTCAATATGAATAACCCCTTCCAATGACTTTTTTGTTAAACGCCAATGGCAAAAGCACATGGGAAAAAGAAGAATTTCAGTGAATACAAAGTGGAGGCAATGAAAAACGTACTGTTTGTTGGTGTAAGCAGTGGTATAAGCAACAAAAGGAAACTAATTGAGTAATACAGTGTGGAGGAGACACTTGAAAGTTCAAGTTCAGAAAGTCACACGGTGCCCAAAATAAAAAAAAAAAGAAGTGGTCAGATGTCAACGTGAAAAGGCGAGTCGCAGCCCACTATTTGTTTATTCTGTTTCAGACAATATTACAAAAGCTGACTCCCATGCCGAGGACATGAATCCATGCAATGATGATGCTGCTGTGCCAAGTACACCTACGGGCACTGGCTGCTAACACACCTCTGCCTCAGAAACCGCTGGGAGGCTATTTGGCTTTGTGCTAACTGATCCTGTTCTGGAGTCATATAGTGAGACTCAGTGATGTTTGTGAAATCTCCGGTCGGTCAGCAAGTTCGCGTTGAAAAACTCCTCTGGCTAAAAACCAGAGAGTGGACAGAACTTGCAAAGGAGAAGGTAGAGCACAATTCCTGAAAGTCTGCCTTTGTAAATTGAAGGCCACTGAGCTCCAAAGGAAATGTATCATGTAAACCAGAAATGTAGATAGACAGTGTCATGCAGACACGTCGGAAGACCCCTCCACAGGCTTAGTTTGGGTACACAATAACCCGTTGAAACAAAAGGGGGGGTCGTTCTACCACTAACTTTGTTTTCTTGCTCCTCTTTCCTCACAGTTTCAAGAGATTTCCAAATAAGGGCACCGATCTCCACCGCTTACGGTCCAATCGCCATAAAACCTGGGCGTCCCAGAAGAAGCCATCTTTTGAGGAGATCAAAACTAGTCACACAACGGAGCACTGTCTCACTTTGAGCAACTAAAAACCTTTTTTTGTTGTTAATGAGAAATACCGGTTTGGGGAACAGTGATAAGCCATTCTTTTTTTCATTCATTCCATTTCATCTGGAGATGAATAAAAAGGGCGACCTGGTTGGCATCCCAAATCACAATAGATTATCTATCTATCTATCTATTGTGGCATGCGGCTGGGGGTAGTACCCAGCCGGGATGCCCGAGAGGAATGGAGGAGGGCTTGCGCCTCCTCCAGACCACGAGGGGGCGACCACCCTGGTTGTGTTGGGAACCACGGGTGCAGGGCTTGGAAGCTCAACCCTGTAGGGGCCCGTGGTCACCGCCAGAGGGCGCCCCGGTGCCTGTAGAGCCCTGGACCTCAGCACTTCCGCCACACCCAGAAGTGTTGGGGGGAAGAGGACTGGGGACACCCAGAGTGCTTCTGGGTATGCAGCCGGCACTTCCGCCACACTGGGGAGTGCCGGTGGAAGATTGCCAGGAGGCACCTGAAGCACATCCGGGGTTGTATAAAAGGGGCCACCTCCCTTCATTCAAGGCTGGAGTCGGGTGAGGAGAAGGACAGAGCTTGGTGGAGGAGGCAAGGAGGCGACCTGAAGAGGGTGAGGCATTTTTGTGGCCAGGACTTTGGGGACTTGGGGGACTTGAGATCACAATTGTAAATATGGAGCACCAAAATAAATGTGTGTGGGCTGGTTCAAACTTGTCTGCCTGTTTGTGTCCGGGTCGGCTACCACACTATCTATCTATCTATCTATCTATCTATCTATCTATCTATCTATCTATCTATCTATCTATCTATCTATCTATCTATCTATCCAGGGTTTGTTTTCATAGTCCCAGCTTCAGGTTTGGATATCCTCTTTTGATAGATACTTGCCTTTCTATCAGTCAGTCTGCACTGGTTAATGTTAGACATAGTATCCATCCATCCATTATCCAACCCGCTATATCCTAACTACAGGGTCACGGGGGTCTGCTGGAGCCAATCCCAGCCAACAAAGGGCGCAAGGCAGGAAACAAACCCCGGGCAGGGTGCCAGCCCACCACAGGGTGTGCACACACACACACACACACACACACCAAGCACACACTAGGGACAATTTAGAATTGCCAATGCACCTAACCTGCATGTCTTTGGACTGTGGGAGGAAACTCACACAGACAGGGAGAGAACATGCAAACTCCATGCAGGGAGGACCTGGGAAGTAAACCCGGGTCTCCTAACTGCGAGGCAGCAGCGCTACCCACAGCACCACCGTGCCACCCTAGACATAGTATTTTTCTGGAAATATCTGAAAAGAGCAAAAACAAAATTGAACTACCAAAAGTGCTGCTAGCTGCAAAAACCTTTAACATTTTAATGAGCTAAAAGTTGGCAACTGTTCCAATCCTTTACTGACCATCTGATTATTAATCAATCCACACACTTAGAACTGTAAGAAGTTTGCAGATTTCACTAGATTGTAACAACAGCCATAGTAAACTTTTCAGGAAGATAAATTGTTGTTGCATGATTATAAATGGCAAAAGTCACAGCTAAAATATTAGATTGTACACAAAGCACATACCTAACTGCAATGATTTATATTGTGTTTTTGAAATCTCTTAAGTCTCAGCAGAGTTTTGGTGTCCTGTTAAGGGCTAATTTAATCCTTGCATCAGATGGTGACTGGCCCACAATGACTCTGAACTGCATTAAGTAGGCTTGAGAGTGTTATAGTATACATATCTAAGATATTGAAATCCAACAAAAAAATTAAATAGGAACTAATAACAGAAAGTAATCATAATGATGAGTGGAAGAGCAGCACAATGGTATGGTAAGTGCTGCTGCCTCACCGCACAGTTGCATGTGTACTTGTTTGCCGTTTATGTTGTTTTTAAATGTTTTCTTGCTGTTTATATGGGTTTCTCCAAGGACTCCAGTTTATGCGCACATTCAAAACTCAAGCAGGTTAGTTTGTTTTCACAAACATAATAAATTGTATGGATGAATTTATTATTACTTGTCTGACACCTTTATCCAAGTTGAATTACAACATTTGAGGTACAGTGGGTTGCATTTCTTTTGTCTTTTCAATTGCAGCAAATAAAAGTGAGGTTGACTTGTTCATGGCCACACAATGTCAGGATTTGAACCCACAACCTCAGAGTTTGAAGTCCAAAGCCTTAACCACTATAAGACACTGCCTGAATTTTGCTATGTGTATGCTAGTGAGCCAAGTGATGGACAGGTGTCACGCTCCCTTGTGGTCTCTTTAGGTCTGAAAAGCTCTGCCCCCCAGGTACTCTCTATTAGAATAAGCATGGTTGTAAAACGGCTGAATGAATAGATTATAGTAATAATGAAAGAGATTTATACAATAATATTAAGCTTCTATGACTAAAACTATTGCGGAACAGTTTAATTCAACTTCTCATTTAAGCCTTGCTACTTCATACATGACTTGAATCTTATTACAATGAAGGTACATTTCTGACTGAACCATTAAAGCCTATGTTGACACTAATAGAACTCTGAACCAATCATGTAAATTCTAATCACATTTTACATCAAACAATACATACAAGTACAAAATTAGGCTTTAACCACTACAACAATGTGCAAATACTTGTGTGAAATGTAAATACACTCATTTAATGAGGGTTAAGCTGATTTTCAATCAGCTAGTATTTATGCAAATAGCTTCTTAATAATGCTTCCTTGATGAGTGAAGAAGATTTGGTTTAATAGGTACATGTAAAGCATTTCAGAACACCCACTCGTACTGGTAAGGTGGCTGCTTAAATATGACAGTTACTTCTAATAATACAAATGGCAATAGCATGCGGAATTGTATTATTCACTTAAATTCTACCGCCACTTGCTGTCTGTTTGAAAAAAAAATTGCATTTTAGCTGTAAACTTGTTGTAGTGGTCTGATCCTGTACTGCAATAATCTGAATTGACTAAAGGCTAACTCTACTTTTATGAGGCTCAGTATAACTAAGTGTGTAATGCCTTGCATGGGCCACCTGTCCAGGATTATCTCAGTCTGTGATCTTGCAGAGTTAAAGTAAGGCTTGGAGAATATAAAGGCTTTGATAAGAAACATCTTATTTGGAATCACAGTGCCTCAGAAATCATTGTATCAATTATTAAATTTCCTATCATGCCATCACTTTATTCTGAGCTCTGGTTGAAGACCAGGATTGAAACATCAAGATGAATCCCAGTTACTGCAATAAAAAGGGATATTCAGCCAGATGGATTTTTATACACCTTTGCACACAAGGAGGGTTGGTTGACAGAAAACTGTTTAATATCTCATTCCTACAGTTGAATCCTATTTGCCTTCATTTTTGTTGATTCAAAACAATCGGCAGAGAAAAATGAACAAAAAAATTGCGAATTTGTTGTATAGTTGTCCTTACATCCATTTACAGTACTAAAGCCACCTTATCCTGGTTAGTATACTTTAACCATATACAGTACAGTATCATCAACCATCAAATTCAAATAATCTTAATCTTCAAATAATCTTGTCCCAACAGCAAGAGTTTTGGTTTATCACATGGCATATTCACTCATACAGGGCTAATTTAAAGGTATAAGTCACATTATGTAAGGTTTCCAGCAATTTTCAGTTGTATTATTTATTTAATCCTAGCAAGTTGAAGGCAGTCGACGGTGCACTGCTGTGAATCCAGTTGCCCAATGTGACACACCCATTGATTCACTCCAAGTAGTCTACCCATCACTCAGATAAAATCAGACAATTTTAGATTTTGTCTTTAGTCGGAGGGGTGGATTGTGCAATAGAGTTGACAACCAATGAATGGTCATCTGAAAGTACAATTCATATAATGAAGTGACAAGGAATAATGGACGCAGGTGTTTTTCACCTCACAAACAGAAGAGGAGCTTGTCAGTTTAATGTCTTGTGTTTTATGTACCATGACAGAATGGAAAAAGGACACAAAATGGACTGAGATTGCAGATTAACTTGCTGTACCTGAACTCTTCATACGGTGTCTGCATCTTTGCTCACCACGTTATTGCCTGTCACAAAAAGTGGCAAGCATGACTGCTCTGGAAGGTCAGCACCGAGCTGGTAAAATAGACATGCCCAGCAATTCTCAGTTGTTTAATCTGATATATTTCAGGCGGTGAGATTAGCAACTGTGATCAGTCTAACATACTCTATGACCACAAGTCACGTAATGTGACATTGGCCTTACAGAACATGCACATCTCTCTATTATAATAAAAAAATCTTGGGAAGAAAAACGAGACATGACTTTCTCAGAGAGACACTTTCACGTCCCGTGAGATGAGACTTTCTGCCAAGAGATTTAACCATGCTTGGGCCTGGAAAAAAAAAACAAACAGTAGATGACAAAGTAGAACGGCGTAAATAATTAAAAAACGTTGTCGCGATACACATGCAGAACAGATTAGAGATAATGGAAGTATGAAAATTCGGAAGTCTCAAAAAAATGATAGTAAAGATCGCATTAGCGCAAACAAACGGAAATTATTACTCGGTGAAATAATGGAACAGCGAAAAGAGATTGAATATATTGTTCGGATTTAAACTTTAAGTCGGAGACTTATAGATCGTCTAATTTGTGTTGCCATCAGGGAAAAGTAGTATTTCTTCCCAATGAAGAGGCGTATCCATGAGAATTTGAAGTTTGGTGAAAGTGAAATCCCGTGACAGAAAATTTTATGCAAAGAGATTTGGAAAAGTCCTGCCCCATCTAAAACATTTACAACCACGCACATGGTTCAATCATTTCTCATTTGTGTGAATGCTATTGTCAGACGCAGTTTGTGTAGAGAGAAAGAAACAATATTCACTCATGGGCAGTTATACGTTGCATTGTCACGATGTAATTCCAAACACAGAATCAAAATTCAATGTGAAATTCACGAAAAGGTAAAAGCAAAAAGAGATTGAATATACGGACATAGGTGATATGACAGAAGTACATAGATATCAGAGACTTGTAGATCGTCTAATTCGTGTTGCCATCATGGAAAAGTAGTGTTTCTTCCCAATTAATTAAAAGTTTTGTTGTTTGGTGAAAGTGAAATCTACATATGTTAGTGGCAGAGATGCAAAGTTGCTGGCACATAGCGCAGGCAGGGGGGTTGGCAAGCAAAGCGAGCAGGGGGCAAGGCCCCTAGTTTCTAAGATGTTAGAGGAAAAGTTGAAGAACCAAGCAAACATCCAATCATGGTTAGATTGAGAAAACCACACAAAGATACAGTAGTGACCAAGACTATGGTGTTGTGAGCCAGCAGGGTAACCACCATGCCCCTTATGCATAATCGTGCACGATCTTTACTATATATGACTTCTGTTGTAAAACACGTTACTGTGTGATTAAAATTTCTAGAATCTGCAGCATAATGCAAACAAATATGACATAATTTAAGTATACGATGTAAGGAGAAAATTACTTTCAAAATGTCCTGATAGATCTTCAATATGGATGTTTAGAACCTTGCTACCAAAGAAGCACTGAGGGATTAGTGACTAAATGAGTGCTGGAAAATTTTAAATGGAGGAGGCTTTGAAATAGTCAGAAGGTCACCTTCAGAGGATATCAGTTGTCATATGGCTTTACAAGAGGGCAGCCAATTATTTGACACATTTGATTTCAAGCCAGATAGGATAGCAACAGGTTCTTCAAAATAATGGAGAAACATCAGGTATGTGCTAAGCGTTAATTTGGCTTTGAAATACAACACATTTTTTTAAACAGATGGACACTTTTTGAAATATATATGCCATAATATAACAGGACTCTGCTGGATGCCATGCTCAAGGGCTTTAAAGTAAGGTCAGTCTTTGGAGCTGCCATATGGAAAAAGTCATGTCATCTTCAAACTCTCTTAATCCAGGGGTTCCTGGGGTTGAGCCTATCTCAATTAGCATAGGGCACAAGGTAGGAAAAAAACCCCAACAGGGCGCCAGTCCGTCGCAGGGTGAACACATACTGAAGCACACACACCAGTGCCAATTAAGCATTGCCAATTCACCTAAACTGCATGTCTTTGGACAAAGGGAGGCACCTGGAGCACCTGCGGGAACCCCACACAGGTACAGGGAAAACATGCAAACCCCACTCATGGAGGACCCAGGACACAAACCCTGATGTCCTTACTGCAAGGCACTAACATTACCACTGTGCCACCCAATATGGAAAATGGAATTAAATTTTAACTTCACTTGAAAATAAATGTCATGGATGACTCTATATCTACACTTTATGTTGAGTACAGTAGTCACAATCTGTTAAACTATACTTCACTGGGACAAGCATGCTGTTAATACACATCAGTGTTGAACTGAATTGCTTAATCTGTTTGCAAAGATGACCCTGTCATACATGTGTGCCCAGGGGTCCCCCTGATAAGTTTGAGTGAGGTAAGCACTGCCATTCATAGTCACAAACAGTATTCTCTTCTTTTCCCAGAGCCCAGAAAAGACACCCAGTGAGGGCATGCGCAGCTGGCACTGATATCCTGAACAAGTCCTGTTCCCTCCAGTCATTTCACCTTAAAAAACAGTGAACCAGAAAGGTGGCGTTTTCAAATTGATCAGGAGCAGAGCACAGTGCAAACAAAGAATTGATACCTGGCTGACGTGATCACAACATCTTTGTGTTGTGCCTTGAGCATGTTTCTTTGCATTACTTTGGGTTTTTTATTGGACTTTTATGTTTCAGATAAGTGGGGTTACCGGGATGGTACCTTAACATTTCACTCTGTTTCTGACTGCCTCCTTGCCACCAGTCACACCCCATATAGAAAGATTAAGTGAAGACCAATTATTCGTGACTATTATTTATGCCTATAATTTAGCACTTTTCAAAAACATTCTTCAGTACCATTTAAATATAGTAATAACATTTCAAAAAAAGGTGTAAATTGGGTAATACAATCTGGCAATTTACAGCATTATAATGTGAGAAAGACACCTTAGCTACAGTGACGTCGGGTCCTCATGACTGTCTGATGTTTGCCATGGCAAATGCACTCATTTGTACCTAAATGTGTACCTTCACCTGAAAGGGCAAAATCAAAGCAATCCAAAAGGTCAATTACTGATTAGATGGATGGGTTTTGTTTTGTCATGATAACTTTTAGATTATTCATCGACCCATTTTCTGAACCTACTGTCTCCAATTCAGGATTTAAGATAGTTGGGGTCTACCTCAAGAAATAGATAGATAGATAGATAGATAGATAGATAGATAGATAGATAGAAAGATAGATAGATAGATAGATAGATAGATAGATAGATAGATAGTAATTGTTTTTCTAAAAGAGGAAATTTAGCTTTTTACAGAAGCTCAAGAAGTATTATAACAAAGAACACCCTCAAACACACTCGAGAATTAAAACAAACAAGAAAACTTCTGAGTTGGTTGAAGATCAGAGAGCAGTTACATTCACAGTGAAGTATTATATAGGTGTATTTCTGTGGTATGAAGGAGCTTAAGTAGCATTTTTTGACACACTTCTGTTAAATAATTTATTGACTGAAAGCACTTAATGATAGAGGGTCTTTAACCCTATTTGGACTTAATTTAACACCAAGAGGTGAGGTAAAGCAATTATTACTGGCGGACCTCTTTAGTTGTACCTTTGCCTGAACTGGTCACACCAGAAATATTTTACTGACTGCAGACTTTTACATTCCATAAAAAGCGTGTAAAGAATAACACCAGCTTAATCTAGTTGCGTGTGAATGGACATGTCAGTAAAATTCTTTCATTTGAGATTCAGATGGGACTAAACCGCAAAGATACTCAAGATTTCTTTGTTTGTCATATTTACAATTATACATGTACAACATGCAGTAAAATGTTGCCGACATATGCATAAAAATAAGCATCCTTTAATTTTAGAGAGTACAATAATTAGTGGCAGTGCAAATCAGTGCAGTATGCATATTAATACAAGTGGATCCCATTTATCAACCCAGCAGCAGGACTGGTATCTGTGTGATTTGTGTGAGGAGGAACAGGAGGAGGACCAATGCTGCAGAGCCCTATGAATTGACCTCCAGCTGGCTACTGGTGTGAATGTTTCTGACCAAACTGCCAATGTCCTCTAGTGGGACCTGTGCTCACAGCCCATCACTGTGCATCTCAATTGGCATTCACCAGAAAATACCACAATTGGCAGCTCTTCCATTGTGCCACACAAGAGAGAAGGTTCACACTGAGAGCATGTGACAGACATGAAAGTGTCTGAAAACACAGCGAAGAACATTTTGCAGCCTGCAATGTCATCCAGCATGACCAGTTTGGTGGTGGGTCATTGATGGTCTGGGAAAGTCGCACAGAATTACATCTGCTATGCCCGCTCTCATGTGGACAAAGTGTGTAGGCAGTTCATGGATGATGAAAGCATTGATGCCATAGATTGGTATGCCAATCCCAAGACCTGAATCCAATTGAGAACCTCTGGGATGTTATGTATCGGTGAATCTGATGCTGCCAAGCAGCACCACAGACTGTTCAGGAGCTCACTGCTGCTCTGATCCAGGTCTAGGTGGAGATCCCCCAGGACACCATCTGCCGTCTCATCAGAAGCATGCCCAGACTTTATCAGGAGTGCATACAAGCACATGGACGCCATACGCACTACTGAGTCATATTATGAATTGCTGTGATGAAACTCACACAAGTTGGATCAGCCTGTGATTTCAATTTTTGACTTTGATTTTTGATGTGATGTTGAATCCAGCCCTCAATGAGTTGATGACTTTGATTTCCATTGACAGTTGTTACATCATTTTGTTCTCATTGAATTCCACAGTATTACTCAGTAAAGATTTTCCACTTGAATATTTTGTTCATCGAGATCCGATGTATGATAAGATATGACGTGTGTATATGTATATAAAAACACAGTGTTTTTATACTATAGTCTTTGTTACAATATTTGTTGTAATTTGGAGTTCAGTAGCCTGAGGGTAGAAAGTGTTTCTGAATATACTTATACAAGTGCCAATGTGAATCAAATAATCACAGAATTCATTATTAGATATTTCAACATGTCAGGCCTCAGAAGATCAAATTGGAAAGGTGAGTCTTTCATTTTTGACCCTTTTAAAAAACTAGAATTAGTTGGTCTAAACAGAGCAGGAAGCTGTTCCACCACAGTGAAGCCAACACTGAAAAAGAATTGTAATAAATATTCTGGACCTCAGGAGTGGTTCCATCAGATGGACGGTAGATGATGACCATAGAGACCCTAGTGATGCAATAATGTTATGGTGCTAATAAATCAGTGGGCATATAAGCTAGTACTAATTTTGGGCTCAATAGGCTGCCAAAAAAGTGAAAAAAGAGACATTGATGGGAGGTTGTAAACCAGTCAAACTACACAAGTCTACCAGACAGTGATCACGTGAACAGACAGGGATAGTTCATTCCAGAGGTGGTCTGATTTAAGATTAGTATTCTTTGTGAGATGCTAATGGCAGCTAAACCAATAATGCAGTCCAGCTTCACAATCACAGTTGTGGGACAATACAGAGCATTTTATCTCTGAGAGATATCTACATGGATCAAAAGATTTTAGATGAATTCACATATGTAAAATGGTAAAAGATCAACTTCTAAAATTTTAAGTGAATCCTTTTTTATAAAAGGAAAGTAATCATTATATAAAGGAGTTACCATTTGTTTAAAGTAACTGTATTCCTGTCATTTTTAATCCTGGATTATATGTTTACTGAAATTATGGCGTTTTTTCTTTAATACCATTTTAGTAAATCTGCATGCTGTTGTCTGATTTACACAAGCATAAGACCTGAGCCAAATAAACATTTCATACTGTTATTAAACCCATGCAGATCACAAAACACATTAAGAGAAAAGCTAAAAAGCATTAACTCTTCCTCAGACAGATATTTCTTGCTTAGATGAAAATGTTTTTAGAGAAATGAGGCAACATCAGAGTTAAAATAAGAGTTACAAAATATATTCAGTATATATATAAATTGTGATATACAGTATAGAGTATATACTACCCTAATACTTAAAGCACTGTACTTAAAGTAACTCCTTGACCAGAACATATAAGCCAACAGAATATCTTTCTATATACAGAGCATGTATATGCATCCACTTATTTGGCTGACATCTTTATCCAAGGCATCTTACAATATCTGAGATACAATTGGTTACATTTCTTTTGTTTTTCAAATTGGAGGAGAGGAAGATGAAGTGGCTTGCTCTTAGTAGCAGGAATTAAACCCACAACCTCATGGTTTGAAGTCCAAAGCCTTCACCACTACACCACACTGTCTATATACGAGATGCTGCAGGTTTCACTCCCTCTGCCCAAAGAAATTTCACTTTGGCACATTGTTCAAGAACTATGCAAAACTGCAACAAAGCATCCATGTTTATTTGACCTTGGGTTCAACTAGCCCAACTGGTAGAGTGCTTCACTGTGCGTGTTCAAATTACCCATAAGTCATTGTGAGTGTGTTGTATTGCGTTAGTTTCTACTCTTTGCGCTTACTTACTGTGTAATTTTAAAATTGCCTTTGCTTTTTGATTT
>JANRMT010028174.1:94388182-94419523 GCA_026402145.1 Polypterus bichir lapradei
ATCCATCCATCCATCCATATTCCAACCCGCTGAATCCAAACACAGGGTCACGGGGGTCTGCTGAAGCCAATCCCAGCCAACACAGGGCACAAGGCAGGAACCAATCCTGGGCAGGGTGCCAACCCACCGTAGATATATATATATATCTATGTCATATATTTGAATGTTTAAATGAAAGTGGATACCCCAAACTGCAACGAGACTGACAAAGTTGGATCATCTATAACATGAAGCCTTCAAACAAAATAAATGCTGAACTACTTAGAAACATTTATGTTGGGTAGAATGCCCAATGGGAACTGGGTGGTCTTTTGGCCTGGACCCCTTATAGATTTTTTTTCCAGTTTAACTGGAGTTTTTATACATTTTTTCACTCCACCTTGGCCATCAGACCTTATCATCAGATTGTCATTTAGAGATTTAAAAAAACTACATATTTAAGGACTCTATCTCTCTTAATTATATATCTATTTAATGTATGCATGCATTACTTATTTTGTATTCTATGCATGCATTATTATTCTTATCTAATTTTTACTTGTTTTTCTTTGCATGTAACTACTTCCTTGATATCTTGTAAAGCATTTTGAGGTCCATTGTTAGTGTAAAACTGTGCTATGGAAAGAAATGTTATTGCTGTGATTGTTACTTACCCCATCTTGACTTTAGTGATGGCAAAGAAAAACATTTTAATTTCATGTTTCCACGCAGAACAAAAAGAAAAAAGTTTGTCATATAACAGAAGCCACTGGTGACCAATGCTGCAAAACACAAAATGATGTAAAAAACACACATGGAAAAATGAAAAAAAAATCTCCTGTTACTTGTCTCACATAATCCATATGCCAGTAATCTAATCATATTCTCAAAATGTGTAAAATTCATGTTTTTTTGACAAAATATTGTTAAACAGAAACTCTTGGAAAAATCAGCACACCTCATACACAGGGATTTTATTTTTAAAATTGAAGATCCGCCTCTTCCTCCCAATCATTGGTCAAAAAACTAATCTTCAGTTCAAGAAGACAGCCCCATGTGACTTGGATTTCCTGTTTATGTGCCCAGATTTTTGTAGAAATATCTGTTTAACAATATTTTAGCAAATAATACCTGTGTTTAGCAGGTTTTGATCACTGGACTGGATAAAAGACACGTGGATTATGCGACTTGTGTAATGTGAGGGTTTTCCTTTTTCCTCTATGGGTATTCTTCACATTATTTGCAGTTGTATATGCTTGACCACTATTGACTTGCATTAAGTCATAATTATTTTTATTTTTTTTGCATAAACATGAGATTAAGATTTTTTCTTGGCCATCACTAGAAATTAAATGGGGTAACATTAAAAATAAAACATTTTTGGTTGGGAAAAATGAATGGGTGAATATATAGCATCATCACTTTTTTCTTAATGCACAAATCTACAGTGCAGGGTGCAAATTACAGTGTCATAAGAGCAATAAAATATAACAGCTGTAGAAGGAATAATATAATCATGGATAACCGAAATCAATGTGCATAAATAGCAGGTGATGTTTGAGTTGCTGTTGTATTTTAAAGCACAGCAGAGTCCATTTAAGAGGGTTAATGGTGGAAGACCACTTTGAGAAAACAGGACTAAAGTGGTGGATATTCAGCCTTGGTTTAAGTGGTACAGAAAATTAAGTCAGACGTATAGATGGAATTATACAGTTCAATTCAGTTTATTCTTGTATAGCACTACACACAACACAGGTTTTTATACAATTTTTAAGATACAGTATGATGCATTGTTAGTAAAGTACAAAACCTTACAACACTTCAATTATAAAAAAAACATATGTGTTTTCTAAATATAACCAGAATCATGCCAATGTAAAGTCCCATTTACATTGCAATTAAATTATGGCCAAGCTAGAAACATTAAAATGTCAATTAACAACATTACTAGAAAAAAATAAACCTCTGGGAGGTCTGCAGCCATTTCTAATAGGCAAGAGTAGGAGGCACACAGTGAAGTTAACATTTAGCAGGAACTGAGTAGAAGGACATACATGTCCTCATGTTCTACTGATTCATATTAATTTGTGGTAGATGGGAAACTAGCAGGTAGCTAATGTTATATTTCCCCTGGGCAGAATGTTTCAATTCAGGTGGGTGAGCTGTAGAGATCAGCATTTCAAAACTGGTCTAGGTAAATTGAAGCAATCCATCAGGACTGTTAGCATGCAGGAGCTATCAATGTGGTGCATTATAAAATGATGACAGGAAAAATGAAAAGGCATGATGGAATTTTGGATTTAATTATGTAGAGTTAGGTAATGTAGAGTTTTCATCCACAAGACCTTTTGGTCAAGGAGAGCAGCACTGAAATGCATACAAATGATGTGTAGGGGTGCCACCGGTGCATCGATTTGGACTGCTTCCTTTGGACTCTGCAGTAACTGAGTGGGCCAGATTGCCGAGCACTTCTGCTTCGTGCCGATCAAAAAGAAATAATCAGCCAGCTCCTTATGAGCACTCACAGGTTTATTTCTCTGATGTCATCAAAGTGGAACTTCCTTTCTTTTTGTTTTGGAAATGAGCTGACATTACCACAGAGTTGAATTACTGACTAGCACTTTCAGCTGCCTCCTTCAACGTGCTCAGCTCCTACTCCACGTAATCGGACGCTCAGCTGCGCCTCAAGTGCTCTCGACCCACTGATGGGAAGATCAGAATTCAAAGGCAGGCTGGCTCTCTCGTTTCCAGCTTTGTGAATAGATTTTTGTTTTTCAAAGAACTTACTGCAACTGTTCTCCTTCAATGCACACTTCAAGTCCAGTCAAGGGCATGTAACATAGGAAAAGAAGTGAGAGGGTTGGACTTAAAAAAGTTGAACAAATTACAGCATGTAGTTCCAATCGCGGAGAATGGCTATAAAGGTACAGAAAATCACAACATATGGTCGGAGTAAATGGAGATGTGGTCTTTGGTTAAGTTAGATGTATTAAACATGAATATGATTCAAACAATACTAGAGGTGCTTAAGTGAAGACTATAATCAAAATGGAGTAATTTATCCCTGGTCTCTCTGAAATTTTTACTGTAACAGAGTAAAGGAGATGGACATGGAGCTGGTACTGGGTGAAAAACAAAGACAAATTCTGTAAGAGTTGCCAGTCTAGATGTGCTCACATTAGTGCTATTAAGAGTTGTCAAATCACCTTTCTCACTACTTATCGTACTCTTGTGACACTTTTCATTAAAACCAGTACTACATACAAGGAGATGGAGCAGATAGATTCTGAGAGGCTTGTCTGACCACATAATGAGTCATGGAGTGAGATATGGTCATCACTACGACTGTAGATATTGTCATACAGTACAAGATGAGGTTTGGGCCCAGCTAAAGACTAAACTGACAACTTGTGTAGACATAGACATATGCTGAAACCATCAACACTTTTGAAATTGTCAATAATTGAAGGCTAAGGATGAACAACAGGTTATGCAACCACACAGGATGGCAGAAGCGGGGGCTCATGTTTGCACCCTTGTACCCAGTATAATGGGTGGATGACTTGTGAGTTTATTGGCCCTTCAAATAATTATTAGAACTCTAGACTCATAGCCATTAAGATTCAACTTGGAACATGTGCACCCCAAAAGAAGTTCCCAAGGTTACCTTCTAGGTAGTCTGGGATTGAAGGTACATTGGAGTTACTGTCAGAGGAAATATGGACAAGAGTTCATTAGAGAGAAGGACATGAGGCCAGAAAGAGGAGATAAGGAAGATGAAAGAAAGAAGGGTTTGGTGGGGAAGTATATCCGCACCATGCTTTACAGATAGGACCTTAATTATTACTAGTTAGGTTTAGTTGACACTAAGCTCTTTACTGTTTGTCTGTTGTTCCATTACTTTATATGCCCTCAACCATTTCATTACATGTATTATTCATTTCATTAATAAATCACCCATTTTTCATACTTCTGAATTAACTGGAGATCGTTCTGAGTTCAGAATGACTCAAGAGCCCCCTCTGTGTTTTACATTTATTAATTAAAGAGTAATTAAATGAATGATTATTAAATGTAACTAGAGGCCCGTCTACAGTTGGTTTCTACATAGTACTCATTCCTGTAATAGCCATCAGCTTTACACAAAGCCTGGGCTGGATAAGCAGACTAGAAAATGGACAGAGGTTTGGATGGTCACACAGAGTTCAAGAGTGGCTCGGAGCAGGGCAGTAAACTTCACTGGGTTGTAGTCCAGCTACTTGTCAGCATTGTGTTATCCTCCAAAGTTTTCATCATGCGAAGGTTTTTCTATCTTGTTTCACTGGAGCCACATGCTGTTGGTCTTTTAACGTGCATTTTAGGTTTTTTAA
Organism: Polypterus bichir lapradei; assembly: GCA_026402145.1. Taxonomy (NCBI): domain Eukaryota; kingdom Metazoa; phylum Chordata; class Cladistia; order Polypteriformes; family Polypteridae; genus Polypterus; species Polypterus bichir. The sequence continues at coordinate 94,392,532 of JANRMT010028174.1, forward strand.
TTTGATACTTTGCAGTCTGCCTTGCTTGTGGTAAGGATACATCATTTTGTATTTCATGTCCACACATTGTTCCCAATTATCCATCTGTGAAGGGAGCTAAATATAGAAATACATTGTTGCTGTTATTCTTTTTGGCCATGTTGCCTTTATATGTGAAAGACAATAAATTCTAGATAGCCAGTTAAACAGCTCATATATTTAGGACAAAATAAATATAATTGAGCCACATTAATTAAGTAATGATGGACAGTATTAGTGTCCAAGTCAAAAAGACTCAAGTTTGTGGCTTTACAAATTTTTTAGCGTACTCTCACTTTAATTGTATATCTATATATATATGACTGTGCAGTACTATTAGTTTAGCAATCATGCTGTGAGCATCAAAAATAAACTTAATGGAATATATTATAACATTTCATTTCTCATTGATTTACACTAATGTAACAGAGATGAATATCAATGAGTGGCAGTCAAGAGAAGAGTAGCAGACTGCTGATACTCACTTGGCAGAAATATAATCAGCAAAACAGCATTCTCCTTATTTGTGGGTGTCCCGGGCTGCATAGAATGCAGTGCAGGAACTGATTCTGGACAGAGCACCAATCCATCGCAGGACATCCTCACTCATATTCACTCATACTAGGAAAATTTGGAATTGCCAATGAGCCCAACCAGTACTTTTGGAAGAGGTGGGAGAGAACTTTAATTACTTGGAAAAAGAAAAACACCATGGAGAATGTGTAAATGCAACATAAGCACTAAACCAGACAAGTATTCAAACCAAAGGCTCTGGAGCAGTAACAACTGTATAGTGTTACCTAGTAGGACTTATTTAATTATTGTTATTTTCTTACATCATTGGGTTGCATTGATTGTTTCAGTACTTAGGTTTTAGTTAGGGACAGCAAAACTTAATTCTCACAATGAGATAGGAATATACTAAAAGAAACTGCTTACTTCCAGTTGAGCACTGAGTTTGACTTCAAAATATTCAAATGAACAGCCAGCAAAAATAAAGCAAGACACCAGTATGCCCTAAAATGTTAGAAACTCGAGCTTTGCACAAACAATGTTTCTGCCATATTGGAAGTACAGTGTTAAAACAAGTTCTGGGGTCAACAAAAAAAGAATCGTGCAATTCAAATGCAAGAGCAGTAGAACCAAATTAGATAAACTGATGGACAGAAGACTACCTGGATGTGGAAGCACTGAATAACCTTCTGGCAGAAAGACTGAACATAAATTCTCAATCAGCAGTGGAGAAGAAAAATCCAAGTCTAATGTGACCTGAGAGTGGTGCACTAAAAAAACTCTTAGTCCCAGGATTAACTTTTCGATTTTATTAAACGATTGCAAGCTGATCATCCTGCACTGACTCTTCATCCTCTGTTCTGCACTCCTGTTTTCTTTACAATATTGTAGTTAGATTAAAGAGAGTGTAGGAGCCTTCAGTCTGAATGATAAAATAAGAGTTTAATTATACAGACAGATCTGAAAATATGAGATGATAGCAATAGAATCTGAAGACTTGGTTGGGCAAGCAAAGCTCACTGTAATGATTGAGCAAATGAAAGAGGTAATCAGAAACTGACAAACTGCAAGAACTAGAGAGAAAACAACAGCAAATGGGCACTGCAAATAATTGATGAAAAAAACAGAAATGTGAAAAAGTCATAAACTACTACTACTTCTAATAATAATAATAATACGAGGGACGCTTTTTAACTCTATTTATTAAGAATTTCAAAAACAAATTACATCATTTTTCTACTTAGTCACCTTTGTTTATGATGCAATTTTCCCAGCGTCGTACCAACTTTTTAATGCCCAATTACTACTCCTCCAACCTTTACTGTTTCCAACAAAAATATAAAAGTGCAGAAACCTTTTGAATATCCCTTGTAATAATAATAATAATCATTCACTCATTGTAGTGAATGGCTGAGATTCTTCTTCAGAACACACTGTAAGGCTTTAACAGGTTTAAAATGTAACTGGGATCATTTTATCATAGTAATAAAGATCAGCAACACAAATTAGGGGCAAAGCAAACTCAAAGTAACAAGAAAGATAAAGTCAAAGGCCTAAGCTATTCCTTAAATTAAACTGGTCAATAAATTAATTTTCTCTTTCCATTGAGTGTTTCCTTTATTTATGCAAGGTGAAAATAATTACTAGACATGCACCTTGCCCTTATTTAAAATGGCCAGCTCATTGTCCTAATTAGGCTCAAATGAGGCAAAGTAATTTCCATTGTAAGGCAAAAGAAAACAAAAGGCGATAGAAAAGAATCTCAGCACACTGTCAGTGATTTTGGGCAGTCATATTGAATTATATTAAATAAATGAAGGCAGACACTAGGTCTAGTTAAAATATCTAGATAAGATTATGAACATAAATGTAAGATTGAGAATATCAGTGGGTTCCATCAGTTATGTGACAATGAGCTTTTGGATCCAGTTCAAAACAATAAATTGCCAATTTCCTATTAATTGGGTACATTTTGGCTTAACTCTTTATATCAGTAGATGCAATGAGACATAGAAAGATGCATAAAAATGATAATTTATAGTATTCCCTATATTATTAAACTAATTGGCCCCTTCATAATTTTTTAACACAAACCTCAGATTACAATTAATTTTAATGGAAAATATTTGTAGGCATTCCTGAAACCAACATTGTCCTCCATTTTTGTTTAAATAACAACAACACACATTAAAATTAACAGAATTTGTTCAATAATAATATTAGTCACCAAACAAAACCCTAATAAGACATTGCCCTACATGAAATACTTTTTAATAAAGATGTTCACCTATGCTTTATCACTTCAGGTTTTAAAATCAAAGGAAAAAAAATTATCATGGCCTTCAGATCTTTCCTAGGGTATTTCAACTTTTCTGAAGCTATGTTGTTCAAGATAACATGAAAAGACATGGGAGCGACACGTGTAATAAGATGACTAAGCTATGGCAAGTGAATGCAGAAGTACACCTCGGTGCAGCCTGTAACCCCCATTTGGCAGGCTGTACCTGAATACACCATCAGTTGTGAGAACCACTGAACCTGAGTCACAAAGGTCCAGCCCCGCCCCAAACATCCAACTGTACTCCATTTTACAGGCTGCAGCAAAGTGTGCTTGGAATGACTATGGATATGATCAGGTGTTAACACTACCAGCATGCATTTGTAAATAGTTTCAGACTTGGTCTTCATAACTGTAAACATTCAGGCTTCACTGTGGTACATAAGATGAAAAATTGTATTAAATGACTTTCTTTGTATATGTAAATGTTCAGAAAAAAGTTATTCACAATTCAGGGAAGCTTGTATATCACATTTTGGAAATTAAAAGCACACAGCCATAATTATCCACCAAAGGTGAACACCATCTGACAAAACTCAAATGGTTCAAGCCTAAATTGGCCAAGTGCAGTTATCAAGATAGTTGTTGAAGCTGGGGTTACAGCAAAAAAAACAACTAACAGTTTTTGTGCAATGTATGCGAACAGGAGATCCACAATCTAATTTAACAGTTTTTCTTAAAATATTTGAAGAGAAGATTGCCCAGAAATCACACAATGATATAAAGCCATGACGAAAGGAAAATAAGGCAAGCACAAAATTGCACCCATTTCTTCTACAGATTGAAATGTGACAGGCAAACCTGTGCATTTTACTCTGTGAACCAACCCTTGCCAAAATAAAACCTCCACTGGCGAATCCCATCAAAGATGTTAAAATCAGCAGGCCCTCCATCTACAGCAGGTCTGCGCCCTCCATTGTGCCAGTTGTACACAACACTGAACTGGATTCGGCACTTTTGAGAGAGTTATGTTGCGATTATAGTAGATAATGAATTAGCTGAAAGCTCAGATTCTTGACATGCACACATTTCTCATTACCAATGGCAGCCTTATGCTTGAATAATCTGCAAATTATGATTGTATGTTTGTGTAAAAAGCTATTCAACAATCCCACTTCGACCACGACAGCATTGACACTTAAAGCCAAAGTAAGGTAGCAGTGGACAAGAAAATAATTTTAATATGCCACAGGGAACAGTGGATAATCCAAGGTATCTAAATCACGCATGAGGTCAGTGGAATGTTCCAACAGAAAATCATTGTGAACTTGTCAATTAAGTGCAGATCACATCTGAATGAATGCCTAAGGTCAAATCAAACTGTGGAGCTGGTGAGTGGGTCATTACTGTGCACATCTAGTAAGGTGGGAAATGCCAGTTGCAATCCCTGCTTGTTGTCCCACAGTCTCACTGCTTTCCATGCATAATTTGTCTTAAGCTTCTTAATCTCTGGAATTTCTCTCCCTTGACTTTCTGTATTGCTCCTTGCAGGCCTACTTTAATTTTTGAGTTTCTCTTCAAAAAGGCATTTTAAAAGGCATTTGTATTTCCCCTTTATCTATCTATCTATCTATCTATCTATCTATCTATCTATCTATCTATCTATCTATCTATCTATTTATCGGTTAATTCATTTTATTGGCTTATTGGCAGCACTGGGTTAGATACAGGAACTGGTTTTTCACACAACAAAGTCATGCACACTCATACTCACTTGTGTAAGTTTGGTTTAAAGTTGCAAGCTATCTTTCTCTGTTTGTTTGAAGAAAACTGAAGTACCTCGATAAAAACTCATGCAAAGAGATACATGTTCATATTTTTAACTTGTGACACTTGTTTAGTCTTCTGTGATTTGCATTCAGCACATTGCTGGAATTCTGAAGTGTGATATTAAATGTGTTTTAAACATCTGCTCACTGTGAATGATGCTATATAAAATTAAGAATTACTGATAAATTATGGACTTGGTTATTGTCTATGTGGAGTCTTAATTTTCTCCTCATGTCTTCGAGGTGTGATGGTCATCATGCATATGCGGGTGTCCTGGTCGGAATGATCCCTTACCCGGCAGGAAGGCCAGTAGGATGGATGAATGGGGGAGACAACCTAGCAAAGTTCCAGGCTCACCCAGCACAATAGATGGTAGTAGTCCTGGGTGACATTACTAATGCGGACAGTGGCAAGGCACACTGGGGACAGAAGTCTGACAGAGCAGCCTTGCCATGTCCCATGGGTGTCTCCAGGGGCTGCTTCAAGCCTACATGATCACTATTCTCCAGGACTTCCCATAGACCATGATGTACTTTCATCAGAGTATGCCCTGGCTAGCTACCAGGTCCGAAATAAAAGAAATCACCCTGCCACATCCAGGTGAATCAGTATCAAGATGAAGAAAGACAAAGCTCCCCCTGCAGGGCTGGATGATAGGAAGGAAGAGAAAGAAGAGGTATTGTGTGTATTGGAGATCAATTGTGAAGGATTTAATATTAATAAACATTTATTTGAACCCAGGACTTGTGTCTGAGATTTTGGAGGCTATAGTGCCCCCTACTTGGCATAGTGGGTTTCTGTTTTTTTCCCAGATCCAAGTCAAGCCAAGTGTATTGGTCATGTGTACTTAGAACAATGACATTCTAACATGCATGTCTTCTCAGAACAATTGACAAAAATGCAATACACAGAATTTCCTTGATGCTCCTTGAGCAACAGTTGTTGCTGTTCTTCTTTTTTCTTTCTGCCATTATGGCAGTTATCAATTGATTTAGAGATCCCTTTGCTGTAAACACACAACCACAGATCACTTTGTCGCTTTTTATTCACATTTAATAAAGCTTGATGTTCAATGATCAATAAACACAATAACTACACTTGATAATGAATTCTGAACACGGAACTGTGGTGGTTGCCAATGTCTTTCATTTTTCTCGTCCGCTTTTGCTTTCTTGTTCTTGGCCTTCTGTGATGTACTTGATGCTCAGCAGATGTTGCTGCTCTTCCTTTTTTTCTTTTTGGTGGTTATCACTCGGTTTCTCAATGACTTTGCCTTAAATAATTTACCACTACTACCATTAATTGCTTAACTATATGTTTTACAACCTTGCTTTCTTATTCTTCCTCACTCTTTGTAACTTAATCAGCTTCTGCAATGTGTTACACACTCAGCAGATGTCACTGCTGGTCTTATTGTTTCTGCCAAAAAGTTGGTTATCACTTGGTCTCTCAATTACTTTGCTGTTAACACACGGCCACAGATCATGGCCACCAGGTTGCCAATACCTAAACTTCTTTAAGTTTCCAGAATGTATCACGGCACAAGCTTTAGGTTAAGACCAAAAGTAAGCATCTAGTCCCAGTAGTTCAAGAGTACTTGCGTGACAGATGGACAGACCTTTTATATGCAGTATATTGTAGCATCTGAGCCATGGTGAAGCTTAGAGGATAAGGTACTGTTGAGTCTAGCTGAGAGTGCGTAGAGTGGCACGGAGGACTGCATAGGGGATATAATTGATGATTAAAGGTGTGGTACCCTTAATGGAGAAGCTAGAAATGGAGGGAGGATTCTGCATAGGGAATCAGACTTTTCTTTTACGGTGTTTCTCAGGGCCATAACAATGAGAGGTTTATAGATAACTGTAAATAATTCTAGTTCAATTTCCTTTGTTTTCATTTTACACTTGTGTATTCCGCCTAGACTGTTATGAGTAAACTGTTCTGTAACCACTTCATTGCCCTGCCATGTTTTCCTTTTTCAAATTTGTTACAGTGAGGTTGCTACAATATACAGTATAGATATATACAGTACAATCTTTGTTGTGTTACAACATTTGTTCTTATGACTGACTGCTCAAGAACCTGATGGCTTGTGGGTAGAAACGATCCCTGAAACTACTGGTGTGAGTCTCAATAGAACTTTAATATTTGCCACAGGTAAGGAGTGAGAAAAGTGGCTGTGCAGACAGCCAGTGTTGTACATGTGCTGAAGAAAAGGCAGCTCAGTGTTAGCAAAATTGTGTGCCACTTGATCTTAAGGTAAGCAGGTGCCATACCAGGATGTGATGCATACAGTGAAGATGGAGTCCACTGTGCACAGGGCTGGATTAATCATTAAGCAAAATAAGCACATGCTTAGGGCATTAAGGGAAAGGGAGGCACCACAGAAATTTTCTATTGCTGGATTTACCATGGACCACATGATGCAACACTGCAAAAGGTGCAACTCAACCAGGTTCCCCGAAAAGGGGCCCCCTCATTAAATAAAAAAATGACATACATACACTTCCAGTCAAAAGTTTTAGAGCACCTAATTTTTTTCAATTTTAATGGAAATGCAATTAGTTTTATAACATAATGTTTCATGAAATAAAGACATAGAATAAATAAGCAGTGGCAAATAAAAAATAAGTCAAGGAATAATTAAATGTGCAAAATTTTATTCACCTTTTTGATTCATCAAAGTAGCCACCTTTTGCTGATGTAACTGCCAAACTGTGGTAACACTTTTGATTCAGAATTAGACACTCTGTGCAAGTCACCAACTCCACCTCCAGCAAAAGAACCCAAGACCATCACACTTTCTCCTCCATGTCTGACACTTGGTGTCACACACTGAGGAACCATCATTTCACCAACTCGACGGCATACAAACACCCTGCTTGAGGAGCTGGAGCTTTCAAATTTTGATTCATTGCTTCATAAGACTTTCTTCCAGTTCGCAGTAGTCCACAGTCAGTATTTCAGGACCCTATTTTGTCCTTTAAGGACAGTTACCCTGTCAAACCTGAGGCACAAAGTCTCCTCTTCACAGTAGAAATTGAGACTTGTATTTTTTGACAACTGTTAAGCTGTGCTTGAAGCTGTTGTGCTTTGTGGCTCCTGTTAGACAAGATGGTGACCCTCAGAAACTTCTCTTCTGAATTGGGTTGTAACTTTTGGTCTGCCAGATCTCTTCCTGTCAGAGTTTCTTCCAGTTTCCATTTACTTTTGGATTGTGTAGGAAACCATACTCACCGGCTCTTTGATTTTTTTGCAGTATCTCTAAATGAAAGGCCTACACTTCTAAGTGCAATAATGCTATGTCTCATTTCATTTCTTAGTTGCCATTTTCTTGCCATTATCACTGGAATATTGTTCAAGCAGTACTTCACAGGGTGTAGTAACCAGCCACTTGGGTCTTCAACAACGAGGATCCTGCGAGCTAGATCACCCTCTGGAAATCACGCCACATGTCTGTAATGCCGTAACTGATGCTCCCTCACAATGCAAGTAATGTGCCTCATTTGGGACTCCATGAGCAATCGTTCATTTGACACAAAGTCAAATCAACGGTACCCAAGGATTCTCTGGAAGAGACACAGTGCCAAAGGAGTCCAGTCTTCAACTCAGGTCACTGGATAGCATCCGTGTCTTGCTACCATATAGCAGGAACAGGAACAGTATGCACCAGGACTCTAAACATTTGAACCTTCATCCTTTTGCAAAGAAATTAGGAGTGCCATACAACCCTTTCCAGTGACCTCATGACCCCCCAACCTCTCCCAATCCAATCCATCTACTGACTTTGTAAGATGAGTCACCAGAGAAATGAATGTCACTGTAATCTCTCAATAAGGTCGACACTCTCTCCGCAGACAGACACATTGATGACGGCTGTGGCCAAGAGGTCATTAAAGGCCTCGATCTTGGTTTTTATCCAGGACACTAACCAGCCCAGACACTCAGACTCCTCATTCAGTTTCTCGAGATCCCCGATCGGAGCCTCCATTGACTCCACGAAGATTGCAGCATCATCAGTAAAGTCAAGATCAGTGAATCTTCGCCAACAAATGCCCCACAGCCGCTGGACCCCACGACCCTCCCCAACACCCAGTCCATACAAGCATTGAACAGAGTAGGAGCAAGAACACACCCCTGACTTATTAACAGGTTGTGATTTATTAGTAGGTTGTAAATTATTATTTGCTCCCTGAAAAAGGCCCATTTGTAATATTCTGAAATTTCCTTTTTTCAGTTTTTGCTAACCTAAACTTTAAAATTTAAACCTCTTGTAGTTTTAGGTCATTCATTGAATTTTAAATGATTAAATGTGAAGAAAGACTGGAAAATCTGAGGTGTTCTAAACTTTTGACCAGTAGTGTACATATACAATAATGAAAATAATAATAAAATAGTAATAATAGAGGTTAATGATATATATTAATGTTGGTAATACAACAAAATTAGAATCTGGTAAGTGCCACATGGCCCAACGAGGCTCGTGTTATCGTTCTTGTCTTGGTCATATCGGCTGTCCTGTTCAATTGTCCACTGAGAGTGAGTGCAGCTCATATATATATGGAGGAACCAAAATCTTTTAAGTGCTTAGGGCCTCTAAAGGTCTTAATATGGAGAAATGTGAGCTGTCCTGGGAAACTGAGGACTTTGAAAAGTGACTGAGCATATCTTTAGGGTTGGTTCCAGCCTTGTACCCAGTTCTTCTAGGATAGGCACTAGCTCCCAAAGACCCTGCTCCAGACAAATTGATCAATCAAGTGTCACCTAGCAAGAAGGTATAAACTCCACAATGACTTGGCTATCATTTAAACTCAGTGTACTGGAGCTATGAGGCACATCACTGGAGCACAGTCGTGTTGTAAATGAATTGTTCAAAAAGACACCATTCTTCTTGGGGAGTTTAGCACTTCGTATTGGCTGTGGGAGTCCAGACCGTAAACTAGTAGCTCAGAACAGGCTGTATAGACTTGAAGTGATCATCTATCTGGACAGTGCTCTGCAGTGGTCCTCTTTGGCATAACCAACTAATTTTAACAAATTAGTGATTATATGATGGATGTATAGATCTGTTTTGACAATGTAATGTCCCATAGTTATGGTTCCTTTATATTTTGTAGCTCTAAACAAGACCTCCCATAGCTTTCATTATGGCTGTACAACTAGAGGAAATGCTGGCTTTCATCACAGCAGGGCCCATGGAATGAATGTGAGGCTTTCACTGTGGAATGGTGAGGCTCTGGGAGCAGATCTTTGCCCTCAGATCTGAGCCAGTCAGCCTCCCATTACAAAAGGGATTATCAGTATACTATGAAAATGTCAGGATAATGGAGCCCTAATCCACAGTTTACAATTGTTTGCCTTCATTCTGTCAAGTGCAAATCTCTGCTAAATGCAGACTTAATGCGGCTAGAAGCGGTACATTGCAACACACTTAGCAGGCAAATGGGCTTCATGTACCCGAGGCCGATCGTATAAGCTGTAAAAAAAAATAAATAAAAAGAAACATTTCTTTTGTCTGAATATCAGCAACATCTGAGTGCTTATAACATTAATGATAATGTTGACCTTTTTCCATATCATGTCCTTACAGCAGAATCTCGGAACTGCAGGGAGAAATGCTGTGGGGGTGGAGGATAGAGATGGAGTGGGCACTTGGTGAAAACAGATTTCAGAATTGTACTAATTTTGAATGTTTACTGCTAAAACATACTACTTGCAAATGTCTGACGTTGTTAGAGAAATCAGCCCCTTTTCTATTGCCTTTCAAAATGTACACAATTGGCACATTCAAGTTACTCAGCATCACGGGTTAACAAGTGAAGGGCCAGCAGATTTCCATAGGCTGACACATGAGCCCACACCTAATGCCTTGTGTTTTCAAGGCAGCCACTACTGCAAAAATCCAAACTCTCTGTGTGTGTGTATTTTCTTTCCTCCACATTACAGTCAATTATTTTAATCATGAACATGATTTGCTAAGAGCTCTCCCACTTAGAAGACTTTCTGGAAGTACCGTCTTTACATCAGCTAGAGTTTTCTTGGATGAATGTTTCTCTACCAGTTCGATAGCCTCCTACAGCTCCCCTGGCAGCCCACTGAGCTCCTGCAAAGAGCCGCCTTGCAGCGTGGCTTTGTCCTCAGCCTTCAAAGTCCCTTTAAGATGAAAAGTCTCGTGGAGTTGCTTTAAGAAAGCATGTGATCAAAATGCAGCAGAGTGGTGCCCAGCATCGCCATGTCTTTCTGCATTTAGGCCACCTATGGTAATTGGACTTTAATCCTTGCTAGTGGCAAATGCTAAATGCAGAAGGGAACAAAAGACAAATGTAGAAAGTTACAGCAGAGTGCTTGGATGTTCAAGACCTGGCAAATCTCCTTCCTTTCTTCAAGAGTAACTCAGTGGGGTGCTCTGCACAACTCCATCACTTCAGCTGTATGAGCCTAGGAGTAAGGGGAATTGTGGGGAGACACAGTGGAAAAAGGAGCACCTCATGCATTGAGAAAATCAACTCATACAGATGTATACAGAAACAAATGAGGCAACCCTTTCCATTCAGCTCTTATTTAGGTAGGCGGGATAAAACAGTACTGATCGTACATTTGTCAAGGAAGGTGAGGATAAGCTTGACAAAACAGCAATAATTCTGTATGCCTCAGCAGTTTTGATAAGCAGGAGAAGAGACATTGCCTGTTCACAGTTCTCAGCATGTTCACACTTTGCATTCAAATGAAATGTACAATTTTTGCCAGTGGCAACTGGTGGGCAGCACCCTTCTGTGTGTGGTACTCAATGCCTACATGCTCATTGGATAACAAATAGTGTGCAATTAGCTAGTAAAACCCTCCCTTTCAGCTCTTTAGTGTCACATCTAATCTTTGTTAATTAACAGGTTTAGAGGTGTCTTAAAGCAAGTGGGCATCCTTTACAAAATGGCTGCCAAGATGTTACAGGTTATGTGACATGTCCCTAGAAACCATGCAACACCATAGCAAAGAGACAAAATGACAGCAATACGCAAAATGGAATCGTGGGTGACAAACACATAAAATGTTGTTGAAAAATCATCAGCAAAATAGCTGTCTAAAAAACAGAACACCTAAAAAATTAATGCACATGTTCTTAATAACAAGAAGGACTACCTTTGGTCCATTTAATAGGCCTGTAAACACTACTAGGCCTAGGACTTGTGGTAAAAGAACAAAGTTTCATTATAACCAAAAATAAGGTGGAAAGAGGAATCGTTAACCCGCACAGTGTTTATTCAGTCTCGTGTACTTAGAGAATGCTTATACGGTGAAGCATGTGACGTCACATGCCAGGCACTCAAGGAGTATTCTGGGTAAAGTCTCCATGGCAACCTTCAATACTACTTAACAAAAAATGCCAATGTCTATAATAATGTAATTGGGATTAACACATGATGGGAGCAGCTGAGTGAAAGATAATGGACTGACCAATGGGACTACTGATTGTAATGATTTTAACCAATAATATTTGATGTGATGGATACAATAGGTAGCAATTTAAGCCACTTGTCTAGGATCCCCTAGTCAAAGATATGCTCAGAGCAGGTTCTGTAACATGTTATTTTTTTAATGATTCCATTTGCTTTTGTTTCATTGGTCAATTGATTTTTAAATTTCATTTCTCTATTTCAGTGGCGTCATCGAGACACCATTTTGTGCATTTTGTTTTTCTAATTCATTGCAATATTGCGTTTCCACATTTAATGGGTTTCACGATTTTGTGTGTCTGATGTTCCAGTATGATTGCTAGGCACCTGATGCTCCTGCCTTGCTATTTATATAAGACATGCAGATACTGTAAAAGATGGCAGTTCACATTAAGTGAGTATCTGCATTTCAAGTAAAAAATCTTTAAACAAAAGACTTTACAAGACTTAACTTGAGCAAAGAAATAATTTGGGTCAAAATTCTGGTTTGGATTTTGTTTCATTTTCACTACAATTGTCCTTTGTCCCTGAACACCCCTTATGGGAAAGAATAAGTTTGATCTCTGCCTCTTGATTTAGAATTTTAAATCTACTAGAGATTTTAAGAATTGATAATGATAGCAGGCAGCCTTTTGGTTTACAGACCAACACTTTAGCCATTAGAACACAACACTGTATACCTAAAACTGGGTGTTGATTTGTCAGTAGGTGGAACTGCACTTGTGTATTTTCTTATTTTAAATGCAGTATTTAAATAATCCAATGTGACTTCCAAATCACAAGTAAACAACATAACTGTTGCCATATTTTTTTAACAGGACAAGTGGCTGACTGAATTGCCATCCTTGTGGGATCTCTTCCAGTGCCTTAGCCTGTATGATTCTAAATAATATTTCACTGTGATCCCTACAATTACAACTTTTTATGTTATGAAAAAGGGGATATAATAAAACTAAAATACATTTTATGGTGCCACAGTACTGATTAACAAAGGGCTCCATGGGAAATATTTTGTTAACTATGTACTTTGATAACAATACCATTAAAAATTCAGAGGCACTCATTTTGCATTCTTATATTTTGGGGCACTCTGAGGAACCGATCGTGTGTCTTATGTATGAATTATGTTCAATAAAGCACAGTTAACTCATATTTTAAGTCCTTTATGAAGTCACTTTCATACTTTGTTCTTAACCGTGCTATAATTAGTTTTGGTTCATCTGGAAACCCAATTTAGTAGCTGGGCAGATGTCTAGATTGACAAATGAATAGACCATTACAATATTTCTTTTTATTATATTATTATAGTGCTACTATAATGCTATAGTGGTGGAACTAGATGGCTAAGATCAAAATATAAAAGCATTGCATGTTGGTATCCCAATCATGTTTGATTTTGGGTTTGCATTAATGCTGCCAGGGTTGGCACTGGCCTCCTGGGACCTTCTAATGTGTTAGAAAAATTGATGGATGGATACTTATTTAAGAATTTTTTCCTCATTATCTAATTGACAGTAGGTTTCCTGCATTCGTTACATTTGGCAGCACACACACTGAGAGATGAGCAAATTCTCCTAATAATGAGCATCTTGTCGAAATGACCTTCTTGTAGAGGTGGTTTGTGGGTGTTGCGTTTAGAGGGTGGTTGGCAAATCTTTACAATTCTTGTCATAGCTCCTGAGTGAGCCCCCTTTTATCATTTTCTGGCTGTGGATCAAAATCTATGGAAATGAAGGAGAAGAAGAGGAGGCAGGTTGTGTAACTTTTGACACTGTAGCCGGGGGGTGTTGGTTTATGGGCCAGATGGGAACTGAAAACATTCTTTCTCAAAAATTAGCCTTTTATTCAGGTGCTTTCATGGGGGAAAATAATTAGCAAATGACAGCACAATCACAATCAATAATACAAAATGATACTAAATGAAAAATGCTAATTTAATTGTCCATTGTAACCAAGGTGCGAGACAATATTTGAAAATTTCCCATTACATGGCAGAAGGAAGGGACCCTATAATAAAACAAAGTATGGCAGCCAACTACTATGTGTAATTTGTAAGTTCTCCAGATGTGGATGTGGATCTCTTTGATGTATCCTAGTTTCCTCTTACTTTATAATGATGCACTCATTAGATTAACTGGAGTCTCCTGGATTTTGGTGTTTGCACAAGTGCTCCCAGAATTAGAGTAGCATTCTATGCAGGCATATTTTCAGCCTTCTGCTGGAATAGGCTCCATCTCCCTACACCTTTGTAATGGACAAGAGGGGTCTAGAAATGGACAGATTTACGGATCATTTAGCAAATGGAGAAAGCTGGACCTTAGACGTGTGAATGGGCACCCTTGATTCTTCAGTTATAAAATATTTTTCCTTTTACTGTGAAGAACAATAGCAGTAACGGATTGTCTCCACATATAAGAGGTTTCAAGCCACCCTTAGGGTGCCATGATTCTAAAATTGATTCTAGTTAACCACTAATGGCTGAACAATAAAAGTGGCAGATGTTAAGAAATGATCAGATCACCCAGAGGAGGCTCAAAATGGCCACTAATAACATAAATCTAACCTGAGGTTGAGACACTGTGTATCAAACTTTCAGGACATCCTAAATAATAAATAATTATAACATAAATAATTGTTTAGCATTGGACAAACAGAAGCCCTGTAGTAGATGACAGTGTCCATGGATGGCATGGACTTAAACAGAGGTTTGTGCAATCAGGGCAAATGTGTCAAGCAGTGCAGCCTGAGTATATAAATTTTTAGATTAGGGGATAAAAAAGGCCTTCTGAGAGAAGGATATGGAAACTGAGGGCATAAAAATAAAGATAAGCCCAAACACTCTCAGCAAGATGAGTGGTCATTGAAGAGAGGAGCAAAAAGGAGCCTTTCCCCAGCTGAGTGTGGTGACTTGGGACTGGACCTGTGAACAGGCAGGCAGTTGTGGCATAGTGGTTTAAGGCTTTGGACTTCAGACCCTAATGTTGTGTGTTCATATCCCACTACTGGCACCATGTGGCCAAGAGCAAGTCATTCCACCTATCTGTGCTCCAATTGGAAAACCAAAAGAAATTTAACACTCATAATTGTATCTCAAATCGCAAATGTACATAACGGTGTCAGCCAAATATGCTAATAATAAAGTAGGGTATTGAAGGTAAATAATGTCTACTTAATGAGACTTTTAAAATAGCTCAGGTGCTTATGCTACAGAGTTTATTTTGTCCCAAGTACAAAACCTGTAACTTTAAATGAAGGATGATGACATATTCAAATGCATGGGAGACAGCTTACGGGCTTGAGTTAAGTGTGATTACCCATCCGAACCAGGGGTTGGCACTGTGCTCTAATCCTTTCTCTCATTCTCCCTCTGCAGACCAGCTGACTGATGACTCTACCACCACAGACATCACTTCCGGTTTGATCTCTCCTGGGCCCGCCCCTTCCTGTCTAAGCACCACTTAAACCAGCACTCAACTTCCACCTTCAGTTCTGTTCTGAACTTGTGTCTGTAAAGACGTATATGTTTGGTGTTTCAAAACATAAGTATACGGGGTTACCACGTTGGTGCCCCCTATACATTTTCTGTGATTGTCTCCCTTATTATAATGAATAAAGAGTAAAGAATGTTTTTTTAAAGCTGTATCTAACAATGGCACCATTTACAGAGAAACCAATATTGAATAACTGAGCTATATACCTTATTCAATCCAGTTGTTTTTTTTTTCATTGTTTTTTCCACAAAGTTTCGGGGTTTGGGAGCTGAAGAACTGGTATGGCAACAGGGAAAGAGTGCGTCAGGTAAGCTGAACTGTGATTTCTATTAAATGAAACAAATTGATGTTGTCTTGTTATTTTATTTAGCCGTGCAGAGAACATTGAAATGCTGGCTTGCATGTGTGACCAACGTGCAATCTATTATCACACTCCGATAAAACTAGAAAGAATTAAAAACATAACTTCATTTTATACAGAAAACAACAATTAACTTTCCCGATGCAATCCTTAACCATCTTTCCATACCACTTGCTCCCAGTTTCTTAAAGCCTGTGGAAGAAAAGCTGAGGGAAGTGTTGAACTACTTGAAGTTAGAACAAAAAAAATGCAAATATCACATTCAATCTTGTGCCCAGTGCTGCCAAAACTGGCTCTGGCCCAACATGAGCACTGAATTGAATTGAATGGGTTTGAGAATGTCAGGAATATGAGTGTCCTGTGATGAATTGGCATCTCGGTTAGGGTTTTTTCCTGCCTTGTATGAAAAATGTAATCACAGAACACCAGAAACCACGTCTGAATGTTCTCCCCAAAGCACCTTAGCCCTGTTCCTTTACCCATAGATCGCTGATTTCCTGCCCAGGAGAGTTTCTTTATGCTCATTATACACTATATTTCTAAGCAGTCAACGACTGTACATTTTTCTGCCTTCTTCCTAAACTCCAAGGCATGCTCTATTAATAAAACATTAGCACTTACAATGGCTTTTTTAATTAAAAGTATTAATCAGAGAGGTCCCTTTACGGCAGATGTGATCACAACAGAGAAAACCCACAATGTCAGCCAGAAACAAAAGTTCGTAAATCATTTAAGCAGTAGATGAGGCCTCACAGAATCTCATCACTAATAACAATACTTTCATAAACTTGAAATAAGAATGTTTATTGCCTTTTTCTTTTTTCTTTTACATGCTGCCTGGAAGAACATGTATAATTCATTTTTTTTGTATCCTACTGCAGATCAACCTCAGAAACAAATTGCTATATAATTAGTGTCGTATCAGGAGTGCTCTCTGTGGCTGACATCAGCCATCCACGGGCGAGACGGCCTGTGCTGGCACGGCTCCTGAAATTCAGTGTAAAATTGAGTCTCCAGGGGGACTTCTTCCTTTTCTTTCTCCCTTGTTCCTTTCTTTAAATTATACATGACTTTTGCAATTTCTATCCTCTTCAAGCCAAAAAAATCTGTGAAGCACAAAACAAGAGGCAAACCAAAGGAGAGCATACAGGAGCCCAAAACAGCCAAGCTGATTGGCTTGGTGGAGATACTTGCTAGTGGGAGAGACAGAGCCAAGTCAGCCATACTGTGCAGTTTTGTGGAGATATTTAGCGAGTAGGAGTGTGGATACTTGAAAGGTATTAATCCAAAGGAATGCTCCATTTAGAACTATTGAAACATGGAGATATGAAACAGAACAGCTATCACCGTGTGTGTGTGTGTGTGTGTATAGGAATGTTATCTACAGAGAAGCATTCATAAATGAACACCCTATTTGATATACTCACAAAACTCATGACTGAAAATTAGTTATGGAGCATTAATTATAATCCTTGGTCCATCTAGATTGTGCAGACAAAACTGACATAATATTCATCCACAGGGCACTCTGTAGAACAGATTTTTGTGTATGTGCAGACATATCTATACTGACTCTGTATCTGCTATAAACAACCCACATACAGTTGATACTTTTGTGGAGCAGCAGAAATGAACATGTGAAAACTGATGCATCTGATTTTTTATGAAATAATAACCATTTTCTCCTCCCACATAATGCAACAGACATACGAGAAGATGCAAAACCACACCTATATTAAGGTACAGTACAGTCCAGACTGTTGTCCTTCCATACCAAAGCAGGTATTGCAGGTTTCTGCCACACCTCAAAAAAGGTCTGTGAGTGTCTTTTGCAGTACTTGCGTAGTTAATATGGACATGCCTGTGTTGACACAATAACTTGAAATTACTTCAAAATTATGACATTTTGTTTGTGTTGTAATGGATAGCAGGCATGGGCTAGCATTCCGACCAGGACAGGGCAGGATTCATTACTTGGCCAGGAGGCCAATGTAAATGAGAAAAAGAGGTAGACATTGTATTCAGAGCAGTGAACTGGCAGCACAGCCAGACCAGGATTCTCACGCGGATACCTCTAGCGTATAATGGGAGTTGTGGTCCCCTGGGGCAGCCTGGTTGGGTTCCATGGGGGCTGGCAGGGGAGCTGTTGGGATTAGCAATCCCTACTTTGTGAGACTTCCAATTGACCTGGAAAAACTATGCTCTGGAACCGAAAGTACATCCAGGTCTAAAATAAAAGGAGCCTCCTAGCCACATCCAGACGAGTCACAGCTGGGAAAGCAGACAACCAACACTTGTCTGGGAGACGTGGAGGATCACGAGAGAGGGAAACAGAGAAGAGAATATCGATAAACAAAGTTATTGTAAAGTTGTTTCTGTTAATAAACCTGTTTTGTTTGAACCCAGGTCTGGTTTAGCATGGTTGTGTTTGGGGTTTGGGTTGCTGCATCACCCCCTACTGGTCACAACATGCTTGAACATGGATCTCCATAAGGTGATGGTATGAATTTTCTTTATTGGTACAGTATTTGTTCACAGTTGTGGAGACATGAGACTGCATTGAAGCACGCTGGGTTTGGAGCTCAGTTTTGTGGTTTGGTGGCGAGAGCAGAGTGTGCCATTGGATGGCTTATGATCTGGAAAAATTGCAATTACTTTTAAAAAAAATATAGGTTCTAATTATTTGCAACAATTTATATATTATTGGCATTAGAACACACAAACACAATTTACAACTCTGCAGAGCTATGCTAAGGTCAGGGCTTGGCATGGGAAAGTACACACCATTTTGTACCAGCAGTAAATGGTTGCATACCAGTATCTCCTGCTGTGGCCTTCAAGGCTCTGATACCCTCTCCCGCTGTCTGATCAAATATAATCCCGATTGTAACCGCTCTCAGATCTAATAGAACATATACTGTATCTTTGAGATCAAAACTCCAAGGGGGACCATGGGACCCACCCTCCCTGCTTGATTAAAAATTCATGATCATCTAAATTTTGCCACTCATCAGGAGAAACACCAGGAAGCTGACAAAAACAGAGAGTAATGGTTCTAAAATTTTTCCACCTCAGACACTGACTTAAATCATATAGGTTATGTTATAATAGTTAACTACGCATTATCCATGTCAAACTAAAAATACACACATTTTCAAAATGGCTTAATGCAATTTGGTCATGAAGCCAAAGAAAAAAAGAAAAAAAAACAAAAAAGAAACAGAGAGACAACTAACCAAAATATCTAAAAATGTTGTCACAGGCGGCTGGGGGTGGAGCCCAGCCGGGACGCCCGAGGGGACCGGAGGAGGGCTGGTGCCTCCTCCCGAACACGAGGGGGTGACCGCTCTGGTTTTGTTGGTGGCCTCGGGTAGGGGGCTTGGAAGTCCAACCCTGTAGGGGCCCATGGCCACTGCCAGGCGGCGCCCCGGTGCCTGAAGAACCCTGGAGCCCAGCACTTCCGCCACATCAGGAAGTGCTGGGGGGAAGAAGAATGGGGACACCCGGAGGGCTTCTGGGTGCTCAGCCGGCACTTCTGCCACACGGGGGCGTGTCCAAGGAGGAGTGCCGGGAAGCAGCTGGAGCCCATCCGGTGTGGTATAAAAGGGGCCACCTCCCTGCATTCGAGAGCGGAAGTCGGGTGGAAGAGGACGGAGCTGGAGAGAGGACTGGAGGTGGCCTGAAGGAAGGCATAGAGGACTGTGTGAGAGGCCCGGACTTTTGGGGAAACGGTGCTGGAGGCACTGGGTTGTGCACTTGTAAATATTGTATATAGTGTAGATAATAAATGTGTGTGTGGTGAAAAAACGATGTCCGCCTGTCTGTGTCGGGGTTCCGTTCCACAATGTATATTACCACCAATCTGCAATCTTAATGAGAGATATGCTACAATTTCCAAATATAGAATTTCATATTGTTGTTTTCTAGCTGGAGGTGCTGGGATTCTCTGTCTGATGGTGATTTTTTTCACAGATCTTCCACTTGCTGCGAGCTCGCTTGCTAGCACATGTTGACATAAATGTGAGTCTCACAAACAACAGGTCAACTGGTTGGTCAGATCTCATCTCTTCTGGATAGGAGTGATGTGCCCCAATTTACTCCAAGCACAGCACTGTGTGCATAAACACACACAGTTAAAAGTGTGCCTGAGTTACTGTAATAAGAAATAAGTCACATCTAAAAATAGGGGATAAGTTGGACCTCATTAATTGGGGCTAATGTTAGGGACTGTCTTATCTAGACACCCAAATTAAACTGGCATTCATGGAGCCCCAAATGCTACATTTGAGTGGCCCCTCGGTGGTTTTTGAACCCACTCACACCACCTTCTCCAGCCTGCCATTCCGCCATACTTATATCTTGCTCTCAACAGCTCCGACCAGAGAACGCCTGAGAACAGCTGTCACACCGCTGCCCAAATTAGTGGGGTCAATGGCATAGGTTTGTTTACAGATCCAATTACTCTGATGCAGCAAGGTCTATATTAACCTTTCTCTGCTAATCACCCTCACCCCACTGTGACATCACTGTGCCAACAGGACCAGATGGAGCCCTGGGGGAACATGTGTTTGACAAGTTTAATGATTATAGACCTCATGCTCCCTGGATATTTTTAATTATTGATGTTTGTCTGCTTCAAGGAAAACTGGAATGACTCTTCAGAGAGAAAAAATATAGAACATCATTGGAAAGCAACCTGTGCCCCTGCCTGGTATTTCAGTCTGTCTCTCTCTGTGAGAAACACCTGCATTCATTTCTTTATTTATTCTGAAAATCTGCATTCTGAAAGAAAAATCTTCTGTATTCAGCGGATGTGTCTGTATTCTCATACCTTTTGATGTGTGTTAGGGTAATGGGGGGGGGGCTGGGCTCTACTTTAGTTTATGCAAGACTCTGACCCTTCAGAGATCTCAGGGTCGAGACAATGAGAACAAATAATACTAATGTCATCACAAATGGGAAATCTGTCATTGCTGCCCATTTTCAAAATAAATTTCCAGTTACAAAAATCTGCCCTTACACACACCTTAGGGAGCTGATAGCACAGCATATAGGGAGCATACAGGGAAGGGTTTATTTATTTTGGATCTATCCCATTACCGAACTCACTTAAAGAAATACTCCACCCTAAAATGAGATTGTTTTATAAGTTGCATAACACATGCAATTTATAGTCGGACTTGGGTTGTAGGATCCAATCAGGGAAAGGACACATAATAAGAATGAACCAATCAGAGTGCATTTTCAAAACAAAATCTGTGCTTCTGCTGTCCGTACCACAATGCAAAGCTGGCATTTTCAGAAGTATACAGCTTCAGAGTGTAGTGTGAACAAAAGAAAAAATGGAGACTAATATCTGTACTTCTAAATGAAAATGTAGTAATGTGGATGAAGCCTCAGTCTGCTTTATAAATGGATCCAGACTTTGAAGGGCACCACTTCTAACCACTTCAACACTTGGCCACCCACAAAAATAATGTCTTTATTAATAAGTATAATAATGATTTTCAAATATGTAATGGCACAGTGGTTAGCACTGTATGTATGCATGTCTTGT
Organism: Polypterus bichir lapradei; assembly: GCA_026402145.1. Lineage (NCBI taxonomy): Eukaryota > Metazoa > Chordata > Cladistia > Polypteriformes > Polypteridae > Polypterus > Polypterus bichir. The sequence goes on from JANRMT010028174.1 coordinate 94,414,031, forward strand.
TCTTGATGCTGCCTAAATAGGCTCCAGCTTCTCCATGACACAAAACTAGGTAAGGTGAGTTTAAAAATGTTACATTATATATATTGTCATGCTGAAAAAGACAGAAAAAGAATGTCAAACATTAGAGACACCACAGGCTACACAGTTTGTTGCCTAATGTAATCTTCAGGGGTTTTCTCTTTGGAAAAAGAACTTGGTGTTTGCTATCATGAATGTGCTCTTTGCCTGGTCATTAATGATGACTTCTTCACTGTAGGTGCTAGTTTCTGAGGTAGAAGGAAAAGGTTTAATTCTCTGCATCTGTCAGAATACGTCATGTCCTTAAGACCTGAGATACACTTGGTTGCTCTGATCTGCACAGCTTCAAGTGCTGCTATACCATTTTGTAGTTTGGTGACCAGAAAGGCATACAATAATCCAGATATGGTCTCAAGGCTGCCAGGGCCTATTTTGATATCAACAGGTGCAACCCCAGAAAGGCACTAGGTGACCACATGCAGAACCATGCACTTAATATTTAATGATATTAATATGGGAATATATGTTGTGTGACAGAATATCAAAGTGCCTGACAATAATATGGGGAAAATCTGTGAGCAGTGAGTGACTGGACCAAGAATCAGACCACTACTTAAGAAATTGTAGCCACTGCACCATCTCAGACTTTGTTAATCATATTTGTGTAAAGTGCTTCTTCAGAGAATTATTCACTGGTTCAAGTGCTATATAGGCTATAATGAAACATAAAATAAATCTGGAAAACATTTGAACCCATCAGTGGCACAATGCCAACTAGTAACAGCAGATTCAAAGCTGTGGGAAATTCCATAAAAACATCAAAGTATTAAGGGTTTAAAAGAAGTGGTGAATATACTGGTTCTGGGCATCCAAATTATTGTATGAAAGCCAAATTTTCCTTATAGACGCTGAAGACCGTTTCCTTTTCAGGCAGTGACACTGTGACGCCAGGCTGTCCTGAACACAACCAACCAGTCAAAGTATTTTTTTCTTCTACTTAGATATCAAAGTTAAAGATAACAAGAGTTGCTTTTGAGCTCAACGACTCACTAAGATGCCTATTTTGATTTGTGACTTATATCATATAAATAGCAGTCCTCCTTGAGAAGTTCTCGAGTTACCAATAAGGAACTGGGTTATGTGAGCTATCCTCCTGACATACCAGACAGCAATAAACAAGGCACGAATGGACATGCACAAGGGATATGTGGGTTGTCCCTTCAATGCTTGTCGACATAAAAAATATTTGAAAGCAAAACAGAAAAGAAATGTCTCTAGGAGACTGCAAGAGGCAAATTCAAGAGCATTATGGGCGGAAAATATTCCAAAGAGCAATAAATGATGATTTTCAAAATGTACTTTCTAGCCTTGTTATGGTGGCTTAGTGATTAGTGTTGCTGCCTCACAGCTCTACAGTCCTTGATTAGAACCCCACTCCAGTCACTAGCTGTGTAAACTTTGTATGTTTATCCGGAGTTTGCACTGATTTTTCTCTAGGTGTTATGGTAAAAATAAAGAAATATTCTTTTATTAATTAGAACCTGTTAATCAGCCAAAAATATCTGAAAATAGGTGTCTGAATAAGTGTGCCTTACGAATGAGTAGGGCATGATCCATTACATCTGATGCTGGCCTCCATTAAATGATCCTAAAATGGATTAACCAAACTGAAATAAGTAGAGGTGGAAGCCATGAAGTGTTATAGAAATAACACAGGTAGAAATCAGCATACAATATCATAAGAAGTGATTTGGTCCAGAGTGTGGAATGATTCGTGGTTGATTACAAACAGAAAAACTGTACACATAGTAAACACTCAGACCTATTAAGCAGCAAATTGTTTTGATCTGAAGTTTCTTATTTTAATTTCCCCATTCTGATACTGATTCTCATGAGCTTGTTAATTAAAAATTAATGATTGGCATTAGGGCATCAATTACATAATAGGAGATCCAGAATTTCCATCTGCTACTAGAAGGTAGCAGTTCAAAGAAAAATGGGTATGGAATAGACACCTCTGACCTGCACTCACATGAAGCCTTAATAAAAAGAATTAAGGTAAAGTGATCAGAGAGAAATAGAACCAGCATTTCTATCTATCTATCTATCTATCTATCTATCTGTCTATCTATCTATCTATCTATCTATCTATCTATCTATCTACAGTAGGTTTGGATTTTTTTTTCTCCCTAAATAATAAAAACCATCATTTAAAAACTGCATTTTGTGTTTACTTGTGTTATATTTGACTAATGGTTAAATGTGTTTGATGATCAGAAACATTTTGTGTGACAAACATGCAAAAGAATAAGAAATCAGGAAGGGGGCAAATAGTTTTTCACACCACTGTATCTATCTAGGGAGAGGTCATTGTCACCAATCCATTCATAAAGAATACTGAGGCTCCGTCCACATTTCTACATTTTCATTCAGAAGCACAGATATTATTCTCCATTGTTGCCTTTTGTTCACAATATCCTGGAGTTTTCAACCCCTGAAAACAGACTTTTGAAAACGCACTCCAGAACCATATACTTCTGAAAAAGCTGGCTAGGCATTGTGGTGCGGACAGGTAAAAATGCAGGTTTTTGAAAAACACACTCAGATTGGTGTATTGGATGCTCATTATGTGGCCCTTCCCTGATTAAATCCTGTTCATTATATCCTCTCATTACCTGACTGGTCACCCTTCATGGAAGAAAACCCTTTTCTGAAATGGCAGACATAGAGGAGTTGCTTTCCTTGGTACCTTTTGTGTTCCTTACCTGTATGCAATTAAATTATGTTTTGTCCATGAATTCTACATGCATGCAGGAAATTAAGGCAAGTCATTTACCAGTTGCTACGGTTTTGTGCTAAATTCTGTGGCCTGCAGTGTTGCTGTCCCTTTCAAGGATTATTTCACCAATGCGTGAATGCCCAGTGTAGGTGAGCGGGAACAACATATGCATTTACAGCCATTTCAGAGTGGATGGAGATAGTTTCATAAATTACCTGCAAAATGCTAGTGTGGATGGCAATCACCGTTTTTAATGAAAATGTAGTAATGTGGTCATATCCTGAGAAATACTAGCCAGAAAGTGTTGCCGCAGTTCCTATGTTGCCTTTAATCAACTCTGTATTAAAATGACTAGTTTACACCTTTAAAATTGTGCGGCTTTTGTCATGATAGGTATCCAATATTAGCCTGAAAAAGACATCTTATAGTCTGGAGTCAGTTAGAGTGAACAGCATTCATGTATAGAAATACCGGAGAATCAAAAATGTTTCAGCCTTACCATACATACATTCCTGTGTTTTCCGGGGTAGGTCTGAGGCGTGATGAATGATAAATTCAGCATCAAAGCTATTTCTTGCTGGTAGGCATTGTGATCAAGTAAGTAGGACTTTGGATTTTTGAACTACAAGGCTTCAGAGTTAATTATTGCTTCTGATTCACTGTTTGGCATTCAGCAAGTCATTTAACTTCCTTGTGCTCCAATTATACTATCAACAAATAAATTCTGTAAAGTATCACAAAATAGTGTTTTTTTTTCAAAGGTTATTTAGTTGACAGTGCTAGTAGTCCACCACTAGGGCACAGAGGACTCGGCATGAGAGCCAGGGCAAAACAAACTCTGAAGACTGAGCAGCATGGTAACAGATGAGCCACAAGCTTGTGGCACTGGGTGCTATTGAAGGCAGTTGTATGCCATTATAACGTTAACCTGTGTCAGACAGCAATTTACACAGATTTGTAGAGCAACACCCAAAAGACTACTTTGATCCCATAGAAGTACTGAAAGTCTTTCTGTTTGAGAGGATCTTGAATTGCACCTCCTTTACATCTGGCATTAACATGCGTTTTGTATTACCGTATATCTAGACGTAATCTAACTAGATTACATTTACACCGGGCATTAAAATGTGCCTCCCAGTGTAAGAGCCAAATCCTTTAAGTGAATGTTAATTGTAAACTTTTCTTAGTCTGCTTAGCTTGAACTTGAATATAATATATTTTAACATAGATTATGGAAGTTTCAGTTTAGCCCCTTTGTAAATTATATAAAACGGAATGTTCATAATCTTAACTCTGTGTTCCAGTAGAATAGCCCATAGATTGAAGTTAGACAGCTAGAAGGAAACATGAACGGTCAGACAGATAGATATTAAGGGCATATAGTTTTCTGTACGTTGTGTAGAACAATACATAGAGGAATGTAACCTAAATATTTAAGCAGAGTATCATAAATTTCCCTTTTCCCCTTTCTTTGCATGTATTATCAACATCTCTATTTTTTACTTACTGTTGTTTTTTTTATGTCATACTAGTACTGGAATGCTTCTCTGGTAGCTGCATTTGAACTCTTTTGAACCATTTGGAAACCTTCGTGAAACACAGCAACACCCAGGGTCCACATCAAGTCAGGACAGAGGTCGGATGTCATCCTTACCAGACACAATTTAAATGTTCTTCTACTTATATGGCTGTTGTATGTAGTACATTTGCATTTAAATTTGTATTAAATGTTGTCATTATTGCTATGCACCCTCAAATGTAGTCCGAGAAATCAAAACACCTTACAAACACTTGTACATTTGCACCTTTTTGTGAATGTGGTCTTGTGCTACGAAGTTGTGATCAGGTCACCAAAGATAGATGTTAATTTCTGGTGTAAGAAGGACCTTTGGGTGGCATGGTGAATTATTACAAAATCGAAAGGAAGATAAAGCAATACAAGCATGCACTTAACCAGAACCACTAGACAGCTTTCCGGCCTACAAAAACTCTTGGATTTAGTTATTACAACTTTATACAAATCTGATTCAATTCTTCAAAGTACTTCACCAAACTTTCCTGTTACACGAAGAGCTCATTGGCTTTATGGTCAGGGACGCATCACTGAGATCAGGCTTCAAAAATAGCTCTTACCGGGGATAAATTAAAACATATGCCATAGCCAATTGCGTTATCACCATTATCACTTCAGGGCTGTGTCATTTTTTTAAAACCTAAATATGAATCTTTAAGATAATGATACCTTGAAATGCGGCATACCCTTACACTTTTCTCTCCATTCAAATTCGCGGCAGCTTCCCTCATAGACGCAGCCCAGCACATCACTCGTTTTTAGACTCTCACAATGACTTGGTGTGAACTGCTATTATTCCTCTCTCTGTACATTTTAGCTTTCATTATATTACAATGTACTTTAAGCTGATATTAATTACCCGCTGCAGAATAGCAGGAGGGATCCTATTATTCATCACTTTTACTGCTTCTAATAGGAAATCTAAAAGACTGTCTGTCCAACGCAGAGGGTCTAGGTGAAGCAAACTTGTGGTTACAGAAATCGGAGAATTTTCCCCAATTTAACAGTCTATTCCCAGTGACCTTCCTTTTTACTGAATCACAGTCCATTAGATAGATAGATAGATAGATAGATAGATAGATAGATAGATAGATAGATAGATAGATAGATAGATAGATAGATA
>JANRMT010028174.1:94419533-94538385 GCA_026402145.1 Polypterus bichir lapradei
ATAGATAGATAGATAGATAGATAGATAGATAGATAGATAGATAGATACTTTATTAATCCTAAGGGGAAATTCACATTTCCCCTTCAAGCAGGTTACTTTCAGATTTTTTCATTACTTTCAGATTTTTAAATTTGGATTGAAAAAGACACTTTGAAGGTTGACAGAGATGTTTAGGGATTTATTTACCTAAATCTGGGAAATCAGGGCTGAGACTCAGGCTGGTAACTGAGTCTAATGGATTTCCACCTTTATAAAGAAATTACAGAGCTTGGGTCAGGCTTGTATTATAAAACTGGGCTTCTCCAGAGACTTGGAAAGCTGTTTATTTCATTGATCTAATGGACACCATTGCCAGGGTGCTGGTTTCCGTCTTGTGCTCTGCATCTTTCTAAAGTTGGTTTAAGTTGAATCAGAAAATGGATGAATGTATAGTCCTCATTAATATTTAGTTTAAAATAAATTTTAATCTACATGAAATCTTGTGCTGCTATATATTATTCATATTGTGTGAAAGTGACTCAGTGGACAAGGGATTTTTATGTTGGTCAAGGAAAGGGCCCGGCAAAGCACTAGAAAAGAGTCAAGAGAGAATGTATGGGGCACAGCAAAAACAATTTGATGTGTATTATAAGAAAATATATCTGTTTTTTTATAAACATTTTTAAAAATATAGGTTAATGTAGCCCACTATTAATTTAGGCGTTTCAAACTGTAGTTGTATGTGAGGTGGCAAGGTAGAGGAAGGGCTCACACTGCTACTTCACAGCCCCAAGGAAGTGGTTATAAAACACAGGCCTGAGCACTGCCTTGGTGGAGTCTGCATGTTCTGTATCTACGTGGCCTTGCCTCAGTACTCAGTTACAGCCCACTCTGCCACTTTAGACTAACTCCAGTGGAGTGGAGTCAGTTCTGTCCTGGTTTCCTCACTGGTATCCCATCCAGAGTTTCCAAAGGCTCTGATTTGGATTTGTTGGTTAAAAAATGGGTGGATGGAAAATCAATGAATCTGCTCTTTGGTAAGTATAATTCTTGTCACTAGAGGTTAGTAGTTATTGGGGTCATGAAGATAAACAAGGACCCATATAGATTTAAGTCATTCATTCATTTCTGAACCTGATTTTTCAATTTCAGGATTGTGTGGTTCTGAAACATTAGGAGCAAGGCAGCAATCAACCAGGTTTGTGAGGCAGTCCATTGCAGGGCTCATTCATCCACATGCTATAGTGGGCCATTTTGGTGACCAATCTACCTTAAAAGCAAGTAAATCAAAGAGAACCTCTAGGAAAAACATACATAGAGAGCAGAGAAAAACCATGCCACAAGGGATTGGGCCATGATCTGAATCCAGCACTGTGGAGCTATGAATGCCACCAAGTAGTAATGTGACATGAACAGTATGTGATGATGGGTGAGACAAATGGATGCTTTCTGCTCTGCTTTGCTCTTCTCCCAGGTTGCATTGTTCTTCCTCATGGTAGATTTTGCCACTCAGTAGCTAATCACTGAAATGCTTTTATACCAAACCAGTAACGGCTCACTGCATGATAACTTGACTTGAGCATTCCTAGTTTTCCTCCTCGTTCTCTGTACATTTAGCATTCGTTTGCTCAGAGGTTGATGCGCTTGCTGCTTCCTGAGCAGCTCTTCTTTTTTCCCACTTCTTCTCTTCTTTCGTCGGCATTTTTTCTCGTTAAAACTGATTAATTCAGTGTTTGTGTTGCAATTACTTAGTATGTTCTCCTTCATTTTTTATTTAAGCTGGCACTTAAGTCTTGAAACTGCCTCAAGAATGATTTAAGATATGAAGAGGTAGGGGAAGGTGGTAGGGATGAGAACGTTGCTGGCTGCTGCCGAGAGTTGATTGTACAATAAAATAAAATAAAAATAAAAAGAGGAATAACCTTGGAGGTCAACCATCACCCCAAAAGTGGATAGTAGATGTCACGTAGTATATGTGTACCACATTTCAGGTCAATAGTTCAAACGGTTTGCGAGCTACAGGTGATTTAAAATCCTGTACAGACAAACGGACAGCCACGGTAGCGTATTATATAAGAAGATGTGATTGGTCCAGTCCTTTACTGAAGCTCATACTCTGCTGCTGATCCTGGGTCAACCAAACTATATAAAGCTGCTTGAAAACTGGGCTGGTAAAAGTCTTTTTATCCTTCATTTAAGTAAGAATATTACCAGTTTTCTTCAAATCATACAAAAGCTAGGCAAAACCAAAGACATCACATTTTACATTGATAAAAGCAGTAATACTGGTAGCATACTGTGTTCAAATCCTGTACCAGGCTGTTGTCTGTGTGGAATTTGTAAGTTCTTCCCATAGATATGGTATGGGCATTTTCCTCTGAGAGGTCTGGTTGACATCACCTATACCAAAGAGATTTGGGTTATGCTAACTTATGACTCTAACTTGGCTCCAGTTCTGGGAGTGTGCATGTTTGTGCCCTTCAATGGACTGGAGGCTTCTGCTAGGCTGTTTCCTGCCTTGTGCTCACTGCTGTCAGGATACGCTCCAGCTCCTTGTGAATCAGAATTACAGTAAGCGGCTTTGAAAACATATGTATGTATGTATGTAAATGCAGAGGGCAGCATGGTGGTGCAGCAGTCGTGCTGCTGCCTCAAATCAAGGGGTTTACATTCCATTTGCTCTTCTTATGGACTTCGTGTGTCAGAATGGGGTTCTTCTTAGTGCTCTGGTTTTCTTCCACAATCTAAACACAAGCAGGTTAGGTCGATTGGTATTGTGAGTGAGGTCACCCTGAAATGGACAGACGCTGTGTTTCCTGCCTTGCACCTGATGATTACTGGGACAGGTTCAAGCTTCCCAGTGATCCTGTCCTGGATAAATGGGTTATGAAAATGGATGGAGAGATGGTAAAGCAGATTGCCATGTGGTGCATGCACACACCAAAATTACATCTAATTGGTCATGGCACTTGGTAAATGATTTTGATTGGCTCACAACCGATTTACCTGAGTACAGTGCCGCTGGCAGGTTTATTAGTAATAGAGTTTGTTTACTATTACAATTGTTTTCTTTGTCATATTTTTTAAAAGAGCTTGTGTTTCACTCCCATCAATCTATTATCAAAGCCACTTAAGGCATTTCAGGCTCGTGAAAGGCCATAGGCAAACCTAGCAGCTTTGGGTACAACATAACAAGTAGCCCCAGATAGGGGGTAGAGTCCATCATGCATACCACTACTCAACCATCATTTGGCCTCACCTTAATATCTTTGAGAAGTGGAAAGAAAACTAGAGTACAGGAATTGACCATATAGACAAAGGGAGATCAGGAAACCTCCACACTGACAGTGACCAGACCAGGCTTCAAGGAAACTTTCTTAGTGTTAGTTTTTGTGCCAGCATGTCATCCAATACCATCTGAGTGAAAGCTGAGTTACAGGATGCATGTTCTAAAATAAAGCTAGGTAACAGGGGAACATGTTTAAGTAACATTAACATCTCTCCAAACTGATAAAATATTGCATTAAATAATGGAAATTAAATCAAAGAACATCCTGCTGAAGTTCCGCTTTACACAGTGAGACCTTGTATAGAGATATGGACAGCTCTAGTCATCATATTACACAAAGATGAAGCAGAATTCAGTGTCACACAAAGACAAGAAGCCAGGTGTCTACCTGAATTTAAAAAACGGGTTTAGAAGATTAGTGGATGGATGAAGTTTAATATGTATTTTTGGCATCTTTTTTAGAGTGCAAACTCATTACATGGCCAGAACCAGGCCACACCACCAGCAGCTGGTTTAATTTTTAAAAGGTAGAATTAGCATGGGTTTTTAGGTTTTTCACATCTACATTTATTTGGCTAACACCTCTATCCAAGGTGACTTATAACATTTAAGGTGGTTACATTTCCTTTTGTTTTTTCAGTTGGAGTGCAGGCAGGTGAAGTATCTAGCTCATGGTCACACAGTGTCAGAAGCAGGATTTAAACCCACAACCTCAGGGTTTGAGATCCACTGCAACACACTGCCTGCCCTCCTATGACATCCTCTATGGAATTGAAAATGTGATTATGTGTATTTAATCGCAAGAGTTGTAGCACATTTCAGAAGTGTCCAGTTCAAGGCAGGATCTAAGCCTGGATGACACACCAGTCCATCACAAGACACAATAAAGTACACCCTCACACCCTCAGGACCACCAATCAGCATAACCCACACTGGGAAAATGGTTAAAGATTCACTCAGACATAAGGAGGACATGCAGATTCTAACAAAGTGAGTACTTTGAAGCAGAGAGCAGCACTAACCACTGTGCCACCCAGTTTCTTCCTGTTATTTGATAGTGAAACCTGCATGCTTTCTAGGACACTGATATAAAGTAAGGTGAATGGAATAAGACAGCATGCAGGACACTCCTTTACACAAGGGAATCTGCAGTAAGCTCCAAGGATATGTTGTTCAAGCAAATACCTTGATATCATTTATGAAGTGACCGGGTGTGACTCTGCTATTTGCTAATCAAACAAGACAGACATACAGAAAGGTCTCTTCACATATGCTTGTAATAAAAGCCTCTCTGTGTGGCACTGTGGCCTCCTGAGGCCGTCTTTAGTCATGCAAGCCAGTTCACATTACCACAAGTGCCTTGTCACCCAACCTGTGTGAAAGGGGAGCATCACGAAAGAGTGCTGGGCCTCCAGGGTCCCTTTCTGGATCTGCATGGGTCTGACAAGTGAACATTCTGTGCAACGCTTCTCAACCACTCATGGGCTAATGGCTTATCTAAAATTTAAGGAAAAAATAAATAAAAACGGTCCACTGTGAGATGCAGATCCAAAGTGAAGCATGCATTAGCCACTTCCAGATTCTCTAAAAAGCAAGTGAGAATTATTTTCCATGGAGTCTTTTCAGAGCCTGAGACTTATGTATTCAATGAAAGTTACTCAATCATGGTCAAAAAATGAGACACCAAGTTCACCTCCATCTCACCTTTATATTAAGGTTTTATAATCTCTGGGCTGAAGAAGGGAACAAGTCTTCTTGACCAATGTCCATTGAAGTGTAGATACCAAAAGTGGACGGTGTTCCTATATCAAAGGTCCAAGAATGCTGCACTAGATAGGGGGGCAGTGGGCCAACAGGAAGAGTGATTAAAGTTCCAAATATTTATAGACAATTTGAGGGATCCTCTACAAAAGGGACAAGTTCTCCACAGTTTGCAAATGTTCTGCTAAGCACATCTGCCCTACTATAAACACAGCTGTCAAGAGCATAACAAACTCCAATGTATGCCATTATTTTTCAATGAAAGACAACAGCTTGTTCATCAATATGGATGCCTCTCTCATTTCATCAACAGGGAAAAAACTTCACGTTTAAAATCAAATTTACCTCTATGGGTGCACTTTTTAGAATTTAGCATATAGTTTCCTTGTCTGTATGCTTGTTGGCTGTGCTCCATTGTACAAATGACTGGATGGGTTAAAAAATCCATTATTTGAACATGTGACTCTGTTGGGTATTATTGGGTCTAGGGTTTGGTGGTCAGTAGTGCTCCCTACAGGTTACTTTATATATATTGTCACACACGTCCGCATAGGAAACAGCTAAAAGGCCTAAATAATGGTACTTCTACGCCAGACCAGGGGGTGGCGGAGTGTGCTGACTGTCTCTCTCAGTCTCTTGCAGACCTTTCTCGGGAAATCCCACTTGGTTCTGGCACTGCCGATGATGTCACATCTGGGCATGAGGGTGTCACTTCCGATCCTGGTGGTGATGATGATGTCACTTCCAGTCATGTAGACGTCACTTCCGTTCTGGCCCTGATGACATAAGTTGCCATTCTTTCTGATAAAACTGCCATCTTATACAGTGCATCTGGAAAGTATTCACAGCGCATCACTTTTTCCACATTTTGTTATGTTACAGCCTTATTCCAAACTGGATTAAATTCATTTTTTTCCTCAGACTTCTACACACAACACCCCATAATGACAACATGAAAAAAGTTACTTGAGTTTTTTGCTAATTTATTAAAAATAAAAAAAAAACTGAGAAATCACATGTACATAAGTATTCACAGCCTTTGCTCAATACTTTGTTGATGCACCTTTGGCAGCAATTACAGCCTCAAGTCTTTTTGAATATGATGCCACAAGCTTGGCACACCTAACCTTGGCCAATTTCCCCATTCCTCTTTGCAGCACCTCTCAAGCTCCATCAGGTTGGATGAGAAGCGTCGCTGCACAGCCATTTTAAGATCTCTCCAGAGATGTTCAATCGGATTCAAGTCTGGGGTCTGGCTGGGGCACTCAAGGACATTCACAGAGTTGTCCTGAAGCCACTCCTTTGATATCTTGGCTGTGTGCTTAGGGTCGTTGTCCTGCTGAAAGATGAACCATCGCCCCAGTCTGAGGTCAAGAGCGCTCTGGAGCAGGTTTTCATCCAGGATGTCTCTGTACATTGCTGCAGTCATCTTTCCCTTTATCCTGACTAGTCTCCCAGTTCCTGCCACTGAAAAACATCCCCACAGCATGATGCTGCCACCACCATGCTTCACTGTAGGGATGGTATTGGCCTGGTGATGAGCGGTGCCTGGTTGCCTCCAAACGTGACGCCTGGCATTCACACCAAAGAGTTCAATCTTTGTCTCATCAGACCAGAGAATTTTGTTTCTCATGGTCTGAGAGTCCTTCAGGAGCCTTTTGGCAAACTCCAGGCGGGCTGCCATGTGCCTTTTACTAAGGAGTGGCTTCCGTCTGGCCACTCTACCATACAGGCCTGATTGGTGGATTGCTGCAGAGATGGTTGTCCTTCTGGAAGGTTCTCCTCTCTCCACAGAGGACCTCTGGAGCTCTGACAGAGTGACCATCGGGTTCTTGCTCACCTCCCTGACTAAGGCCCTTCTCCCCCGATCGCTCAGTTTAGATGGCTGACCAGCTCTAGGAAGAGTCCTGGTGGTTTCGAACTTCTTCCACTTATGGATGATGGAGGCCACTGTGCTCATTGGGACCTTCAAAGCAGCAGAAATTTTTCTGTGACCTTCCCCAGATTTGTGCCTCGAGACAATCCTGTCTCGGAGGTCTACAGACAATTCCTTTGACTTCATGCTTGGTTTGTGCTCTGACATGAACTGTCAACTGTGGGACCTTATATAGACAGGTGTGTGCCTTTCCAAACCATGTCCAATCAACTGAATTTATCACAGGTGGACTCCAATTAAGCTGCAGAAACATCTCAAAGATGATCAGGGGAAACAGGATGCACCTGAGCTCAATTTTGAGCTTCATGGCAAAGGCTGTGAATACTTATGTACATGTGCTTTCTCAATTTTTTTATTTTTAATAAATTCGCAAAAATCTCAAGTAAACCTTTTTCACGTTGTCATTATGGGGTGTTATGTGTAGAATTCTGTGGAAAAAAATGAATTTAATCCATTTTGGAATAAGGCTGTAACATAACAAAATGTGGAAAAAGTGATGCGCTGTGAATACTTTCCGGATGCACTGTATATATATATATATATATATATATATATATATATATATATATATATTGTATGTGGAAGTGAAGGTCTGTTATACGGTTTTTATATTTGTAGCTAGAGATCCACAAAGGGAGAAAATGAGTTACTTATCTCAAAATGTTTTTTTTCATTCTAAGCTTTCGACAACCTGCCAGGTGTCATCATCAAAGGAAAAAGATTAGACATACAGGAGTCAAAGGCAATATATAGCGGGTGAAGGGTGGGAGTGGAGGGGGGTTGCCAGGTGGGGGGGTTAATAAAATGGGGTTTGGAAGGTGTTGGTCATCGAGTCTTTTTTATTATTTGGGATGTTTTTCTTTTTAAGCCTGCATATGCTGAGGCACATCTGAAGGCATCTCCTCACAGACTTGATCGAGATATATAATAACCAGCCAGGGTGAGAGTGGGGGCTGTCACTTACATTCTCTTCTCACAGATCAGACAGACCAGCCAGTGAGTGCACCTGTGAAAGTTTTGGCAATGGGAGTTACAGTAAATGTAAAATGGATGTAGCTAAAATATAGTAATGTCTATTTAAGGATTCACAATCATTGGGCAACACAGAAAAAGGTTGTGCATTGCAAAATTAATAGATCAATAGAGGTGGACACAAACTGGGCAACAATTGCTTACACATTCTACAAGACAACCTCTTCCCACTTGAATATCTGAATACTCAGAAGCCTACACCAGGCTTCTTGAGGCAAATTGATAGAAGCCGATAAATCTCAGCAATGCCACTCCTGTGCCAAGGATGAACAGTGAAACTTAAATATGTGGATTCTCCTCTCGTCAGTTCTCATCAGTTCACAGCTATCACTAAAAAATAAAAGACTTGATCTCACTTGGTTGTAAAATTTAGCATATGTATTTGAAAGCCTATATCCCTGCGGTAAAGAAAGTGAAATGAAATGTACTTGAAGGCGAAGCAGATGGTAAGGATTATAAAAGACTAAAATGCAGTGTGATCCTTTGAAGGATGCAAACAACTTTTATTTGGAATAGAATGCCATCTGCCAGAAAAGTGTATTTATTTGAAGACAAAAAAAAGAAAAAGAAAGAAATTAAAATAGTTGCAGAACGGTTCAAGGTATCGTCTAACTGCCAGCCAGCCACCTACTCAGTTTGATTTTTTTGAGAAAGACCCGTAAAGGTGAGGTATACATAGTGACATGAATAAAAGTGCCATTAGTAGCTATCACTTTCATAGCATGGCTTATGAGAAGATAGTGTCTATTTTCTATTTCTTTGCACAATGTCGTCATGAAGTCAAGCCTTGTCTTAAATGTTCATCTGAGGCCTTCACCCATGAGTCAGTGGGTGAAAAAAATCAGTAATAAAGACCTGGTGAAGACAGGAGGTGGATTAGTGTTGAGATTCTGAAATGACTGACCTCAAAATCCTGGTGCCTACAATCTGTGGCATTTGGAATAAGGTCATCTGGTGACTCATTGTCTGCACATGGTCACGATACAGAAGGCTTCAGTAAGTACTGGTGGCCCAAAACACTAATGCATCAAGACGTCATTTAATTTTCAGGTCCAATTTAGTCAGACAACAGTGTCTCGATTGCAAGTTGAATTCATGTCCAGTAATGTCCCCTGTTCCTCAGTATCAAGCACTTCCAAGTGATCTGACACCTAGTGGACATTTTTAGTGAAAAACTAGGCCAGTTCCTCTGGGTCCTCTCAAATTAATGTGCCCCAGCTCTCACACATTACCATGTGCATGGCGGCTCAGAGGTTAGTGCTGCTGTCCCTCAGCTCCAGCATCTTTGGTTTGAGTACTTTGAGCAGAAACTGCCTATGTGCAGTTTGTATGTTCTTCTCGTGTCTTTATGGCCTTTATTCTATGTACTCCTAAAGAATTCCAAATACCGAATACCAGACATGAGGGTGGGTTAAATTAATTTATGATTCCAGTTTGGTCTAGTGTAGGTGTGTGCAATAAAAGTGCATTACAATGGCTGATCCCCTATCCATGGTTGGTTACATCCTTTACCCACAGCCCCTAGCACGACAATAGCAGCATCAATCCTGCACATGCAGTTAGTTCTTTGTAACCATGTATCTCAATTTCACTGTTCAATTTAGCTAGCCAAAGCATTACAATGATTGATTATTCTCCTAAGTATTCAGTCAGGCTATAGCATTTTTATCCTATAATGTCCACTGCTGTTTTGTTGATCCACTGCATTCATATATGTCAGTTTGATCTGACCCACAGTATCCATTTTACTCACCACAAAGCAACACAATGACAGCATCGGCATGCAATTAATCCACTGAATTGTAGCTCTATGGTAGACCCTGGTTTTCTATGTCCAGTTTAGTTAAACCAAAGCTACAGTGACAGGCTCAGCTACTTAGAATCCACTAAGCCTACATTATTCCTGCTCTTAATGGTCACAGCTTCACAATGTCATGGTTCACAACACTCACAGAGTGAAATGTGATAGTATTACATTGTTCAATTCAATCAGTACACAGTATTGAATTGAATGGGTAAGTGCCTTATTCTTCACTCAGTCTACAACTTCCATGCTTACCGATTTCCCCTATTCCCGTACTCTCAGAGTATGATAAGATCTGACCTTTAGTGTTCATGTTAGTCAAAAAAAAGGATCGGCTAAACCAGTTTCTGTCCATTGATCATACTGATCTGCCTGCTTGGTGTTCATGCCAGTCATCTCACAGTATTTCTGTGTACCCCTCGGTTCCTAACGATGATATGATTGGACCTTCAGTGCCCATAGCAACAAATGGGTGGCATGCTAAGTTTAGTAATCTCACAAAATTTAGATAACAGACTCTGGTCTTCACTATCCTTTAGGTTTGCAGTAATCTTCCCATACAATGTTGTCTACTTTTCATAACTATTGTTTGCCTAAAACACTAAAGTACTCTGATGTGAATTGATCCTTAGTGACCAGTTATCCTCAGCCCATATCAGCATAATTGTTGCTTCAGTTCCTGTGGGTGCAGTCAGTCCATTGTTTACTATTGTCAAATCTGATTCTCCATGTCCAAGTTAGTCACCTCACAATAGTAAAATAACAGGCTCAACTCCAGTATCACATCATTCTACAGAACTGTTGCCTTATAATGTCCCCCACTTTCTAGTATCCAAGACCCAGTGTGAGAGACAACATCTGGGACTGGCATCCTGGCCAGAGGATAACCGGGGTCATTACCCAGCTGGGATGCCAATAGCATGGAAGAACAGGGGAAGACAATTTATTCAGGACATTGTCTCCCTCAGCACCCTAGGTGGCAGCCCTTCTGGGCTTCAGATCCACTATGGAGACTCACAGGGCATATTAGGAATTGTAGTTTTTTTTTGGCTCCCATGGGTGCCACCAGGGGGTGCTGAGGGGTTTACAAGCCGGACTACATTCCTCCCAAGCCACAATACTGGGACACCAGAAGTATTCCCAGGTTTTATATAAAACGAGCAGCCTCCTTCATCCAGGGCAGCCAGAGTTGGGAGGAAGCAGATAAGGCTTGACAGGAAGAGTGGAGGAGCAGAAGAGAGCCTTGAGAATTGTATTGTGTGTGCTGTGTGCCATTTGTAGCCTGCATTATGATGCCACTTAAAGGATTAAAACCTTTGCATTAATCGTGTCTGTGCCTTTATGTCGGGTGTATGAGAGACTGCATTTCCTCCTGGTGGTCACACCAGAGAGTCCCTGACACTGACACATCACAATATGACCAGCTTCCCAGTGTCAAGTTTAGCCAGCAAGGTCATCATGTCCAAGAAATTCTCCTACCTGCACGTAACTGTTTTTTTTTTTTATCTGTTTCAATCTGTAGGCTTCTTGCTAGCTAACAGGTGCCCTGAGTGGTGGACATAGCTTATTTTGTGGCATGTAATTTCATAGCAGGCATCATTGATTTTTTTAGCGCTGTGTGTCCTGAAAGTGGCCTGTGAACATGTAATTAAAAATGTGACGTGACATGGCCAAATGATTTACCATATGGATCTGTTGGACACCTTTCTGTAATGAACCGAAGCGCTATAGTACATGTGACAAGGAAACTCCGGAGACCAGAGCGCACTGCTCAACTACGGCATCTGACGAACTGCCAATACAATGATCATTTGCTGCTGTCAACACAATTGCCACTAGTTCATCATGTCAATGCAACCCTGTGGCCACAATCAGCTGCGAACAGTGAGAAGACTGTTTATGTAACAAGTGTCAAGCCTGGGTTTTCATGAACTGCAAATACCCATGGCTTCCATTTAATTACTATTTTTGCTAGTGCTGCACCTTGGTGGCCTCCAGAACTCCAGACTGTAATTTGAGTTTCAAGTTGTTAGTGTGGCCTAATGGTTAAAGCAATCCTAAACTATTGGCCTTAGCCTCCTGTTCTTTAACGGATTTGCACTCTACCTTAGGATTTCTCATTATAATGCTTGGATTGAAGCCATTTGTGCAAAAAAAATCATCCTTCTTTTGATCCATTAGATTACAGAATGAAAGAAGTCTAGAAAATACTAGAAAATGGCAATATTGAGTGCATGGCAGGAACCATGCTACTGCTAGGCACATTTATATACAGTACATGCATAATCCTTTACATTGGGCCAATATAGTCTCAGACAGCCTATTGGATTGAACAAATAAACTGGAGTACACCGACATAGACATTGATAAAACACAGAACTCCATACAGACAGTGAATGGGGAGGAATGTGGAGCTGTGAAGCAGAAGCACTAACCACTGCACCATCATGTCACGAAATGAAAAATCTAAAGCAACACATAAGTAGGTGGCGTCCTGTCCTGTCTGTACTGAATCACACTGGATTACAATAAGTGTAAAGGAATATCGTGCCAGACCCATCTGTCATTTAGGTGGATCCTCCATCATTTGTATCCCAATGCAGACTAAAGTGTGTCGAACAGCCTGCTGATTTGCAGTCACGGTAGTGAGCGTCAACATTGAATGGTTGTATGAAATAATGGGCCATATTTTCTAGGGTGACTAGAAGAGTAGTAACTCCCATTGCAGGGTTCCAATTTATTCTTTAAAAAGTCATTTGTTACACTGTGCACACTGTTGTATATACATTTTCAAATGATGCACATCTGTGCTCTGTATTTAATCACATTTGAATGACATTGATCTGACCAATCACATATTTGGGGATTGCAAAACTTCCACTTACATGAATATAACTTACTTTCGATATGTATGCCCTCAGTGAATACATTTAAAATAAAGTCCTCAGAGACAGACCAACTTAGTATCTCAAGGTAGTAAAGAACATTTTTAGGTGCGTTCACATATCATTTGAAAATCATCTATGGCAATAGACATATATGTCTGTGTGTCTGTCTGCATGTTCCCTTGTGGACTGATTATGTTGAAACTTGGAACGCTTATTCCTCAAGCAAATTTGCTGTGAAAGCTCAGCTTTCATTGACATATCTTGAATACAGCTTACTGCACACATTTTTGACATTTCAGAATCTCCCATTGAGAAGCAAACCTGTCTATCTTATAAACATTCTGTGTGACTTCAACTAAGAATTAGTTTATTGTTTCACTTTTGCCTTGAGAGTAGTTGCTTCACCTTGTACATTTTATGCTTTTTCTTTTACTCATTCAGCAGCAAAACAGTGAAACACCTACAGTTGTGCGCGCTGAAGAAAGTACTCCTTGCTGAAGGACACAAGATGAGGTGGGGTCAGATTTAGGAGAAGTGTTACTACATCATTTTTAGGTGTCTGCCAGATAGTGTTCTCTGACCTCTGTTTATGTTTCGATTATACAGTATGTCTTCTTGGTCTAGTTTAAAGGGTTTTTATATGCTTATTATAATTACTTAATCGTACAAGTGTTCCAGTTATGTACAATGTTTCTATGTGTGAAACTAAGTTCTTCTATCTTCCTTGTGTTTTGTGAGTGATACCCAAAGAGGCAGGGCCACTCTGACATCACCACACCTGAGCTCTCCCTCTGGCTATTTAGGACGGAGTGGAGAAAGCTCAAGATAGTGGCACACTGAAGTTCTTGAGAGTCGTTGTGAGTATTGTGTTTTTTCTTTTTGACATTAGATGTGTAAATGTTTAAATTAGATGTGTATCTATTTATTCAATTCACTAATATCAAATATACTCACATATAAGTTGTGTCTTCAAACCCGAAAAATTTATCATTAAATCAGACTCCCAACTTATACTCCGGTTTTTACATCTTCTTGCATCCTCCAATCTCGCACCAGTTTCTCAGACACAGCGAATTTTGTTGCAGCAGCACAGTTACCAACTTCTTTCACCACTTCAATGACTTTTAATTTAAAACCAGCTTCATATTTTCTTCTGATCGAATGCTCCATCATAGATAAGGGATGCTCTTATGATAAAGATGTAAGAGGGTGTGAGATATGAAAAACACAAAACAGTGCAAATGTCACTTCGGAATAGTTCGGGTATTACCATGTGGTCACGTAGGCACAATACATAAAAAAAAGGCAGCGTGCTCCATGGTTACTCTCTCAGGTGGAGGTTATATCATAATCTCTTGGACCAATAACGTCAGTTTTCTGCATTTGGCTTATATGACCGACATTATAAAATACCAGAAATTATACGGTAAAATCAAGCCCCAACTTATCCGTGGGAGAATTTAAACGCGAGCATATACGATAATTATGTTTGTTATTTGCTTAATGCAGTAGTACTGATATGTTTAATTTATTCATCACTGTACATGGTAACTACCTTCTCTTTCCAGGACACAGGGGTAGGATTTGTCCTGTGCTAACTCTATGGTTTTTGTCCCAACCCAATCCTGCTCTTACCTATTTAGCTATCTTATATGAACCTCTCCTAGACTCTGCCACCTTCCAGCACCTCGAAATCGATGTGGATAAATGATCTGATTTTTACGTCCATAGAAGTAAAAAAATACAAGCAACTTAACTCACAGTACATAGAAACGTATCAAAGATGGCTCGATGACACTTTATGCTATAGTATCTAAACATGTTCTCACTCTTTCTGTTACATTAAAAACGACCTCATTATGTTGAATTATCTAATGATTACAATAATTCAGTATTTCTTTTAAATGGCAAAGATTCAGAATGATATGCAGTCTGTTATGTTTCTCCATCGGGCACTTTGTTTAAGAAGTTTGAATTACAATTAGCCACAGCCCCTCCACATTCAACTACTATATACTACTACCTACTTCTAATGACTAACAATGGCACATTCATTTTTTCATTACATGAGCTGGAATCTGCAGCCTATGACATCCACTTCAACCACGTAATATTAACTGACTATAAGAGATAAAACATTCCAATGTTCAAACCAGCTAACCAAGTCTATGAACACATCTGAATGTTATGCCATTTGTATATCTTCTTACTTGTTATATTCTGATTTTGTAAGTTATAACACAGTGATCAGTGATACTCTTAGAAACAAGTTTTGATTTCAAGTTTGTAGTCAATAGTTTGCACTCATAATGTTTTGCCTACAGTTCACTTAACATCTCTATATATATAAAATCCAACGCCTGTCTGTCTGTATATCTGTCCGCTTTTCACGAGAGAACTACTTAACGGATTTAGATTGGGTTTTTTTCTATAATTTGCTTGAACATTCTGGTTGATTTTGCAGCCTCTCTCATCTCGCTTAGTATCATAGTTCACCTGTAGTACCGATTTATTTGCGTGAATCCAAGAGAGACACAGCGGCTGAGGGGGTGTATGTTACATCTGCTTAGCTAGGAAAAGAGAGAACTACTTAACGGATTTAGACTGTGTTTTTTTCTAGAATTTGTTTGAACATTCCAGTTCATTTTGTGTCTCGTTGCGCTAAGAATCATAATTCGCTTACAGGAGCGATATATTCACACTAATCTGAGACAAAGGCTGCGGGCTGAGGGGAGGGAGAAGCGTAACATCAGGAGTGTGGAGTCGGTCTGCCTCTGCGTTTTGGAGTGTAACTTGCCTCCACTTAGTTAGTGATACCTTTTTGTTTATTGATTTTAAAGTTTGTTCAGTTTCACTACTATGCGGGTGGAGCTGCAGGGAACAGCTAGTAGCTTATATGATCTAAAAGGCCATATAAGATCTTGTCCTACTTCTTCTTGGAGTTCTCATATTTGTGAGTAGTGTTATTGTGGGTGAAAAATCTAATGCCAATATTATACCATTACCACTCCCCCATTATTTCATCAGTTTTTGGTGTCAAAACAATCTGCTCACCATAACTTGGAGGAAGGGTCCAAAGAACAATGAACATCCTGATGGTTTCTATAAAAAGATCCCCATTGACACACAGGCCTAGAGCACCACATGAAACTTCACTTTCAGAAAAGGAGTATGCTGAAGGTGATACAGTAATAGATCTTAATGCTAGTCAGAGACTTGCAAGTGACCCCTTCAGGCCCATACTGGACTAATAAAGAGTTGAGGTTGAACTTAAGGAGAGGAGGGGCTAACTGCTCACATTATGGACCGATGATCTCTAGATTTGTGGTCAGACTCTGCTTTCTCACAAAATTACAAAGAATTTTGGGTTTCAGTTAGTTGCAAAAGTCATCATGAGGTAGAATGTGGCAAATGATTAGCAGGCTAAGGTAAGATTAATCCTCTATGTCACCCCTTCTAGTGGCACTCAAAAGTGCTACTGAGTTATTTTTTTATAATAATGTTGACTAAAATAAGAAAATGAAAAGGAAAGAACAGTGCTTTTTTTTTCTTGATCTGAGACCAGACACTGATAAAGGTAAGCCTCAACGTGATTTTGCTTTTATCTTGAAATCCATTATTTATAGTTTTGTTTTTTTTTTTACATTTTAATGGTCTACTGGCAAAGCGCTGCCAGGCTGTTTCAAGCAGAATGGGGTTAGATTGAATACCCATGCTGACACCTTGGCAAGGAAACCTCCAAAGCAGGCCAGAGTGCTCTGAGTAATAGAAGCAGGGACACTTAGCAGGGTACGCTGCACTTCAGGACTTTGATGGTAGTTCGGAGGTCACATAATAAGCTGTAGCATCAATGTTAAAGAAACCCTTCAATGATTACTCTGCTGTAGTGGAATACTCGCTGAATGCTGGCCAGTTGTCACAGCTTGTAGATCTCAAAGAAAACTGGCATCTTATCAGAACTATGGCATTACTAGGCACATTCACTTAAAGTTTTCTGACCAACTTGATCCAATCTGGTGTTCAACTGAAATATATCTCAGCACTATTGAACACAACAGATAGGTAAAAACTGGATGCAGTGCACATTTAGTACCACACTTTGTCACACACATCTGGCCAGTTGTGTTCAGGAAGTGTGAGGAAATCAGAGTTTTTAGAAAAATCCTCTCAGACACACATATAAACTAAACACCACAACTTAAACCCAGAATACACTGCTGCAGCACTGTGCAACTGTTATATTATAGAAACAATGCAATACAATGAAAGGTACAATATTGGTATAATGCCAGGCAAAAAAGGGTAAATTATGAATATGAATACATTCTGAAGAATAAATATTGCATACTTTATCTATTAAAAATAACATACCTCCTACCTCCTATGTGTAATACATTTTAGCATTCCTTTCAGACATTATTAGATTTGAACAAATATTTTTAAAATGTCTGCCCACCCAAATATGATATATGGTTTAGAAAATAGGTGTATGTTTGGGTGGAAACACTTCTACATGTGGCAATACATTTTAATTTCATCTGTTGAAGTGAGTTTGTCATGAAAGCAAAACGTAAAGTGACGCTCCAGCTAATGTCATGTTGTGCTTTGAGCTTAGAACCATTGCAGCCTGGGTAGTTTGGTTTGAGGAAACATGGTAAGGTAGTGGCAAACAGCATCTTAATTCAAATTTCAAAAGTGTCTCAATACATTTAGAATTCCTGGCAATGACAAAACATGGCCATTGCAATTAAAAAATAAGAACACAGAAAAATGGGTGACAAAGTGGTTAGTGCTGCTTCCTCACAATTCCAGGAAAAAGCGTTCAAATCCTGGCTGTGTGCGGTTTGAATGTTTTGCCAGTTTCCATTTATAAATTTCTTTTGGCACTCTGGAGTTTCTTCCCTGTTCTGAAAGACATTTGTTTTAGGATTATTGATCATTCTAAGTTGAACTCTTATAAGTGTGTGTGAGCGTGTATTTTTGTGTGAGTGTCCCCTCTATTGGACTGGCGCCCCCTCTAGTGTTGGTTGCTGCCTTGTGTCCAGTGCTTCTAGGATGGGCTCTAGACATGCTACCCTGAATTGAACAAGGCAGGTACACAAAATGAACAGATGAATAACACCAGTTGGTTTCTGTCCCCTTTTTTTACTCATTAGGAGGCACACTGTGATAATGTACTTTGTACAGATTATGGCTCTTAGTCTGGAGGTGAATTTAATCTTATTTTCCTATAGGCTGGAGAAGATATAAGAGATTAAGAGATTCTCGATTAGCCACTGCAGAGACATGCAGGGTGAAGACCCAATGTGACCTGCTAACCTGTGGGACAGTAAGGAGAGGATTAGGACTGCCCTGCCTTTATATGGGGCTTAAATCATGTCATTTCACCCTCTGCTCTATTCAGATGATGTCTACAGGTAGTGGAGCGGTTGCTGGATAGTAAATAGGAAGGAAATATGAGCAAGCACCTCGGTATTAGCAAAAGAGTTCATCCCTCCCTTTATAAGAGAGCTCATTCTGTTTTGTGTGTAAGGTTTGACTTAAGATCTGCATGGTCCTAACTTAAAGCTCTACAGTTTTTGGTTCAAGTCTAGGTATGGTGTTGCAATTGTATGTTCTCCCCGTATTCCTGTGCTGTTTTCTGTATGCACTCTGGTGTTCTTTCTTAACTCAAAATTTGATTTCCGACTCTAATTTAACCTGCTATGAGGCAGTATGAATGTGTGCATGAGTGTGTCCTGGGATTGCACCCCTTTCAGAATGTATTTCTGCTTTACGACAAGTGCTGCCAGAACAGCCACTGAAATGCTGTGACCCCTTACTTGTATAGTCAGGTTTAGGAAATAGATGGTCTATTTGAATGTATCTAACTGTATTTCTCCTGCCCTAAAGACATTAAGGCACCCTGCCACAATACCCAGTGGAGCTGATCCATGTAGTACTGTCACTTTTAAGAGTAAAAGAATCTGGTACTAATGCATCTCAGGATGCAGAGAAGTTTCACTGAAAGTTATTTTAGCACTCAACATGGGGTCCAGGTCCCACGGCACTGCAAATCTGTCTGTTCCATTTTGTTTTACTCTGAATTCAAGGTCAGACTTGGTCTTTTAACTTCAGATTTTAGCACAAAAGCTTTTTAATTATGACTGAAAAAGTCATAACTTTATCCAAACTTAGGAAGGATTTATTTTTCATGTGAGTTAGTTAGCAGTCATG
Source organism: Polypterus bichir lapradei (assembly GCA_026402145.1). NCBI lineage: Eukaryota > Metazoa > Chordata > Cladistia > Polypteriformes > Polypteridae > Polypterus > Polypterus bichir. The sequence continues at coordinate 94,438,439 of JANRMT010028174.1, forward strand.
ATTTTAGAAAGCATTCATTCATTATCTACCTTGCTGTCTGGAGTGTGATCATTCACTTGCGTCTAGGGAGGAATAAATGAAATGGAAAACAGGAGAAGGTTACTGATAAAGCTGAGGAAATATGCATCTCTTTCTTCTACCGATCAGAAGTAGCTGAACCAGAGAAAGGCCAGTGACCCAGCCTGACTCTGCTCACCACCATGACTTCTGACACTTCTACCAGACCAGTGCTGTGAAAGGGTGTCTTTATTGCCACTTTATCGCCATTTGAGTTGATGGAGGCAGGGATTAGAGCTACCTTTGCAGTCAATTTTGGTGCAAGTGCTTCAACCCATCTCAGCATCTCAGCAACAAATGCAGAACCTAACCTTCATCATCTCCCCATGTTTTGTTTTTATATTGCTTATTCTACTTTAACGTGACAAAGATCGGAGCTTAAACCCGACTGGAGCCAACAATGATTGCAATGCCAGACCACCACGGGGCACATTCACGCACACAATCAGGCCAACTAAAATTCACCAATTAGGCTATGGAAATATGGGAAGAAAAAGAGAGTGCTTGACTGAGGCAGGGTGAATATGGGCTGGGATGCGGAGCAGTTTTGTAAGGCCTGTCCCGACTGTCAAATAGTTTCCGCTCACAGTGCCGATGCCTATTTTAGATGTCCCCGCTTACAGGGTGGGATTAGATATTGTTGGCCTTCTTCCCAGGAGTAAAAGTGGCTTTCAGTATATGCTCGTGTTAATCAATTACACCACAAGATACCCAGAAGAAGCAGTGCTGCGATGGTTGGACACCCGAGCTATTGCAAAAGCACTCTCGGATATGTTCATACGTATTGGTTATCCCACGCGAGGGTCTCACTGATCAGGGCACAAACTTTATGTTTCGCATCATGAAGTAACTATGTGAAAGTTTCAGAATTAAGTAGTTACACTCCGCGGTTTATCATCCGCAATTGAATGGCCTGACTGAATGTTTTAACAAAACCCTAAAACAGATGATTCAGCAGGTAGACCATGGTGATCCAACTTCCTGGGATACTGTAGTACCTTTCCTCCTGTTTGCTGTCTAGGAAGCCCTGCAAGCATACATTAGGATGAGCCATTTCGAACTATTATTTGGCCAGTGACTGCACGGGGTGTTGAACATTATTCGAGAAGAATGGATGGGGACTCATGAGACAACCCCTGGGGGGAGGTTTGTCGACCTAGTTGTTTCGCTTCAAGAGCAGATTGCCAGATTGTCCTCATCAGCATCAGCAGCACAAACAGGAGGCACAAAAATGGAATTATGACAGGACGAATAAACTCCGTGAGTTTAAGAAGGGGGATCACATGCTTGTGTTGATCCCATCCAATCCACATAAATTTCAGGCCGAATGGCAAGTGCCGGTAGTGATAGAAGAGTGTTAGAGTGTCAATCCTGGAAATCTTGTTCAAATGCCTAAAATCAATACAGAACCAAACCAAACCGTCAGATTTTGAGACAAGTACAATTGGACTTCACCATTCGGTTTTGCTTGGCCAAATAACGTCTAATTGGAGCATCTGCTGGATTTCCTCATGTATCACTTTCCTTGTTGCCTCTGGTAGGCAATATGGGGGCACCTGTATAGTAACACCGGGTAGAGTGACAATCTTGTGTTCTACAATCATCGTCTGGCCAGGTGTTGCCAAAAAGACATCCGAGTTCCCCTCAATCAGCAATAGCAATTCCGCTTTCCGGGTGTCAGGTAAATTATCCCCAATAGCGACTTCAGTCTGGGGGACCACTGCGGCCATGACCAGAATTTTGTGATGGTCATGCCACTCCTTTAAAAGTTTAACATGAAAAATTGGAACGGGTTTCTGGAGCCTGGGAATTCTGACTTTATAATTCACTGGGGACATATGCTCTGCTATCACTGCTGGCCCTTGCCATTCGGCCTGAAATTTATGTGGACTGGGAGGAATAAACATCTGCTCGCAATCCCCCTTCTTAAACTCACAGAATTTACTCGTTCTGTCATAACTACATTTTTATGCCTCCTGCTTGCGCTGCTGATGTTCCACTGCAATAGATGAAAATCTGGCAATCTGCTCTTGTAGTGAAACGACTCAGTTGACAAACCTCCCCCCAGGGGTTGTCTTGTGAGTCCATATCCATTCTTCTTGAGTAATGTCCAATACCCCACACAGTCGCCAGCCAAATAATAGTTCGAAAGGGCCCATCCCAATGGACGCTTGCAGGGCTTCCCGGACAGCAAACAGAAGGAAAGTTACTACAGTATCCCTGGAAGTTGGATCGTCATGGGCTACCCGCCGAATCATCTGTTTCCTGCTTCAAGTGGAATAAAGCTGATTTTGCTTTTGAATCCATATTACTACCCTGCTCCACCAGCTACACCATCAGTATTCCCAGGGACTGGGAAATGGTATGGACAATACTACTAGAATTAATTAAGGGATACTGTGTCTCTTCAGAGAATCCTTGGGTACCACTGATTTGTGTCGAATGAGCAGCTGCTCATGGAGTCGCAAATGAGGCACATTATCTGCATTGTAAGGGAGTGTCAGTTACGGCACTACGACCATGTGGCATGATTCCCCGAGGGTGATCCGGCTCGAAGGATCCTCGTTGTTGAGGACCTGAGTGGCTGGACCAGGCCAAGGGGATGCCAACGTAACACCTGGCTGCGGAAGATAGAGGGTCATTTCCGGAGGGTGGGTCTGGACTGCGTGTCCACGGGGGGTTTCCAACCAGAATTCCGAGCTGTTTCATTATGTGTTGGATACAGGAGCACACTGTACCCAGTGCATGCTCCCCAACTTGACCTGACCTCAACTGTAATAGGTTAAATCACATAGGATATAAGACCTCAAATGTTAGCACTACCAAGACATTACAGGATTTCACACCGTGTGGTTCAGGGGTACCAAACTCCACAGAATGTGGAGGGCCATAGTAGCTGTAGGTTTTCATTATAGTTAGTTTTTCAATTAGTCATCAATTATTGCTTTTAACTGATCAGACTTCTTTTTCCTTAATTTTAATTGACTTGCTTTTTTAGATTCAGAACCTTTTAATTGCTTCATTTTTTTCTTGATCAGCAATGAAAAAATAATGAGATGCAAAGCAAGCAAACAGATGACCAGGTCACATATACACATTTTCATCCATTATATGTGAAAAGAAAAAGCTAAAGGTATGAGAAAAGAAGTATATAAAAATTATTAATTAATAAACCATTGAATTAACTAACAGGTTTCATTAACAGCAGGAATTTTCTTCCAATTAAAAAACTGACAATTCAAAATGATGACCCTGCAGGAGACTTCAAGGTTAACTCACCAAGGAAAAAAAGACAAGCAACTGAAGGCCACGTTACATTAGATGACTTTTCCTGCACTTTTCAGTCATAGCCTTCATTTGCAATCTTAGTGAGGTGGAGGCTGTCTGTGACGAGCACCCGTGAACCCAGTCACATAATTTGACATGCCCAGCGATTCATGCCAATTAGTTCATGACTTGCTACAATAAAATCAAACAGGTTTGATTTTGTTTTTGTCTTTAGTTGCAGGGATTGGGCGTGTCCATAAGAACTGAAACCAATAAATGCTCATCTAGAAGTAAAGTACATATAATGCAGTAATGAGGAATAAGGAATGCAGAATTTTTGGACCTTTCAAAAAGATGTTAAGGGCTGAATCTGTTAACCCTTCATACAGTGCCAGCTCTGTCAGGCAGAACATCATTGACTGTAACAAAAAGAGGCAGGCACGACTGTCCTGAAAGGTAAGCTCACAATTGCTAAAGCCACTGTCACATTATAAGTATGTCAGATTTGCAGTCATTGATCTCGTCACTGCACCATGTCAGATTGCACAGCTGAAAATCATAGCCCGTGTCACGTTTACCAGCTGAGCATGGATCTTCCAGCACAGTTGTGTTCACCCCTTTTTCTGACAGCCAATAGCATGCTGCCTGATGAAGCCAGTGATATACGAAGTGTTATCAGCTGCAGTGATTTCAGAAGCAATCTCTGCATTTTTCTATTCTGTTGTGGAAATGTAAAATGCGAGACATGAAAGAGACAAGCTTCTCTTCTGTTTGCGAGCTCTACAGTCCCTGTGAGGCAGCGCCATACTGGCACTGTGTTAAGGGTTAATAGCTTCTCTTCTGTTTGTGAAGTTGAAAACATTTATGTTTCTTATTCGTCGTTGCTACATTCTATGCATTGTACTTCTGGCTGACCGTTCATTGATTTTCAGTTCTCTCAATCAAAGAGCCTGTTCCACTGACCACAGAGAAAATCAAACCTGTTTGATTTTACCATAGCCAGTTGCAGACTAGTTGGTCTCAGTCATTATGTATATCACATTAGAAGATTGGCTTCATGGGAACATGTCACCGACTGCATCTGACTGTGACCGAAAATACCTGGAAAAGTTGTCTAATGTGACATAGACTTAATTGTGATGTGCCCAGCGTTTTTCAGTCATTTAAACTGACATCATCTAGAAATGAGATCATTCAGCTGTGGTTGACAAGTCTGACATATCTGCTGTATGTACTGTGAAATGAACTTTAGAGTTCTTAATCTTATAAAGCAAATCAATGCAAATTAGGGCAAAGAAAATATCAGTAAAGGGCTCCTAACTAAGGAAGTGGTTAAAATGAAAACCTGCAGCCATTGTACGACTCCAGGATTTGAGTTTGAGACCCTGGTGCAGTTCATCCATTCATTTTCTTTGCACACCTCATCAGCCAAATCCATGAGAACCTAAGCAGTTTGACAAATAAAATGCAGTGATTCAGTCCATTCGGTTAGGTAATAGGCAAGCTGTTCCAAAACCTCATCCAGATGCTTTTCAAAATATTTAAAGTTTATAGAGTCACCTGCAGAGATTTTCCCTTCTTCTATATTCTTCCCACAACCAATCAAGTGAGGACCAACTCTGGATGTGATGCCAGCCTGTCACAGAAGCCACCCCCTGGATCAATGTTAAAATCAGCAGCTAATCCAATTTAGGTCTGGCTTTGGGGGTGTAATTTCAGCAGAAAACAGGAGTCCCTCCAAAATAAAAACAACCAGACACAAGAAATACATCCACACAACGTCTAGACCGGAAGTGACTGGGCTTAGGATTGAACACAAGTCCCTTCTGCACAGTGTATGGGTACAGAGCAAACTACTCAAGTGTGAAGTTTTACAATGCAGCAGAAGCACAGGATTATTTTCAGACCCGTCAAACGTCTCATCATCATGGTGTGAAACCCACAGTCAGGATTCAGAAACATCAGACACATGGTTCTGTAATCTTTCCCACAGCCCTAGCTGCAAATCTGTGATTTTCTCAAGCTTTAGTTCCTGACAGAGATGAATTAATACCTACAGAGGCAATATCACTGTGCTTTGCATTGCATACAGACTCAGTCACGCGACAGCAAGCAGTGTCTGGCTCTCCTGCCTGCTGGGTGCCAATTGGTTTGAAATAAGCATATCAATATCCACAGCAATTCAAATTCCTTCTGTCTTCACAAACAGCACAGCAGCCAGCATAACATGGGATATGACCTGTGCATTTTGCAGGGTCGTCCAGTAACCAAACAAGTTTCATTAGGAAAACAAGTCTCGGAACGATTGTGAAAATGAGATGGTAAATTCAGATCTGCTTGGTATAGAAGAAATATATCATTTATTGCAGAAAAGGTTCAAAACGGTTTAATCCAGTTCAAGTTTGTGAAGCGCCAGAGGTTATACAAGCATCACTGGGTACAGAGCAGGAATGGGTGCACCAGTCCACTGATGGGTACATTTATGCACATGTGGCCACTTTTAGAATCAGCAAATAAAGACGTAGTCACATATTTGGGAAAAAAAACAAAAAACTGGAACACCGACAGAAAAATAGACAGACACATAGGGAGAGCATACAAACTCCTTGAAGACAAAGAGCAAGCATTAGATTAATGCCAAGGATGCTAACCAATATACCACTCAATCAATCAATCACTCTGCCAGTCTTTTTTCTGGCTCTCATCAACAGTCATTTATCAAAGTAAGCTTTCCATCCCATAGCATTTCAGAAATGATGAAGCCAAAGAATGAAAGTAATGGAAAGATAAAGCAAAAGCTTGATAAAAGTAGCGTGAAAGCAGGGGCTTTCCAGGCAGCAGACTAGAATTTTTAGGTAAGAGTCCAGAAATAAAGCCTACTCTGGATGGAAAGGACTTCATCGGACAGAGAAGCTGATGGAGCAGACTTTAATAGAAAACAGAAGGGGTGTCATATAGAAGAATATGCAAAGATTTATGAATGCAAGGCTTTTTGAGGAAGCAGGTCAGCCTTACAAAGAAGGGAATGTGGAGGAAAAGCATCTTATATCATACAGGTGAAGCAATTCACTCAGAAAGAAATAAAGGGGAAAAAGGGCCACTGCAATCGTGAAGAAGTATGAAATAATCACAGATGGCACAATACATTCTAAAAAAATAATGACAATAGTAGTAATAAATTATATTTATACAAAGCTTTTCTAGATACTCAAAGAGCTTTACATAGACAGCCCCCACTTATGTGTAGCATTCACCTGGATGAAGCAGGGGCAGACACTTTTGCGCCAGTATGCACACCACACATTAGCTATTAGGTGGCAAACAAGTGAGTGAGACAGACAGCCAATTAGAGACAGGAGATGATTAGGGGGCAAGAATGGATGAGGCTGTGATGAGCAAATTGAGCCAGGACATTTTTTCAAAGAGATCTTGTATGACCACAGAGAGCTACCTCCTCAGTTTTACATCTAATCTGAAGAACAGTGCCATTTTTACAGTTCAGTGTCCCTGTCCCTGCACTGGGGCATTGGGATCCACACACAGGCCACAAGGTAAGCACCTCCTGATGGTCTCACCAATACATCTCATCATGCAGACAGGTCACTCTTTCTCATGCTGGCATAGCAGTGAGTGTCCAGTAACCATAATGGGGTGAGGGACTTTCTTCTGGTCTGTAGAAGTTATTCTTTTCAGAGGAAATGGTTGCTAATCTAAAATCACTTGTATTGCTGTTGCTAAATGGAAAGGCACTATACTACAGAAATGTAGGAATCAGTCAAATCTTCCCATATTGGATGTAACCGAGAACAGTAAACAAAGTTATCTGAGCGAAAACAACATTCTTAAGTGGCAGGCAGCTTATAACGAATGCCAGTTTCCACGGAAACAACGTAGCATAACTGCCACAGCCTAACTGATGAGTTTCTAAAATGTATCCGTGATGACAGTTTGCTGACTTCTGGATTTTCATGATGTAACATTCGATACTGTTTGATGGTGGCAAGCTGCCGGAGCCTCCACCTACCTCGGGTTTCCAGGGCTGAAATGAAGCAAAGCTGTCATACTTGCTTCACTGCATTTTAATTAACTCACGGAGGCCACAATCAATATTTACACTGGAGTTCTGGAGTGGAACAGCAAGACGCTCGCCTTTGGCTCCCCAGCAGAAGTAGCACAACCAAGCAACCTGAAATCTCGGGTAAGGCAATTTGCTCTAAATCTAGGAGGTGTAAAGGCAGGACAGCAGGGCATATTTGTCATGATCTTTGAAGTTTATCTGACCTTCAGATTATATTTATTTAATGTAGCATCATTCCTTTCTTGTACCCGATGATTATGTTCAGTATTCACAAGAAAAGGTACAGTTACAAGTATTTTATTAATTCAAGCAGATTTTGTTTGTCTATTATTGTGACCTAGTTGAAGATAACACCACATATTTATGAATAATAAATCATGGTAATTCCAAAAGGGTTCACAAATATTTTGTTTCAAATGTAAACAAGGGAACTAAGTTGCCTTCTGAGAAGAGAGACCAATCCTTTAAAGGGCAACTGAAGACTTGCAAGGTAAACCAGGGCCCACTAGGAGGATTTAGACTCTGCTCTAGATTAGGAAAGAGATTTGGAGTAAAGATGAAGGAAGGAAGGTAACGGCCAGACTCAACAAAAAGAGAGAACAAGAGGAAAGGGGCACTTTACTATACTTTTGATATCGGTGGGAAAGCAACTCCGACAGGCAGACAGGGGATGGAAGTGCCCAGAGAGGTACAGTATTTTGGTTTTGTATCTGTTCTGCTTGCTTTGTACTTTATATTCTCCCTTCTTTGTAGAATTTTGCTAATAAAGTTTTTTTTTAATATTTTTAGCCTCTTTGGTATCATTTCAGGTACAGAGACTTGCCATGAGGACCTCTTTCCTTCATATCTATTTTATTAATATCAATTTGTTTACTCACAAAGTTCATATTCGCTTAACAAACTATTGCAAATACAATTAAAATAAAATGATGAATTACAAGTAATAAAAATGCAAATGAGTCATAAATGGACACCATAACACAATTATCAAGCTAGGTGCAGCCTAATTTGGCCAAGGGATTCAACGCAGACCAAGGCTAGCGATTGCAGGATCTTTATGCAATAAAGTACAATATTTTTTTTAATCCAGGGTGACCACTATGAAGATGATATATTTCAGCTAGCATCTCTTCCCTGGCTCAAGTGTGTTTTTTATTTTATTATTGTCTTTAAAATATATTGCATATTGTGTTATTAATTCTGTTTCTGGTTATGCAGTGCATTTTATCTATTTCACATTGTATTGTTTGTTATTTCAGCAGTTGTCTTTTATTAAGTATTTACTCTCTGCCCTGTCTTCCTAAATGTTGAGCTTAGTGGAGCAGAGCAACTTCAATGATGCAGGAGGGGCACCCCCTGAGCAGTATGTACTGTAAGTGTCATGATCTGGAGAGATTCCTCCAGGCATAATATGGTAGAAGCTAACTACCTGGTCTGCCCAGCAGAGGCAACCTTAAATTCAACCAAGTCTCATGGCAACCTGTTGGCTTCAGCATATAACAGAACACATACTTCCACAGCAAAATGCAAAACTGAAATATTATGAACATAAAATAAATAACTATTATAAAACATATAAAAAGCATTTTAAATGAAATAGTAAAGACATAAAAAAGAAGCATAATCAGAAAATACTGATCATGTACTGCTAGACACATAACAATAAGGATAAATTACACTTAGACTACTGCTTCGGTAATGTATTTAATTTCATTTTTTTAGTTTGTGACAAAACTTTTTAAACTTTTACCCCTGTTGTTATTTAAAGATGCTGTTTTTAAGTTTTGTTTTGTTTTTGCTTTTGCCTTTTTAGCAACAAACTATTGTGCTCCATTTTGTTCCTGCCTGGCTTTATTTTTTAAATCCTTTTGAATACATCCATCCATCCATTTTCCAACCCACTGAATCCGAACACAGGGTCACAGGGGTCTGCTGGAGCCAATCCCAGCCAACACAGGGCACAAGGCAGAAACCAATCCTGGGCAGGGTGCCAACCCACCACAGGACACACACAAACACATCCACACACCAAGTACACACTACGGCCAATTTAGAATCGCCAATCCACCTAACCTGCATGTCTTTGGACTGTGGGAGGAAACCGGAGCACCTGGAGGAAACCTGGGGAAACCATGCAAACTCCACGCAGGGAGGACCCAGGAAGCAAACCTGGGTCTCCTAACTGCGAGGCAGCAGCGCTACCACTGCGCCACCCCCTTTTGAATACATTTAATACATTTTTAAAAAGGCAAAATAGCTTTGTACCTTGGCCAGATGTTTTTACTGGTGTTGATATTTTGTTATTTACGAGCCCCTCCTCCACTTTTGGGACTGTGCAGGCCATTAGCCTGCCTCTTCACTTCTGGGCTAGGCTGACTATGGTGGTGAGGCCTGCTCTTTGGATACCAACCTGAGGTGAGGGAAAGTCAGACTCTTATTTTTTCAACGACAAACACTAAATCCATCCATCCATTATCCAACCCACTATATCCTAACTACAGGGTCACGGGAGTCTGCAGGAGCCAATCCAGCCAACATAGGGCACAAGGCAGGAGGCAAACCCCAGGCGGGGCGCCAGCCCACCGCAGCAAACACTAAATGACAGATTTAAGTTTTAATAGCAGCCTTGAAGCGTGAGTGGAAACCCACAAAACCGATTAAAGTAAGGCACAGCAGAATTTTGGAGTAGGTGTCAGGGTTTAATATAGAAAGGGAGATTTGTTCTGCAGACTCCATGTGAAGTTATTCCGATAGGCAGTTGTAAAATGTTTCTTTTACCTAGAAAAATAAACAGATAGAAACACAAAGGTGGTATGAGGAAGCAAGCAGTACTGTCATCTTATAACATCTGTAGGAAGATTTTTCTGTTGTCCTGGTGCTCATGTGGTCTTCCTTCTGGGATTTTGGCCAAGCTAAGTAGTGCAAAGAGTCAGATTGGTGGGTGAGGGCAGGAAGGACTCTTTTTAATATATTATATTATCCGTTAGATGTTTACAGAGGAGTCTGCATTGACAGCAAAGCAGAGTAAAGCTTCCCCATCTCCTAATAACAAGTGCGTCTCTCTCTGAGCTCATCCTGTTGTGCTGCACTTTTTTGGGTGCTATTACCAGCAAGCATCACATGAAGAGCAGTGAAACAACAAAAGTGCCACTCACAACTGATTGAATGCAAGCAAAGAAGCATGCTTTCTGTCATAATAACCAGCAAACTACTTGATCTGTAGCCACAGTAACGGGTCATGAGACTGACAGCCTGAATGGTTGAAATTCATCACAAGGAGTCAAACAAACATGATTTTAAATCTCTGTACTGTAGCATGAAGAGAAAGTCTGTTAGAGGGGTTATTGAAGTGTGATCTTAAAACAGCTTCTTTATTGTGATTAAATGAAATGGTACCAAGTGGAGACAAAATGGAAAATGTGCAAAATATATTTTAGAATAAAAAAATGTATAGAAAAAAAATCACTCCAGCTAATAAAAGAAAAGTGCAAACCTTGTCTCAAAATACAAAGTATTCCTAGCCTTGTAGCAACAGAGTTCACAGTTCCTTATACTGCACAAATGAAGATGAATAAGGTGTACAGCAGCTATAAAAGGTTTCTTTCTTTGTTTTTAAATTAACCTCCATGGTTGTGCTGCTTGTTCCCTATCCTCTCTCTCCAAGGACTATTTAAGCTTAAAGGCAAATGGGGGTCGGCAAAGCCTGAATAGTGTGGTCACATCCTGTATAAAAATTATATACATTTTTGCATTTGTTCTCTCAATAACTATAAAAGCATTAAAGGATAATTGTGAAGGAAAATTACAATCATCTTCACCAACAAAGAGCTCAGAAGCCCAATATAACATGGAAAGCAAAGTACTATTACATGGACTATAGAGTGCAGCAAGTATCATGTTTAATGGACCCCCATGTTAAAGAAAGCAAGTTATTGTTGCTCTTCCTGAAGCATACTGTTTGCAGGTGAAAACTGCTGGAGAACCTGCTGGTTTGGATTTTGCTGTTTTGCTGGGCTATCAAGCAAGGTTGTATTTGATAAGGATTTATAAAGTATTTCCAAATCATATTATTTAACTTTAATGCTGGCTTCCCTCTCTTGATGTCATTTCAATCTTGCATAATTCTATTTCCAAACAAATTACCTCTCCCAGAGTTTAAGAAAATCCACTTACTAGTAATCATCTTGCATTTTCTAGGGCCCTGTCCAAAAATGTAAGAATTTTCATTCGTTTTTCATCATGTCCTCAGTGTTGTAGGAACAATCTTGGTTGCTGGGTAATTGTATAAACAACTGATAGTTTCCACTGTTTCAACTGTTTCTACCTCCATGATGACTGGTGACTCTCAAAGAAATGTTTACATTATTCAGTTTTCACCGCATGTCATCATATTGAGCATCACAGTAGCTATGGATGTACCACCAAATTAGATGACGTGATTGTTACCTGCACAGTATCAAATACCTGGGATGAGATTCTCTTTAGGTTACTATTTCTGTGGAGTTTGCACATTCTTCCCATTTCTGCAGGACAGAGTAAGTTGATTGAGAACTGCAAAAGGTCACCATAAGGGTGAGTGTGAGTGGAACAGCTAGTTTGTAATATAACACACACACAAATGATCCTGTGCATCAGGACAGAGAGGTAAACTGGAAGAAGGGGCAGAATGTTAGATTAAGTTAGAAGTCTTCCTGAACAGATGAGTTTTAAGTTTGTTTTTTTTTTTTTTTTTTTAAATGAATGGAGTCAGCTGATCTAATTAATTTAGGGTGGTCGTTCCAAAGTCTGGGTGCTATACAGCCAAAGGGCCAAAGAGTGCAGGTTAGTGTGGGGGACAACAAGATTGTGAATAGGAGCATAGTGATGGAGAAGGTCAGTGATGTAATTTGGTGCGAGGCAATTTAAAGCCTTGTATGTCATTAATAGAATTTTATATTCTATCTTGTAAGACACAGGGAGCCAGTGAAGGCGAAGTAGGATGGGTGTTAAGGACTGTCGCAGCAGAGCTTTGAAGTAACTGGAGCTGTGATATAAGCAGCAGAGAGTTACAATAATTGATGCAGGATGGATTAAAAGCTTCGACAAGTTTCTTAGCATTAGAAAAGGAAAGAAAAGAGTGAACACGAGATATGTTACAGAGGTGAAAGTAAGAAAGTTTCTTAATGTGGTTTATGTGGGTGGAATAAGACGGGGAGAAATCAAAATTGACACCAAGATTTCATGTATTAGAAGAAGGTCTGATAAATTCATCGTCAATAATTGGCAATCTTACAGCTATAGAAGTGGGTTAAGAAAATGGATGCTGCACAGTCATGGATCCACCATATAATTAAAGGTAAGGCCTTTGTGTCCTGTCACTCAGAGCAATTACATTGGTCAGTTTGGCTCTAATGTGATTGGCCAGTTTGGCTTTGGTGATGTGACGAAAGAGGAATGGTGAGTGTGAGATACATGATGAAGAGAAATGGCATAGGATGTGTGTTCAGAGAGTAGTCTTCAAAAATGGAAAGTATAAAAGCGGACAGGAGGCAAGAAAGGCATCTTGAAAATAATGACAGTCTGAGAAGCAAGCTTTAGATAGTAAACATTTTTATTACTCTATTATCTGTCATTGACAGGTACTGTGGCTAGTTATTAATATTGTATGTTTGTTCTATAAGAATTTTATAAGATACAGATACCTTATAATACTCATTTTACAGTTAGAGAAGGAAAGGTGCAATAACTTGCTACAGAGCAGTCAGGAGTCAGAAGCAGGAATTGAACCAGCAGTCTTGTGGGTGAAGTTTAGTGCCTTAACCTCTTTGCAATACTACACTGCCTTAAACCCATAATAAGTAAACTTTGTGTCTGGAGGGGCTGCTGTGCTCTTTTTTGGTTGGGGAGATTCAATGATGCAGGCTCAGATCTGAAAGCTCTTAAACTGAGATTAGAAGAGGTAAGAGATAATGCTGTAATAAAGAAAAATCTCCATAAAACAGGTTCCTCACCATTCTAGGTGTCTCAAGCCAGAAATAGTCAACCTCTGAATTGTGCAAAATGGGGAAGGTCTAGAGATGTCTTTGTGAGTGATCACTAGCTTTTCCTAGCAAATCATATTCATAGAAGTCAGTGCCATGGGGTGGTAGTCATTCTGATATGTTGATTTGTATTTATTGGGAAAAAGCGTTATGCTAGTTTTCTTAAACCATGTGACATTTATGTTTCAAAATATAAAGAAAAGCCAAGGGGTAAGTGTTTCTATTTGAATTAGCAGCGTGAAATTACTGTGATGCTTGAATGGCTACATATTGAACTAATATCTGTTATTAGATAATACTAAAAACATAGAAACAGAAGGATCCACACAGGCTGATAAGCAATCAATAAAGGATATATTTAGATAATAAATGAATACATATGGCTCTTAACCATGCTGTGTAGGCTCATAGCACGTAGTGGGTTTTATGTAGGCAATTATTTAGGTCTGTATTAATAAGACTTGCAAAACATTTAGAGCCGCACTCTAAATCAATTAGCACTAAAGCAGAGTTCTATACACGCTTAGGCAGCATCTCAGAGATCTGGTCACATTCTCTTTGTATAGTGTGCCAGAAAATGATTTGTCTTACCTAGACGTGTCATCAATTTTAAAAAGAGAATAAGTATGGGGGAGCATAACTACCTGAATGAGCATCCATTCTTTAATGCAGGACTCCTTATGAAAAATGTCACTCTCACAATATAACACAAGGTTAATATTTTTACAGTAATTGTGTAGGCTCAGAGTAATGGAATACAAACTGTGAACCACCTGATTTAATCACCAGAAGTCCATAACCGTGCTGCTTGCTTTCTCATTCCTGCCTTTTTAAATAATTAGAAGACACGTCTTACTATTAAGGAAACACGCCATCTCATGAGACTACTTGTTTCTGTTCTTTGGAAACAATTTCAGAAATAAGTAATAATTCCAGGTTTACAGCCCTCTTAACTAATATCACTTCTCTCCACATGCGAAAATGATGTCTGTATAAACCTACGCACTTCACTGATGCCTTTACCCAAATGGTTTATAAGCTCTGGTCACAATTGTTTGCATGCATTACAGTCACAGCTTTGGAAATCCAAGTAACTTGCTTAGGGTCAGAATATTGAACTGGAGATGGGAAGGTTCAGGGTTTAGTCTCCAGTGCCTTAAGATTGTATAAGCCATTATATAAGATTACAAACATATGGAAAGAACTAATGTTCCCATATCGTTTAGTGGCATTCTTCATGCTAATTCACAGATTTGATAACGCAACTCTTGCCCAACACTCATTTAGCTTTGTGGCTCCAACTCTTTGTTAAACTTTTGATTTTTTCCTGAGCCATTATCATTTAAATATTGAATTTTTATAATCGTTACCTGTAAATCCAATCTGACTCTTTTGTACTTGCTGAACTGATCCTGTTTCTGCTTTATTTCCTCCCACATATCAGTTCATCTTTCTTTATGTAGACTGTTTAAGGTTTTTTCTTCTGATTTATCATTTATGAAATAATATAATTATTTATTTTATAACTTTGAATTGTTCTTTTGCATGAGTTGTAAAATGCATTGAGTTAGTATGCCCCATTTAAGATACCATAAAAAATCACAATAGATTATTCAGTTCAGTGTGAGCACCTAGCACCTATCTGCCACTGGTGCTAGTCATAAAGTAAACAACAGGCAAAGCTTCAAAATGATAGAGCCTGAAAAACAGGGTTTATGGGAATCGAGAGTGGCAGCGCCAGGCAGGAGAGGCTAAGATACACGAGAATACAGAGGAAAAGCGTATGATGAATGCGACAAGAGATATCAAATTTTTTATGCTTATTCTATTAGCTGTCTATGACAGGTAACATGTCTAGTAAAAAATAACCTTCAGCACTTCTGTCCACATACCCAAGTGAAGAGGGGTCTGCACACCCTGCATTCTATTAAAACAACATCAGTAATCTGACTTCTTAATGTTGTGTAAAAGTATTTAATAAATTAATCAATAATTCTGGAATCTACAAGGGGTCTCCAGGCCTGAAGACATTATATAGCTGTCTTTATCACATGATGTGACATAACAGATAACAAAAAATACTCACAAAGTGGTCATCTTTTTATATTATAGACAGCATGGCTTTCCAAAATGGAATATAGTTAGGCATTGCTTTAATCTTTGATGGGCAATAATGAAAATTGTATTTATTTTAAGCCCCATTCCTTAGTAACGAGAAAGAATTGGAAAAAAGTCACAGCCATCACTGTCTCACCAAACTACAGCCCATTTCTACCCACAGAGTGTAGCAAACTGCATCTTTTAAGCTGCTCTTATTGTGTTGTTTCAAAAAGGCCCAAGTCCCTAAGGAAAAAAACTAACAGCCCAGGGCCAAGAAGAGATTGCATGCTAGACTGACACTTCCATGAAATCATGTTAAAGTTACGTTTAGTATGAAAATTTCATTCACAAACACCCCACTTGTACACTGTTTTCCATTAAGACGCCCACATCCATGATCAGATATGCATAACATTTTAAATGCTATGAATATTTCACATGTAAATTTGCATCATTAGATGATCTGAGGATAGTTCTGTGAACAGCCTGCTATCTCCTGCCTGGCTGGAGACATTTTACACGAGTTTGCTACAAAACAAAAAAAGAAAATACAAAATAGGACACATTCTCTACACCATTCCCACAGTAGGTGGGTGTTCGGATGGCGTTTCCCCCATTTTGACATCATCATTCAGACTTTGTCAAGATCATAGATATGCTTCCAGCCATAAAGTACTAAGAAATAACATCTGTTATCTGGCTCCTTCATTTATATTTGCAAATATGAAGGGTGCTAATTAGAAGTACTGGCCTACTTGTGAGGACAACTAACACTAATTAGCTTCCTTAATTTATTACTGCTTATTTATGCATTTTGACCTTTCCTGGAAATGACATATCTCATGCAACAAAGAAAAAAGTTTCAGACTGAGCCATTTTAACAGCCCAAATTATCCCCTACTAATTTAAATGACTTGAACTACAAACAGAAACTTGCAAATAGTGGCATCCTGTCTGCACACTTGACACCAGTAAATTAGAAATGCAACTGCAACGTGCTGGTGTTTCAGACTCTGCCTGCAACTGACTTTGTACTAACTCTGATCAAGTCTCTACTCCATTCGTGAAAAAGATGTATGCAGCTAATTAACCTTCAACTCTGCATTTGCAATGTGCATTGGGATAGTGTTTGAGACAAAAGCAACGCCAAGCAGAGTGCACTTCTCCATCTCGTGAAGGGGCTTAAAAAAATGAACAGTAAGGGTACTTTATTAGGATTTTCAGAGAGCAAGTTGACATTTCTGTTACTTGAAATACTTACAATTTTGTAAATGTAAGCTATAAAACAACACATTTACACATTTTACACACAGCAGGTGTGATGGCTCATAATGTGCCCTTCCGTGCTTCTTAGAAGGCTTGTAGACTTAGCTTGTATATTTGCAGCCATTAAAATAATATCACTGGAGTAAGCAACACTTTAAATGATCACAGTTGGCAGAGCCCATTCCTGCCTGGTGGACAGTGATACCTGACACCCTCCGGCCCTCTGAATTGTAACTGGGGTTGAGTGTGCTCAGTAATGGATATATCGCTTTTGTTAGTGGTGCACAAGAATCTCCAAAAACTTCCAGCTATTTATAAGCCATGTTAAAAAAATTCAGGACTGGCACTTTATCCATGTCTTATTGAACCTGCTTACTCCAGCTTTGGGTGATGGGGGAGCAACACTGTCATTCGTAAATGTATCTGTTTCATTTGTATGATAGAAAAGGCATTTTCTAGAATAATAATTTTTTTTTGGTCTACAAACTACTGTACAGATTAAGCGTGGCACTTGCTTACAGACACCATCTCCCCTTGTGTTCCACAGTACAGAGTTTTAGTTCAAGTGTATCACATTTATAAATATGCACCACACTCTGAGCTTGTCAGTGTGCCATGTACAAACAAATCTGAATTTAATTGATTCCAAACTGGTTAGTGGTTAAAGCTATTGTTTCACATCTCTTCATTCTTAACACTTTGCATGGATTTGAGTTTGGAAAATAAAAAACACAGCAAAAATAGCCAGAGGTATAAAAATTGGCATACGAATATTTCTTTGCAATTGACCGTTTATAAATCACAATCACTTTGTAAATATGAGTATGTGAACGCTCTTCCAGCACCAGCCTGAAACATCCATTTGCAGAGCATGTTAATCAACCTCATACATATGTAATCACAATATTGCAGAACTTCATTGGCTGGTAGAGCAGCTCCTTCCTGACGCATCGAGACTCCACTTTAAGAGTATCTGCAACTGAGAGCACAAGATCATGCACGGCATTATAGAGCTTCTCCTCCGTGCTCTGGCATCATCATCTGAGCAGGTAGCCACTATCACATGACAGAAGTAATGATGTGATTGCTGTTACAATGAATACCTTACCTTACCAACATGCCAGGGAAAACATATAGCAAACCGTACAGCACCATCTTGCCTGTCAAAGCTACTTTTCCTCAAAATAAATGAATCATGGGTTGACCCAGGCCACCAAGACACAATGTTTGCCAGTCACATCTTCGGTAACTTGTGCTTTAACAGAATTAAACTCCTTATGGTTAACAAAAGAAGCTTTGATCTCGCTAGGTGCCCTTATTGCAATTTGAGTGCAGTAGAGTGCTCCAATTACTGAACACTGCTACAAATTGCCCTTTTATGCTGGCAAAAAATTATGTTTTCTGTTTGTACACCCACACCATATCAAAACTGAATGTAGTGCCTCGCCATTTGGTTAATGGATTCCACCCCAGCAGGCATGATGGATTGAAGCTTGGCTGAGATATTCCTGACCTGTGAGCCAGTTCTCTGTTAAATCAATGAAACCTAAAAATGTTCTTCAGTGCAAATATGTAGCATTGAGCCTATTAAAGGGAACTTAAATACAGTCTGTACATCATATTCATTGTTTTGAAAGTCTACTAAGTTTAATATGTCAATACACATTATAATAATAGTCATCATTTAGCTGGTTTTGCTGTATTTCCCTGCTTCATCATTTCCTATTTTGTTCAGAATGTTGTGTACATGTGGGTCAGAGTTGATATAAATATACTCATGTTTCCACATCCAATTTCCACGTTTGTGTTGGAATTTACATACAAACATTTCAAGTCTTTTTTGGTGTGTACACAAGTTTTATCAATGAGTTTTAATCTTAACCATGTCACTGTGTTCAGCTTTCATGTTCTTCCTGCATCTGGCTGTACTTTTTCCAGGTACTCTAATATATTTGCCACATCTGAACACTGTGCAGGATAGATTAATTGTTTGTTTTTTTTCAACCTGGCACAATATGAGTGACATTGGGTTTGTGCATGAGTGTATTCAAAAATTGAATGGTACTCTGGGTTTGGAGTCTGGAAATATTCCACCCTCCCTTGACCCTATAGTTGGATTAAATGAATCTAATCAATAAATGATGTGAATCTATCAGGAGCAGAATGATTGGTCAATGAGTACCTAACACAACATCTCATGACACCACAATCTGAAATTCAAATCCCAGCTGATGGTATGTATGTTGTTTGATTTTCAATGTCACTTATCTCTTAGCATTCTGGTTTCTTCCTACATCAGACAGACAAGTAGTTTTTTAAAGTGACTTAGTAGCATGAGTTAGTGCATCCTGCAATAGATTAGTACCTCATTTAGAGTGTGTATCCAGCCTTTAGAGTGATACTGCCATGATAGGCACTAGCAAATTTAACCTTGAATATGACTATAAATAGATTGTCTTCTTTTTCGTCTCCATCTTTTCTCACTTCTGTGTGAGGTCGACATGCTTGATCAACTTTCTCCATACAGTTCGGTCCAGCACCTCCTCCTCAGACCCTTTTTTTCCAAATCCTCTTTTACTTTATCCATCCACCTCTGCATTGCCCTTCCTCAGTTTCTCTTCCCCTGCACTTCCATTCTCATCATTCTATTGCCCACATATTCACTGTCTCTCCTTATCACATGTCCATACCACTTTAGCATCCTTTCCTATACTTTCTTAGATATCTCTCCCACTTTTGTTTTACCTCTGATTGTCTCATTTCTTATTCTGTCCTTTTTGTAACTCTACATATCCACTTCAACATTCTCATTTCTGCTACATCTAACTTCTTCTCCTGCACTCCCTTTATCTGCCCATGTGTCACCTCTCAACATCATTGCTGGTCTTACAAATGACCCTAAAAAACTTACCTTTAACCATCTCCTTAATTCTTTGATCACTCAATACTCCTGATACTTTCTTCCAGTTGTTCCATCTGTACTGCACTATGGGTTATCTCTGCATCTAATTTTCCATCTTGATCCTGATCATTAAACCTCAAATATTCTATGAATATGCTATGCATAGATGCAGTATATGGTGGAATTGTCAAAACAGAGTTGGGGCATTAAAGGGGAAGAAATACTCTGCACTTCACCTAAACAAGGTCTGCCATTTCTTAATCACTGCAAGAGTTTGTCTCACTATTGCTGTGATGTTGTTATTTGGACAGTGCGTGGTTAATTTTTATTAGAGAGGAGCTCAGAAGATGAACAAGTGAATGAATCGGGAGGCAGTCTACTTGAGTGAGCTCTGCTTGCATTTTCCACAAAATCATTGTAAAGATACTATGCACGCTTCCCTTTTCCAGTGAAGGAACTGGCAATTAAACTACAATGTTGGCAATTCCCTCCTTCCCTCAGACTCACTTAATCGCCATTTCCAGCTTCATGCTTTTATGTTTGCTTTATTGAGACAAAACCTTCTTACCTCTTTTTGTGTTAGTTCACTTAATCTGTCCTTAATCTATGTACTCTCAATGTATATCTGCTTATTAATACAAATGGCCTGCTCCTCCAAACAGCTAATGATGTGGCTGCAACACAATACATACAACATGCAGACATTGTCAAGAGGATTGGTTACTGTTTGACCAAACCTAAGAATGGGCACCAGGTGTGATCTAAGAAACTTACATCATACTATAAAACTTAACAAATATCATGGTTTCATCATTCTAGAAACAGGCTTGCTCTTCTGATTTACACACTACAGGCCCTGGAGTTTACAGAGAATGCTGAGATAAACAAAAACATCCTAACTGTGGACAAAAACACATTGTTAGTGAGAAAGTTCAGAGGAGAATGGCCAGACATGTTCATGTAAGCTATCAGAAAGGCCACAAATAACAACAACAACAACATTTATTTATATAGCACATTTTCATACAAAAAAGTAGCTCAAAGTGCTTTACATAATGAAGAAAAATAAAAGACAAAATAAGAAATTAAAATAAGACATCATTAGTTAACATAGAAAAAGAGTAAGGTCTGATGGCCAGGGAGGACAGAAAAAACAAAAAAAAAAAAACTCCAGATGGCTGGAGAAAAAAAATAAAATCTGCAGGGGTTTCAGGCCACGAGACCACCCATTATCCTCTGGGCATTCTACCTAACATAAATGAAATAGTCGTCTTTGTATTTAGGGTTCTCACGGACGGACTTGATGATGACGGTCATGCAGACTTCTGGCTTTTAATCCATCACTGTTGGAACATCACGGTGCTTTGAGTAGATGGTGGTGGCGCAATACTCAAATAACACATGTTTATGGTGTGCAGAAGAGCATCTCTGAAAACACAGCACAAGGATCTAGTCGTGAATGGACTACAGTAGTAAAAGATCACGTCAACTAAGAAATGGAATATGAGCCTGCAGTAGGCATGTGATTACCAAGACCAGAAGACTGAATATGAAAATACAATGCTTAGCCTAATGAATCATACGTTCTGCTGCAACTAGCTATATCTATACTAATAAAAGGCAAAGCCCTCACTGACTGACTGACTGACTGACTGACTGACTCACTCACTCACTCATCACTAATTCTCCAACTTCCCATGTAGGTAGAAGGCTGAAATTTGGCAGGCTTATTCCTTACAGCTTACTTACAAAAGTTAAGCGGGTTTCATTTCGAAATTCTACACGTAACGATCATAACGGTCGATAACAGTCAACAACGTCCGCCATGTTGAACTTTCTTATTTATGGCCCCATCACCGATGTACGTACTTTTTTTGTTGGTATGACGCCACTGTCGGCCGCCATATTGAACTTTCCAACGTCACTAATTCTCCAACTTCCCGTGTAGGTAGAAGGCTAACCCCATCTTCACGAAATTTGGTAGGCAGCTTCCCTGAGCTAACGGAAACTGATGTACGTACTTATTTCGTTGGTATGACGCCACTGTCGGCTGCCATATTGAACTTTCCATCGTCACTAATTCTCCAACTTCCCGTGTAGGTAGAAGGCTGAAATTTGGCAGGCTCATTCCTTATAGCTTACTTACAAAAGTTAAGCAGGTTTCATTTCGAAATTCTACGCGTAATGGTCATAACAGTCAACAACGTCCGCCATGTTGAACTTTCTTATTTATGGCCCTATCTTCACGAAATTTGGTAGGTGGCTTCTCTGCGCTAACCGAAACCAATGTACATACTTATTTCGGTGGTATGATGCCACTGTCAGCCGCCATATTGAACTTTTCAACAGTCTTTGTTACTTATGGGCCCATCTTCAAGAAATTTGGTACATGGGTTCCCAACGCTAACTGAATCCTACTTACGTACATATATACGTCCATAGCCTGCAGCTCAGTCACCGTGTGAGGCAGGGTTGGGTCCCCCATCCCAACGCCTCCCACGTTGTTGGCTGCCTGCCTATATAAGGCCGTCCGTCGCATTCCCTTCCTTGCTTCGCCATGGGATTCACGTCTCCCTACTGATAACTACAGCCTTTTTATTTAATCCACGGTTTCTCCACTGTTTTATTGTTCGTTTATTACGATTATAGTTATTGTGTAGGTATTTTAAACTTACTTTACATTGCTCAGGTACCCATTTCCTTTATCATTCCAACCGTACCTCCATTACCATGTCTATCGAGGTGATCACCATCGATCAAAGAACTGTCACTTACCGAGTGGTTTCCATGCCCGGAGATGGCACCTACCTTTTCCATTCTCTTTGTTACATATTGCACGGCCATATCAGGCTCACTCTTCATATCCGGAGGAACATTGTGTCATGTATTGAATGACTGGGACAGGTTCAAGGTGTGGACTGATGACGGTACAGGAGATAATTATACTACACAGGAGCACTATAAGAGTGAAATGCTTAAGCCCTTCACC
This sequence comes from Polypterus bichir lapradei, assembly GCA_026402145.1. Classification (NCBI taxonomy): domain Eukaryota; kingdom Metazoa; phylum Chordata; class Cladistia; order Polypteriformes; family Polypteridae; genus Polypterus; species Polypterus bichir. Next base: position 94,461,118 of record JANRMT010028174.1, read on the forward strand.
TATGGTTCTGCATGTGAGTTGATGGCTGCCGCTGAATTATTCGGTTGTCGCTTTCAAGTGTACCGAAATGGCCAAATATTTTACACCTTTCGACAACCGCCAATGCCTCTTAAACATTTTAGATTCACAGGTAACGATTTCAGTAGTGGACACTTTGATGTTTATGAATGTGTAAACTCTCAAAAGCTGGATGTGAAGATATCGATGAAACCGGTTGTATGCTTACAACGCTTGACAGAATGTTACTTCAACACAAGTCCTGCAAATACTGTTGTAAATTGAGACAAAACATGAAACTCAAACCGATTATGACAGTAGCAATCCAAGCTGTGAGATTTGAGACAAGATTACTGTTCACATGGCCAACTGTAAGTTGCATGCTCAAGAGTAAGCTCAGCGCACAGCTTGGTCATATTACAACCGGAGGGCCTAATTCACAATGTGGTATACAAAGAGATCCTTAACAGATAATTATTGGTATATTTTCCCTCAGTTTAAAAAGGTTTAATTTTCTTCTTAAAAAAATTTTTGATGCAGTAATTCACCACTGCGAAGCGCGGGTATTTTGCTAGTACACTATAAACAATAAAATAAAAGAAATAGGGAGATTGTGAAGGATTGTCTTCTATCAAGGCACCCATTTAATGAAGGTGTAAATAAGGAGAAAAAAGCAAAGTTCAACAAAATTGCTGGGCATCTAGGCTTTTCAGGTTCAAATTTCCTTAGTTAGGAATATCTCCCGTTGGAAATGCATCCTTCATGGAGATGGGTTCATCAGTGAACATCAACTTCCAGTGCTGTCACTTCTTATACAGGTTCTGGGGGGCAGGACCTTCAGATGCAACATTAGAAGTCATTTCTGGACTCGTCCTCTAGTCTGCGAGTGGAAAATAAGGAAGTGTTAATGGCCACAACTTCTCATGTGCTTGAAGTGGAGATGTCACCTTACCAGAACCTTACAGATACTCCCTATGGGCACACATGTGACATTAAACATGACAATAAATTTGACTTGACTGCATGGATCCATCCTAATTTGTGTCAATATCTAAGATTGGCGGTGGCAGTGTAATGGTTTGTGGATTTGCACACATTAGGCATTTTCGTATCAAGTGAATGTCATTTCAATGCCACAGTGTAACAAAGCATTGTGGCTTACAATGTGCATCCATTTATAGCCAAAGTCTTCACTTTTTTCAAATGGATTCTTATAACAGGATGACATATCATGCCAAAGGACTCATTATCTCAAAATGGATCTACCAACATGACAGTGACTTCAGTTAAAAAGCAACTTTCGGACTGCAAGGCAACTTAGACCCAAAGCCAGTATCGATAGTATCACGACTGAGTTCAGTGAACAATGGCAGAGATTTTGGAGGATCACAGATGCAAAGTAAATAAGACCAGCCTGTCAACATGCTAACAATGTAAACGCTTCATCAGGCAAGGAGCCAGTGCATAAAACATCAGTCTGAATGAGTTATTTGTCCTGACACCTGGGTTCTAGTGGAACATGAGGGTGGACCTGGGCCAAAAGTTGAAATTCCCATGTAAGATCACCACAACTTTCACAACAACCAGATATTGTCCTGTGGTCCACCTCTGCCAGGACAGTGGTCATGGTCGAGCTCATTGTCCCTTGGGAAGAAGGTTTGGAGGCTGCCTTTGAGAGGAAGAAGATGAAGTACAATAAGTTGTCCATTGTATGCACGGAAGCAGGATGGAAGGCATCTACCTACCCGGTAGAGGATAGCTACAGAGGGTTTATTGTAAAAATCCACCAACAATTTCTGAAGGCACTAGGAATCACAGGGTCCAGACAGAAGAAGACACTTAAGGAGCTGGCTGAGTAGGCAGAGCAAGTTTCTGGCTGTGGCTCAGATAGGAAAGATGTAAAGTGGGATAAAAGGATTTTATTGTCAGCTACAGGGAGCATTGTGAGATGTTCCTATGGCTGCCACACCACCTGGAGATGCTCTGGGTTTAAAGGAGTGAAACATCTGCAACTTTTCCCAGTCTTTGTCATCCATTCCCCATAGCCCACCTACTGAGCAGAGTCAAGAACATGCAGATAGTGTCATCATTTTGGAACAGTAGGAAAAACGTATTCCTTACCCCAAAGCAAAGAGCCACAAAACTACAGTATTGTTTGTATCATTTGTGCGTACAGTGCTTACTCAACTAAAAAGCATGCGTATTCCAGAAGGGCAGAATGCCAGTTTAGCACCTCCTTAGTTTTATTGTCATTAAACTATTAAAAGCAATAGGTAGTTAGAAAGCAGTACAATGAACAATGAAGCATTTTCTTCTTTCTTATTTGCTGTACCAGAATACAGCATATAATTTGTGAATTCTCTTTCTTTCACAAAGTACACACCAAGTAATGAGGTCCTGCAAGTGATCTCGGGTTGGAAGCCAACCTGAGATAATCCTTATCATACAGTTCAATTTCAATGGAGAGTGTAGGTAGCTGAAAATAAGTGCCAAACCTCTTTATGCTCAGTTCACTTTCAAAGGCTTAAGAAGAATTGTCCTGCTACCTCAGTGTCTGCTGAAATGAGCCGGTGGTAAGCCTGATGTTGAATATTATTGTCTCACTAATCCACAATTTATGACATCTTTAGCCTGTGTCATAATGAAAGTGCATTCATGCTTTTCTCAGTGAGTCACTTGCACCTGACAGGAACAAGACAGCCCTGCTTGCAGACTGCATATCTAAGGGTTGCATATGGCATATGGGTAGCAGATTTTTCCTTTTCTATATGTAGCCAACCTTAGCTGTGTTCTAAGTGGACCATGTAACATGTTTACATTGTGAATGGCACATTAGGAATTCATATGAAATTATTATTTAGACATGCAATGTGTTATTTTGGTTCAGTTGCATTTTTGCTTTATTGGGTGGTCATGTGCAAACCACTAAACCCAATGACACTCTGAACTGTTATGCTTCTCAGTAAAATCTCTCCATCCATTATTTAACCTGCTCAAGGCCTTAGATGTTCTATGTAAAATTAACCCATTCATTATCAAGCCCTGCTTAATCCTGGTCCGGGATGTGTCAAATACATCACACCACTGTACATTACAATGTAGAAAAGGCTGGAATGGTTTTCACCAAGGAAGGCACTATATTAAACAAGTGACACATATAAATTTGCAAAATTATAACACTGACGTCTTTTTTGTACATTTATAGCATACTCATAATTTTTATTTTTGTCCAGTATGACAGAAACCAAAAATTGTCAAAGTGCCAGTTAATCCTCTGAATAGTGCATGTCTGTAAGAGTGATACTTCATGGTTTAGGTGGCATGGTGACACAGTGGTTAGTGGTACTGCTTTATGAGTCTAGCTTCAAGGGTACAAATTTCACATCTGTTCCCACTCACATCCCAAAGACATACACAAGATTAACTTACAACCCTATATTGTCCCAGTATGTAGTAAATGGGGAGAGATTTAATTTGGACAATTCATTATCTGCTTTTCTATTGGACAGGGTTGTAATAAATTAAATAATTCAGTAAGGTTCCAACTTTATTTAGCTGTCTGTGAGACATATATTAAGATAATTTAACTCATTTTAAGAAACAGAATAATACAATTTATTGATAAACACAAGGATTATAGAAATATGATAACTCCATATACATACTGTAACTGCTCAAAAAGATTAAAAGAACACATTGAAAACACATCAGATCTCAATGGGAAAAAAAAATCATGCTGGATATCTGTTCTGATATGGACTGGGTAATGTGTTAGGATGCCACATCGTTTGATGGAAATGAAAATTATCAAGCTACAGAGGGTTAAATTCAAAGACACCCCGAAAATCAAAGTGAAAAAATGATGTGACAGGCTAGTCCATTTTGCCAAAATTTAATTGCAACAACTCCAAATCATACTCAGTAGTTTATATGGCCCCTACGTGCTTGTATGCATGCTTGACAATGTCAGGCCATGCTCCTAGTGAGACGACGGATGGTGTCCTGGGGGATCTCCTCCCAGTTCTGGACCAGGGCATCACTGAGCTCCTGGATAGTCTGAGGTGCAATCTGGTGGCGTAAACATTATGTCCCAGAGGTGTTGTGTTGGATTTAGGTTAGGCGAGTGTGGGGGCCAGTCAATGGTATCAATTCCTTCATCCTCCAGGAACTGCCTGCATACTCTCACCACATGAGGCCAGGCATTGTCGTACACCAGGAGGAACCCAGGACCCACTGCACCAGCATAGGGTCTGAAAATCGGTCAATGGATTTCATCCTCATTCCTAATGGCAGTCAAAGTGCCGTCATCTAGCCTGTAGAGGTCTATGTGTTCCTCCAAGATATGCCTCCCCAGACCATCACTGACCCACCACCAAATCGGTCATGCTGAACGATGATACAGGCAGCAAAATGTTCTCCATGGCTTCTCCAGACCCTTTCACGTCTGTCACATGTGCTCAGGGTGAACCTGCTCTCATCTGTGAAAAGCACAGGGCGCCAGTGTTGGATCTGCCAATTCTGGTATTCTATGGCAAATGCCAATCGAGCTCCATGGTGCGTGGCAGTGAGCACAGGGCCCACAAGAGGATGTTGGGCCCTCAAGCCACCTTCATGAAGTCTGTTTTTTGAACAGTATAGACAGACATCTAACATCAAATCAATGAACATCAATTATTATTATAATTATTATTATTATATTGCAAAGTAATTTCTAGCTATCAAATCAGTGTAAATCGATAGAATAAAAATGGATCTCTGAATTTCTCAGCATATGGATCAGAGCTAAGTAGCTAACTATAGATGTTATTTCACACTGATGGTGGAAAAAAATAAACTGCCTTATTTTTTGCTTACTGTGCGTATCATTGTAATTAAACAGACACATAACATGCAACGAGTGCTATCAACCAAGCTAACGTTACCCGTATACATGTAGTTTTAACCTGGTTATTAGGACCGTACAATGTTTTAACATGAATGGTACGCTGTTGGAGTGCAAGTTGCTGTCACGCAGGTTTGTTTGCTAGCCTGGTTTATGTCGGTATGGAGTTTGTATGTTTTGCCCATGTGTACATGGACTGAGAAGCATAATCGCAGATATTGTTTTATAGCTGGATATTAGGAATAAGTCATTAAGCACTCTTCAATCCATTTATTCGTAAGTGTGTAGTTAAATTTCATCTTCCCAGTTTAGGCTCACAGGGAGCTCCCCAGGTTTCATACTAAGTGAATGATCTGAGATGCTGCTGCAACAAATGTTCAGTATCTGATATATGATGCATGATATACATGGAAGTTTCATCTACATTTCTTTTATTACTATATTACTATTATTAACACTATTCAAGCAGTGGCCTCAACGGTATTTAAAAACATAAGTAAGAATTCCATGAAAAAAGTATGCTGTCCAAATTTGAAAATAGGCAGATGACATACTGTATAGTCAGCACCAAGACATATTAAAAACACATTTAAAATGAGAGTATCCTGTATGTGTGTGCAGCAGTCTTACTACTTGCAAAGGGAACCTCAGAAATAAACATTAAAAAGAGTTTTTGAAATTAAATAACCATTTACCTAAACTTATTGCAGGTTAATAACATCAAAGCACACCAGTTATTTCATTCTTATGTTTTTTGATTATACTGGAACTGTCACATTATCATGAGAAAATGGAGCTCTGTCACAGATAGTCAAATTGTATGCATTAAGTTGACAGGTACAAAATGAATACTATACAATTTGACAACTATAAAGAAAACTATTTTGAGATATCTGTTTGGACATTTTTGGTGAGTAAAGAAAAACAAATGAATTGTGACAAAAAGTCAATGTTAATTGCTGAAAAACTAAAACTAAATAAAAGAGCGAATGAAAAAACAAATAAATAATAAATCTAGAAAATGGTGAAAAAGTAAAATTAAATAAAAGCTAAAACTAAAAAATATCATAAAACTAGAAAAACACTGTGGGCCATACAAATGAGACCAGAGGTGGGCCAGCGCCTCTTTCAGGGTTGGTTCCTGCTGGCATAAAATATAACCCAACTGACCTAATAAACCTACAAACCCATAAACCAGGCTTGGATTAAACAGCTGTAATAACTGATGGATGGATGGATGGATGGATGTAACACACCATTCTTGTATGTATGCCTAATATTTAGTACCTTCTGCTAGGTAATGGAGTGTTACATCCATCTTAACTAAAACTGGATTTAGTTTTGATTTGTAGTATGGAAAAAAAATGATATGGAATATTCTTTCGATTTATGGCAAAAAAGCTCCACACCCATCACCTTTTTGGACAAGTCACCCCCAGAAGGCATTGAAGGCACTTACTGTCTGTTCTTAGCACCCAGCTACTTGCCTGTCCCCTCAGACTCTTCAGAGCTACCCCGCCATAGGATATTCCAATTGGGCAATGACATCAGCTTCACCAAGAAAGACTTAATATTAACTTGTGGATTTTTTGATACTTTCTAAAAGTAATAACTAGATTTTGAAACTATATACTGCAACATTTTGAAATTTCATCAGTCTTTGAACTTTTACATTTAAGTATTGATATAATAAGAAAATAGGGGCAGCACATTGGCCAAGTGGTAAAGACTGATTTCACATATATCCAGCACTTTGGGTTCAGAACACAGAGATGGTTGTTATCTGTGTATTCTTTATTGAGAACTCTGTTTTTTCTTCCCACACCTCCACAGATGTGCATACTATTTGTGGAGTAGGTAAACACTGTGATAAGCTGGCACCTGTCTAGAGTTCATTCCTACCCAGAGCTGCTGAGGTAGGCTCTGGACCTCCTCAACATTGCAGGATACACACATGCATGAACCCCATCTCACTTACACTATGGCCAGATTAGGTTGGCCAGTTAATCTAACCTGCATGTGCTGGGGATGTTGGAGGAAAGTCTGCGTACCCAGAAGAAAATCCATGCAGATACGGAGAGAATGTGCAAACTGTGCACAGAAAAGTGTGAAACATGGGCTTTGAACCCAGGACTCTAGCTCCATGAGACAGCAAGGCTAACAGCTATTTAAAAATTAAGTGGATTTCAGAAAGTATTTATATATTGTCACATGCATGCGCATAGGGGAGAGCTTAAGTGGTTGACACTGTATAGTAATGTCTCTTCTATTCTTTCCTCTGAGGACTGGGAGGTTGATGGCTTTACCACCACTGACATCACTTCCGGTGTCTGTCCAACTGGGCTCATCTCTTTATACTGGAAGTCCTCAAAATAGCAAGAGCTGCCATCTTAGATCACTTCTGTTATGAGCTCATGTCTGTAAAGAAGTCTTTGCAATTATTTCCTGCTTTCTTTTGTTCTCCACAGACTCAGTTATTCAGGGATTCCAACATGATGTCCTAAATCTTTATTTTGTTCTATCTGTTCTCTTAACAATAACTATGATAAAGCAAAAAATTTAAACAAGGTGTAAAGACATCAAGCAGTTGACCAATTTCTTAGTTTTGTGCTGTGTATTTAATATGATTGACTGAAAATGCAACAGAATAATTTTGACAGCCATATAAAGAAAAACAGATCTACTAAAAATGAGCTGTGTCTTTTGTTTTATTACATCCACCTTCCAAATCAACCCAGTGCTTTCTGTCTCCTCACACACCAATTCCTATTCTAAAGTAATAAAACAAATTAGCAATGTCTAAAAAGATAACTATCTTTGTAAACGTCTGCAGGGCATATCTTTTATTCTAACAAATTAGCAGAAGAAGGTTGCCCCCCCCAATATCACCCAATATCATCTAAAGAAAAGCTTTCATTGACAAAGAAGCCCACGTCAAGCCAACTCCAAATGACCACCCCCTCATGACTGTGAACAGAGAGAGGCTTGTTTTGAAGCGAGATCAGCGGGAGAGTTGCAGGACTTTATGCTATTCAGATGGAAATGAGAAAGAACAATTAATGCCCCCTGTGTCTGGTACCAACAGGCCAAACGGACAGCTCAACTGCCAGCGCTACCAAGGCTACCAAAGAAAAGAAGCATGACAGTGGCAGTGGGGGTGAGGGTGGGGGTGTTGGTGCTGGGTGGTTGTGAAATTTAAGTGCAACTTAGCTCTAAAGTAGCCACCATGCTCCATGTTAATACTGCAAGTTTAATAGGGAAAATGGCTAAAGTAAAGATAACCACAGACATCCAATAGAAATCTTGCAGATATTTACGAGGTCAATTAATGTATTGTAAATTACTAAGAAAAATTTTAAAAATAACTTCTAATTTCAATGGAAAGGAAAGAATGAATGTCAGCAAGTTACCTAAATGTGTACATAAGATCAAACATTCTAAATGTAACAAATGTTTACATTTAGAAAACTGTACAAGAACATCTACCTTGGATGAGCTATAACTTAAAGATAAAAAAATAACACCTTGGGCCTCATGTACTGTATAAATGGTGCGTACGCACAAAAATGTTGCGTACTCCCATTTTCACGCTCAAATTGCGATGTATAAAACCTAAACTTGGCTTAAAGCCACGCACATTTTCATGGTAGCTCAAACCCTGGCGTATGCAAGTTCTCCGCTTGGTTTTGCAAACTGGCATCACCCGTTGTGAAAGCAGCGCTTTTGTTCCTGTGTGGTTTCCCTTTCTTTTTTAGATCCACATCCTTGACACGGCTTTATCAAATACACTGAAATTAACCGCATATTGTTTATTAGTTTAAGGCATCTGATTGTAATTAGCCTGTAACAATATAATGGTCCATGGAATGGCCAAACTATTCCAAATACCATAGCTGCTTTAGCGTTGTTATTCTCACTGCATCTTCTTCTTCTTTCAGCTGCCACAGCAGATCATCTTGTTCCATATTACTCTCACTACACCACTTGGAGTATTTATATCACTGTATCTGAGTGTGGAATCACAGCTCTACAGCAGCTGATCAGAAAGAGAATTATCGGTATACAGCATCAAGCACACACTGCCTCAACCATACTGTCTATTTGAACTGATAGTTATAATATTGCACAATCTGAGCCACTTTAGTGCATATTTTCATATGATGACGATATCATTTTTAAGATGAAATGCAGCAAAATATGTTTATTATATTATACAGATAAAACTTTAACTTCATTTAAATAATCTATATTGTTAATAATTAAACATGTGAGGACACGGTGGTGCAGCACTAGCAAGGAGCTCACGCCCCATTCACAGATTGCTCCTGCCTTGCGCTGTATTCTTGCTGGGACTGGCGTGACACTGGAAGGATAGATGGATAGAATAACTAAACATGTACTATGAAGATATTTCAATGTTCCTTAAAAGTTTTAAGAATCGGCGTTCTCAGCTTACAGACAGCTTTACATCTATTACAGAGCTGATTGTGTGGCGATTGGGTATTTGGAGAAAGAAAAGGAAGGACAGGAATTGCAGGTTAATACGTTTGAATGAGACAGTACTGCTGCAATAAATTATTTCATCGAAGGTCGCGCATGGCGCAGCAAGCATGAATAATATCTGGATGAGGCACAAGCTTGTCACTATCACTGCGCCACCGTGTTCCCATGTTTAATAACATGCTTTAATTCCTATCATCATAAAATTGATATCAAATATACATCTCAGTATTTAAATTATTCAGAGAGCTGTAATATCATGAATATAATGGATTCTGTGTCCTGTCAGAGGAAGAGAAAGCCCGTTTAAGATGCACATAGTGATTCACACACGTACAGCACATAGAAGAATACAAAGCAAACAAAGCATTTAACGTGCTACTTTAGTTATGATGGGATTTGAGAAACTAGTAAATTAAACAATTTTAAGATGAAGTATATGATGTTCTACTTTAATGACAAAATAAACTACGTGATTAAAGTTGACATTTCAAGCTTTTTTCCCACTGTGTCCCTTTTTTTTTTTCTTTTCTCTGCACCCTAATAAGCTTTCATACGACACTCAGACGGTGGGCTATGACTTGCCTTTTCACGGCGACTTTGATATCTGATAATTTCTTTTTTACAGTATTTTGGGCACTGTGCAACTTTGTGAACTTGAGCTTTAGAGTTTTTCCGACACTCTATGTCACTCAATCAACTTCCTTTTGTTGCTTATACCACTGTTTAAACCAACAAATAGTACATTTTTCCTTGCCTCCACTTGGTATTCGCTGAAATTCTTCTATTTCCCCCCGAGCTTTTGCCATTGCCTTTTCACAGAACGCTGAGCTTAAGGGCTATTTATATTGATTTGCATATTCAAAGAGGCATAATTCTGGGAGGAGTTTGGGGAGTGGCAGCAGGTGCGAGCACGTGCATTACTTTTCACGCTGACCGGGATTTATGGAACGGAAGAACGTGGAAGTTGGCGAACGTACAGATTTATGCAACTGGATTTTTTTGTGCATACGAACATTTCCGCTTTTGTCCGAATGCCATGTTTTAGTGTGAATTCACTGCATTCTTGGCGTTATGCATGAGGCCCCTGGACACTTGAAATAAAGTACTGTATGTGTTTCATGCAACAAGAACTTATGGCCACAAACATGGGAATATTTATCAATTTAAATAAAATTACAGGGGTGTCATTCTGTCTGCATCTGCCATTTGTGACATCACACCGTACCACGTCTGTCTGTTCGCATGCATTCAAGTTTGATATTTTGGGAAAGAATGTTAAGTTATTGCTTAATTTGTACATTAAGCAGTTGAACATTTGTTCTTATTTATTTGTCAAAGTATAAAGCAAAGGAAACACTTTACCTGTCTGCTTTATCCCAAAGCAGTTCAACTACACATTGTCATTTATGTTTGAGAAGGTAGTTGTTTTTTGTTTTTTAGAGTTATGTTTCAATTCAAATAAAATCACTTGGCTGTAATATGAAATAAATAAAGGACACTGGGAGAAGCATTAGTTGTTGGTTTGAAAATTGAGGGGCAATGCTTTTATGCAATTTAAGCCCTCAAAACCTGTAATGTGAGCATGATTTCAAGTTAAAATCCTCCACCATAATGTGAACAAGGTGAACATTTAACTTGGTAGATCAGAAGTTGATAATGATACAAAGATTCTCCTAATACCATCTAATGACCCATTCCTGTTCATTCCATCATGTTATGCCCAATGTTGAGGCTGAAGGGATCACACATATAATAATGAATGTTCAAGATTAGAAGATAAACATATGTCAAAAACTGCAGACAAAAAGCTGGAGCATCAAAATTTGACAACTTCAGAGACAAAACAACGGACAAAGATCTAAGTTAAAAATTAATCTGGGAAAGTTTTTAGCAAGAATCCGTAATCTTGGACACAGAACCTAACACCACACTGTCTTAAATCATAAAATGCTAGTATTATCATGTGATGTGACTTCCAGGAATATGGCCTAGCAACAAGGACCCACATCTTAGCAACAGAATTCACTAAATGGTGGTACCCAAGTAAAAACAAAATGGCATTTTGGTAAGTACAAAAAACACAATTCAGCTGTGTTTATTATTAATTGTAGAAGGAAAATAGTGATAATGGTATGATCTTAAAGCCCCAAAACACTCAGGTTTTTTTTTTAGGAAAAATGTATTCAAGTTCAGAAAAAAAATCTAAATTAGAACCCATCTGCTTTGGCATGACTGTTGCAGGTGCAGTTACAGAGTTTGAGAATACACACTGTCTACTTCTCCTATGGCCAGCTCAATGTGACATTCTCAAGAGCAAATAGCAACAGTGAGCTGTATATTTGCATCAACCTAAAAATGCAAACCTCTAGAAAATGATCTGTGAACAAACATTACTGGAAACCAAAACTATATTTCAGTTGCTTTAAATATATGAACAATAAATCTGTTATGATATACTCCAAAAGGGAAGTATAGCGATTTCTGTAGTCATACATTCCCTTAAAACATTTGAATTGATTTGTTATTTTTGTTACAGTTATATTTACTTGTTTTGATGCCATCTTGGCTGTGGCTTCATTAGTCATTTTGGATCATAAGACCCTGATCATGTAACTGGTGATGTCATGGCTGTAGGCATATTAAAGATGCCAACACAGCACTCTGGTTATCCTAGTACTGAGATATTTCTAAAAGACGTAATTGTTGCTTCACACTTATTTTGATACTTTGATTCTAGTTTTTTTTTTTTTTCTCATTTTTGAGTAACGTTTTGCTTTTGTTGTTTTGATCACTTTAATTTTTTGGTGGCAATTTCTGCTTGCATTGTCTAGCTCTTTGTTGCCATTCCCCTCATCACTTAGTTGTTTTTTCAACTGCTTCTTTAGGGGTAATACCTTTAACAACTGTTCTTTTAAGAGCAGGCCTTTCTTTAGGTCCAACAGAATGGGCCAAAACTGCACAAAACACTTTCCCAACTGCAAAAACTCAAAATATTGTATATTTTATATGAAATTAAAAATTTCAAACCAAAATTCCAAACGAACTAAATGTGCTATAACAAAATGAAATACAACCCCTATTCAAAAGAAAACTGAAATACTGAAAATAACAAAAAGGGCTACTAACTAAAAAATTCAAATCCTATTCCCAAAAGCCAGAAATACCAAAACTTGAATTGATAAATGACAAATAGACTTACAGAAGGTCAACGCAATAATGAGCACAACTACAAAGAGCTAATGCCACAGCACTCTGACTATGGCAGCAGGTACCTTAAGTTGGGCTCTCATGCAATCTCTGATCAAGAGCTTTAATATAAAGTAATTATGGGAAAAGGAACTGGGGTAAAATTACAAAAACACTAAAGATGAAAAAAAGAAAAACAACAAGAAGGGAGCAGCAATTAAGCTTTATGATTCTGAGGTTTTTGTCTCTGGATATCAAGTATGTTTTTTGTTGTTTTTTTTTTTTTATATCATTTTGTGTGGTTTTTGTTGTTAATTTTGTTTTTGATTCTGTTTCATCATTACTGCATTGACATAATATTGTGATGCTTATTATTTTCTATTTTTGTGCGAAATTAAAAATGTATGTAGTTTACTTTGTCTCCCTTTTGTACAGCCAAAGGAGGTGGGGCCACCTGATTATGCAGCTGAGCTACTATGTCTGCTAGTGTTTAAAGAGAAACATCAGATTGTAATGAAGTTTCAGCATTGCGTTTGGTTCTGGTTTCCAGCTTTTTGTGATTTTCTTTTTATTATTTTGGATTTTCTGAATTTGCTTCCTAGTTCTTGTTTAAAGGTACTGTTCATTTTAGGGCAAAACCATTTTTTCCCTTTTGCTTAAATATAAACTGAATTTGATTTATTGTCCTTTAAGGAGTCATGGCCTCATAGTATCCCTTTCATCCTTTATGGAAATTTTGAAGTTTTAATATTTAAAAGCCTAAGCCCCATTTTTGGGCCTGTGTGTGACAGGAAGCCAGCTATTTGTAGACTGCCTGAGGCAAGGCCTATTCTGAGTAGTTTGGCCTGGGTTAAGTGCTGGTATGGCTATTGTGTATATTTTTTATAGGTCTGCTGCTTTCTTTATGCTTTGTTGTTGCAAGAATCAAAACAGGGCAAATTACAAAAAAAAACTAAGAGTAAGAAACGAAAACACAATCTTATTATCAGTGCCTGAGTGGAAAGGTAAAACAATGACTTCTAGTCAATTTTAGCCCATTGTCCAAATATCACATGGTTGGCACTATTTCTTTGAAATTTATTAGTAATTCAGTATTTAAATAGTTTTCACAAAAGCCTGTAATCCTTGTGAAGAATGGGTACCTTAGCTCGCATGAAATATAAATGTTAACACTTGACTGAAAGCAGAAAAATGGTAATTACATAGATCACAATATTTCATTTTTCCATTAGCACCTAGTGTGAAAGTGAAAGATTTTTAGATCTTCTTGTTTGGTAATGAATACATCATAATATTAATGATGGAAACACAAACACTGTCGTCGTATTCACTGCCAGTAACAAATGGAAGTGTATGTGTATCTCAAAGCCAAGAATATTACACTTACAGACCTGAAATTTACAGCGCATACTAAGGAGTCCCTTGGGCTGTGCACCTGGGTGTTATTTCACAAACAATGACTCTGATGGGATTTTTAAGCTAAGAGTAACGGTGTACTTTATAACAATCAAATAAATCACATTATTAATTTTTGATATGTCATACATAAAAATACAAATATGAAACATAACCTAAATTAGCATAAAATATTCAACATGGTGAAAAAAAATGTATAAACCAACATATAGTTTAACTAAAAAACAGTGGGAAAAATAATTCTAGCAGAAAGTAACCCTAGGGCAATGGTGCACTCCCGGATAAACTCAAAACTCTGTCCTGAATAAGCTTTTTCCAGTACAGGACTATGAAAAGAATTTGCCTATCCTGGAAAGATTGGTGTAAAAAAAAAAGCATCAGCCCTGAAAGGCACACATATCCATCCCATCATAGACACACTCATGCACACACCCACACTTATTCATACTGGGCCAATTCAGGGTCACCTTATGTACATGTCTCTGTGATGTGGGACACAAGCAGGATGTGCAGTCACCACAAGGGCTAACCACTGCACCACTGTGCCACTCTATGATGCCAGGGTTGCCTTGGCATCTTCGTGAATGAGGACACACAAACAAGCAAAGTTGGTCATACTAGTGCTTAGTGCATTTATTTAATCAGTGCCTAAATCAATAAGTAAAGTGTGGTGCCAGTTATTCAATATATAATCAAATAAATAAATGTTGTGGAGGTTAAAATCCATTTTTAAATAATCCATTAAATAGCTTAAAATCAAGAATAAAGCACAAACAGGTGCATTTATTTCAAGTCACACGCTCCTATTGCATCCTTCCTCAATCCGCGTCTCCTCTGCTCAACTATCAAGTCTTCTTAGCCAATGGAGACATACGCTGGGAAGTGTCAACAATGATTTTCTGCTCTTTCCCTACCACCAGTTCTGTCTGTTTGTGGGGACCCCGTGAGCTCTGCTCCCTTGTTCCACAGTCATCCACTGGTGTTTGTGGAACCACACTGCATTGATCGGTCACCCTTGCTCCTATCTAGTATTCAGCAGGAGCGACCACACACTTGAAGTGCCATTGCTCAGTGCTGGGCTTCCTTGACTGTCTTGCCTCCTCTCTTCTGCACCAGCCCGTCCACAACTCTGACATTTTCTTTTACTCTCTCCTTGTCTTTCACTTGATTTTTACCTCCTTCTTTTATTTACATCTCTTCTTCTTGATCTTGTCTATACTTTTCTCTGTTTCAGACTCCTTCTATCCCCAGAGAGTGCAGGTGTGCCAAACAACCTATGGAGCCTGGATGAGGGGCAGCTGCATTAAGTGCCTGCATGCAAGTTAAGGGCTATTAACAAATTCCCTCAACAAGATCTCCACAGCCACATGGTCTTTCTGTCACACACCTACACTCATGGGGTCTGTGCTGCCTCCCTGCTTTTAAAAATCTCATACCACCCAGGACCTCTAATGCTCTTTACCAGACACTCTCCTTTGAACATGCTGCATTTCAAACACAAATCTTTGAAAATTAAGGGCAGGAAACATTTTGGTCACATCCAAAAAATTCAGATTTCTAGTTTTCTTGGTGATACAATGTGCTCTGGCTCTGAGGCAATGTATGCTGGGAAGTAAAAGTAAAAATCTTTAGTACTGAATATTGCATGGACACTTTGTCCACTTGAAATTACTTGAGCAGGGTAATGAGGTGAACACTTTTGTAATGGGACCTCCATTGATAGAGCTAAAGGGGGGGAGCGTACAATCCATTAACTTGAGACACAGTCATGCCCTGTGCAATGGTAATATTGTGGTCAGAAGAACCAGCAATGTAAGCAAAAAAAACCAAAACAACATAAGGAGGGAAATGAATTATGACCTGGTGGAAAGTTTAATGGTTTTTCTAATCAGTGCCACACCAACTTCAGACCGTTAGTGCCATTTGAATGCAATAAATTTACCCAAACGGCCGCCCTGCTTGCTCCTTTACCACACATATAGAACCGACCAGCTTTGCTATGACATAGTACATACTGGGACATACTGTCACATGTACAGAGCACAGACTAAATTTTACTTCCATGTCCAACCAACATGCAACATGTCTGATGCACAGAATGCACTGAATGATAATGCATAACTGGATTTTATTTAACAAAAAACAAAAATCGGCTTGCCTGATGTACTAGTGATACGTTTTTCTATACCACACTTTCAATGACACTCTCAGTGCCTGAAACAGCTATATTCCAGTATAGCTAGCATTAGGGGTGCGTTAACATTATCAGGTAGTAAAAATGAGTAAGTACCGTGTACATCCCTTTCTGTTCATTCTGGAACTAATTCACTAACAACAGTCTAAACCCATTCTTCAGATTCACATCTCTGGCCCTCTCCACACCTCACTTTTTTGATATTCATTGCTTATACAAACTGTTGTAAGGGAAGATGCTCTAGAGATACACTGACATATTTTAAAACCAATGCACTGAATACTTCATTCTAAAAGGTGGGGGATATATAGAAGTGATTTTCATCAAATTCTTTTCAATGATACAAGACGTATTAAAGCACATTAGTACAAATTTGTGGCAATCCATTTTAATGCTTTCAAAAGCAATGTGAAGGCCCAAAAAAACCCACTATTCGCAGTACTAGGAAAATACCCCAAAGACATTCTGGTTAGGTTAATGAAGTGTTTCCAAAGAACCCCAGTGAGAGTGTATCCATGAATAGACCCTGTCCACCCACAGGGTCTGAATGAGAAGTAAGAAGGGATGACATGTTTAAAAAAAAATGGCATTATAACTGGACAATTATTAAAAGTTTTTTTTTTTTTTTGCACATTTACTATTTCATGTAGTTCCAAATTCAACAGATGGAAGGATAGGACTTAATAATTGTAGGCTACCTTTAACTTGATTATATTAAGTTGTTAAATGGGGGATCAGTGTGCCCAGGCTTGCCTTTGGGCTATTATCCCCTACCCTAATGCCTAACCCTAAGCCTAACCCTCAGTTAGGTCTGTGGAAATGAGTTTGTGGAATAGTTTGGTGGAGAAAACTGTGTTACCTACGATCTTCACATATTCTGCACAGGCTCAATGCACAGCACGGATGTTGCGTAATAATTTCTATTTGGCACAGGATGGGTTTCCCACTTTTGAAAGATTTAGACTGATTGTGGCATATCGTAGAAACAAAAATCTTAAGGATATGCTGGTACATGTATCATGTACTATTAAGAAAAAAGTGCCTGGGTGGTTCCATTTGTATGTAAGAAAATGCTTAGGAATAAGCAAACAAATAGGGAGCTACCTATTTATCAGTCATTTGAATTAACATCGGTTAACTGCATTTATGAAATCCAGTGCAGAACTTGTGGACGTATTTTCATCGAGGAGACTGAAAATGCTTTCAAATTCACGTTTGTCCAACATCTGAGATTTATGAAGAGTCAGGAAAGGCAGACAATCTTATATAAGCATTTTATTTTGGAAAATCATTGGCCTGTTATGTTCGGGATAGAAAATGACGTGACCTGGAATAAAACGGTCCATCTTAAGAAAGAAAGATATTGGATAGACTCATTAGGAACTTTGTATCCACATGGGCTAAATGAAAAATTAGTCTTTTTTAAGGCTTTAAAAAAAAAGAAAAGAAAAAATTAAAATTTGGTGTTTATGAGGGGGTGTGCCAGACCATGCCGTAAAGCAGTATTTTCCCCTAATCTAATCCTAACCCTAACCCTGATTGGGAGTGGATTCTGTCTTGAACCCAGTGCCTCCAGAATTGAGCCCCGTCACAACTGTAATCTTGATTAAGCAGGTTTGATAATATGTTCTGGTATGCTACATGTCTTTGAGATGTGCAAAGAAAACTGGAACAGAGAATGAAAAATCCACAAAGGCACTAGGAGAACATGCAAACTCTATACAGACTGTGACAGAGATGCAGAGTTTTGAACCTAAGGCTCTAGAGCTATGAAGTAGCACAAATAATTGTGCCACCATGCCAACCATTAATTGATTCAAAAACAACAAACCATTTCAAACTGATACAACATAGCTAACAACTGCTGTTTTCATTGCAGTCTAATCACTGGACTGCTTTACCAATTTTTTTTTCTTCCAACCTCTCTGGTTGTCACTGTTCATTGTGTTCCTTTTGTATTGTAGTTTCTCTTTCATTACTTAGCATGAAGGAATGTTCAACTGAAACGAATGGTGCCAAGTGCCAAGCATCACTTGGAGTGCTACCAGAAACTGCCTTTTATAGGGAGAATTAAGTGGATTTTATTTTCCACTCTGATTGCTTTCAGATAGAGAAAAACAGTTAGTCTGTGCAGTGCAGCCTGGTTTTCACTAGAAGATTCCTCTGTCTGTGGAAGATGTTAGATCTGCCCAGTTGAGGAAGCTTCACTTCAGCCAGCTGGCACAGTTCATCCTTTCTATACTTCATCATTAAGTGGGAAACAATGAAGAAAATTAGCTTTGTACAATAAGCATGCAATTTAAGGCAAGCTCCTCAAATATTACATACAATAAAAGTGTTTCTCCACCAGACCAGGGGTTAGTGCTGTACTCTAAAACTTTTTCCTCTTTCCCTCTGCAGACCATCAGAAGAACTCACCTCATAAACATGTCATTTTCATTCCCACAGAACCTGCATCCTACAGATGTCATTTCCGCCTTCAGTTTCTCAGAACCTGCCTCCCTATGACATCATTTCCACTTTCAGTCCCGCCTCTTCCTGTCATGCAGCTATATATCAGCCATCTTTGTCATTGTATCTCAGGTTTGTTTTGGACTCAAGTCTTTGAAGACATAATATTGCTTTTTTGCCTTTTTCCAACCTCACCTTTTCATGTATATGGGGCGGCTACCCCAAACCTTTTTCAGTTTCCCTCTGTTTATTTCCCTTTAAAGTGGCACAATTATCAGAGGATATTTGTAAAACAAGGACAAGCATGAATGGAGGAGAGGTATGCAAGTGAAAGGGAACAACTCATAAAAGCAAATGGAGCCAGGCAAAGTAGACATCCCAGCTTTGGAAGGACATTTTCTTTAATCATCAGACTGCCCAAGCTGGCCTGCTTGTCACTATTCACCTTGCTTAAGATGGAAGGTACTAGATTGTAGGCACATTTTCTACATTTTGTAGGAAATATTTGTATATAAGTCTTAGTGGTTATTGTCATTATTTCACTGTTCTTGTGATCTGCACTTAATTAAAGTATAGTCACTATATGGAGTTTTGGACTTTTCCTTGGATATTCTGGTGTCTTCACATATCCAAAAAACTCTTTGGACAAAGCTGTTTGCTCTGCCAACTTATAGAGAGTGTGGGAAGCTTACTTTCAGACCTCACCTTCCTTGAGCATGTGTTTTGATTTTGGTAAAGCTCTATATTACTGTACTTTCCCCTTTTTTATTCTTTATTGTGTAGACTTTATCAGAATGGCTTAACTCCCACAGACTTACCACTGTTTATAAGGTATTGTACTTTATAAATTCTCCCCACCTTCCCTTCTTCCATCTATAAGCTCAAGCAATTACATTGAGTAAAATGACAAGCAGAAGTCAAGTTACAACTTTAAATAATGCGTTATTGATAATATTCATAAAATAATAGCAATAAGCAAAATACATGTGAAGCCGGGCAACCATACACCCTGATACATGTTAATGTGTAGTTTCAGGCAGCATACAGAGTTGTAGTTACTTAAATGTCTCTAGTTAAGTCACCATTTCTAGTCAGCTTTCTTCAGGACAGGCTGCATTTGTGTCTCAATATGGCTGCCAAGTTGTGCTTCTCAGTGTGCTGTCTTTCTGGCCATGGTGTGTTAGAGAGAGAGAGAGGGGTAAAGCAACCAAATTTTTACATTCTCTGTCCAAATCCTAAGGCCAATAGGGCACTGCAGTACAGAATGGCTTCTGATTCAAAACCAATCCCAAACAGCAATATTTCAGACCAATGGAGGCATACAATGCCTTTCACACCTGTGCCCAAGACCATTTGTTGAGGTAGCTACGAAGTCTGTTGCCAGTTTCGTAGTTAGGTTTCCTTGCAGGGACTGGTTGACAGTATGTCCTGCATAGAATCGCTTGCTAAATAAGTTTTTTGGCAATTCCCCCAACCCTTCAATAAAATTCCCCATCCTGAATCAGTCCTAAAGATGGTTAGGTTTTGTTAGACATGAAAGCATTGCTGTTCTCATCAGTTCTCCTGAAACACTAATAAGACATTTGCTTTATCTGACTTACAAATTAAGACATACAAAATATATACAAAATTTCACACCGCAAAACCATAATATTAACTATATCATATTTGTGAATTTGTACACCAATCTGAGTTTGGAGAAGTACACAATCTAAAAATACATTATTGTATATCACTTGAATTTTATCTGGCTAGTGGTTATTACTATTGGCCCACAGCTACAGGAGACTGAATTTAAATCCTGGCCTGGTTGTTGCCTGTTAAGTTTTTACCTGAGAATTGTTGTTTTTCTACCTCATCTTAAAGGTTAACTAGGTTAATTGGTGACTCTAAACTGTCCCAACATGAGTGAGAGTGGCATTTGAGTACACCCTGAGAAGGACCAGTGCCATATCCCCGAGATGCTGTATTCTAATAAACACATTAAAAATGACTACACTGAAGTTTACCAAACATGACACATCAAGTTTGTGGTAGTGGCTCTGATCTCCAACAATTATGAGACACCCTACAGATAGGAGGTGAAACTTCTCATTCATTAGTAGTGCATTAGCAACAATCCATCCATTAATCAACAAAACAAAGGAGTTGGCCTTGAATTTTTGGAGACTTGGTGTGTGTTATGGGTTTATTCACATTAAAGTAGTCTCTATTAAAATAAGTCCTTAGTGGTCCACATACAGTAACTGCTCCCAACAACCGCTTTGAGGAGACTGAACACAGTCGGTCTGTCTCCTTGTATCCTCACTAACTTCTACAGATCCACAGTAAAGAGTGTACTAACTAACTGCTCCATAGTCTGCTTTGGAAACATCATTGCCCAGCAGTAAAGATTTTAAAATTGTCCATGCCATCAATATAGGATATTAATGACAAGACATGCCTGAAGAAAGTTCTTTCTTCTTGACAGACACACCAACCCCAGCAACAAATTGCCTCCCTGACAACTAACACGTGAAACAGTAGCTTTTGATGTCTTACTAGTAGACTCACAAACTGTTTTAATTGCATGTCTTGAAACTGTTAAATTGCATATAATCATCAGCTTGACCTGTGACTCAAGACACCTTTATGTGAACCCCTGAACTACCAATCAGCTTACACTATGACTTTAAAGTTACTTTAACTCAGGTACTTGCACTGTAGTGTTGTTACTCATTTTTTCTTGTACATGTGACACTGAATGCTTATAGTATATCTGATAAATATGTATTAATTTGATCCTATTGCTTATTTATTCATAATTCTTGCCATTCTTCATTGTTATTGCTTTGTTCAGTAATCAGAATGCACTAGGTACTGGATTTATTTTATAATTCTAAGGTAAATTGTAAGATATAATAACAATCAATTGAATAAGAATTAATACTATTGATGTTGGGTGGCACAGTTGTTAGCACTGCTGCTTCCTGGATACAGTGTCTTATGCCCAACCATTGTCAGTGAGGAGTCTGCATGTTCTTCCTGTGTCTGTGTGAACGTTTCCCCCAGTGCACTGAAGTTTCTGCTACATCTCCAAAGTTTAAAAGGTTAGGTGGTAACTCAAAATTAGCTCATGTGTGATTGGGGGTTGTGCATCAGTGAGCCCTGCAATGGACTAGTCCCCTTTCTATGACTGTTCCTTGCTTTGTTTCCAAACCTGCTGGGATAGATGCCTGCCCCCACAACCCAAAAAAGTATGTTATAGAATGCTATGGTAATATTGGAGCTTTTTTGTTTTTACAAATCTTTTTTTTTTTTTGCAAGGTGACCCAAGTATAAAAAAACCCTATGTCACAAATGCAGTATATTCCCTTTCTTTTATTTGTCTGCCATGTTGTTTGAGTATCAAAATAACCCCCAATTAATTTAATTCATTGTTACAGTCTGAGATTGACTGTGCATAAATAAATTCATTATCAACTAATTTAAATTAATAAAAAAGAGATGCCACTCTTTATTATTAATTCGTTATTAATTGTTCTTTATTTTTAGAACCTGTGTAATGAAATTTCAGTTATCACCAGGACCCAAAGCATATTCAGACATTATCAGGCACAAAGGCATGGAAAGTACAAGCCTATCTGTAAAATAATACTCATAACATTTAACAACCAGACCTTCTCTTTGCCTAATTAAACTAATAGTCACATGATGGCCTACAGCAGTCGACACAGATTTCTGCATCACCTCCAAAACACTTTTTACTTGTCACTGTGTTTTTGCTTTGTCTCAACTCAAACAGCCACCAGTAATTACTGACTTATACAATTAAAAAAATGCATAAGAAACCTTTTGATTTCCTCCATGTTTGTCTCAAGTGTCATTACGCTCTGATCACACCAAGACAGTTTTAGGGTGAAGGATTGGCATCTGCTCCATTCCTCCTATATTTTTTAGGATACCTCTACCATCAATAGGAGCCAACTCTGGTCACCTTTCCTCGTTACAGCACTCAAATTCCTCTGAGTTGCCTGTTCAATTATTTACCTACCAGGCCCCATCTTAGGGTACAGTATGCCTGACAGAAGCAACCTTCTAGTAAATCTCCAGTAACCAGAAAATCCTAAAAGTGTGCCCTCTCAAATCACTGTTTCTATAAAATAGCAGAGGGGTGTTACATCTTCACGGCAAAAACTGCATGGGTGGCATTGGAGGTTAAACATTCTGATTGCCTAGGACAGGTTGTAGAGCTATGCCCACTGGTGGCTCACCATGTTCCAGATCCTATATAGTACCAAGCAGCTTAAACCTTCTTGTGGCATAGGCACTTCTAGTATGACCTTTCTGGGGAGCACAAATCTCCTAAGAGGATTTAAATATTACACTTAAACACAGTTTAGAAATGTTAGTTTGTTAACTATGAGAGGCTTAGGCACCATACAGGATGATTTTGCCGACACATTTATTAGGGTTACAGTTATTAATTTTACCAGTAGCGTCATAATTGCGCACTTTAATCTAAAGTAGGCACTATGATTTACTGCATATTTCTAAAAGTGGAGCACTTGCTAGGTGGCATACTCATTGTCAAACAGAGGGGATTGAGATGACAACCTCATGAATTAAATTCAGCCCTGTACCTTGGTGAGGGATCACCGGGACAGCCACTATGGGTCTCTCTGCCTTGATGTGCCTGGACAGGCGTTGTGTTATGATTAAAACAAGAGTTCAGTTTGCCAGAAATATAAATGAAGTTCGCTTTGACAGTCAGATGTATATTTTGCTCTTATTCATAAGGACGTTTGAAGTTAAAGTCTTATTTGCAACTGTTTATTCGTACAGCTCTGTGGCAGCATGCAGATCCAATATTCAAAAAGGTATATGCTGACATATGTATATATATATATATATACTGTCTCACACGTCTGCTTGGGAGACAACTTTAGGGCTTTTCAAATGGTAATTTCTCCCTGGGTCAAGGATTTGTGCTGTGCAGATCCAATGATCAACAGCAGGATGACAACTTTCAGGTCACCTGACTCCACCTCTTCTGCCTTGCCTACCACTTAACTGACTCCACAGCCATCTTTGGGCAGTCGGAAATGAGATGCACATTTGGAAAGATGTTGTTATTTTCACCATCAATTATATGGGGATCACCTACTGGTGCCCCAAACCTTCATGACCTGTCTGTCTTCTCATTTTCACAAAATATGTAAGTAGGAATGAATTAGCATTTAGACAATGTGGGTGGTTGGTGGTCCTTAAAAACTTTGCTGGTAATTCAATGGCCAAACATAGCTTCACTCTCTGATCCAGACCTGCCTCTACTGACATGGGTTTTGGGGTAATAGCTAACTATTACTCTCTGCCACCTTGAGCTGATCCATTCCAGTACTGAAATTCCCAGAGAACCTCACACCATGGTCAAAGGATTTTTAGTGTCTAACAGTGCCTCATAAGTGCTTTTGTTTTAGAGGTGGGTATTCTCTATCCACTCTCTCCATATTCTGCATGGGCTCCATTTATGGCTGATGCCTCCACATGAGCAGTGTGGAAAAGTGACTCTCTTAGACTGCAGTCCAGTCACTCAGCTGTCTACCTTTCATTCATCTGGTATCAGAAAAACACATCAAATTCACTGAGGTCAATGGCACAAAGTACAGGTTATTAAAAAAAGCATTCCAGTTATAGGTTTGGTAGCCCTGTTGACTGCCTCTGTGACTGTTCCACTCAAGATGAAGTTGTACAGCAAGGATGGCAGTGAAGAAATGTACTTCAGAGAATGCTGATGTGACAAATGGCATGCCCGTGTTATACCCAGAGGCATACATGTGTGCCAACAGAAGGAGGTTGGAGTCATGAAACTTTACTTAATGGATTAGACAGACTGGAGAAAAAACGAACCTGATGGCTTTAAACATTTGAACATATTTTTGCGTTGAAAATTTTTCCCAATCCTGTTTCTATTTTTAAAGATTTTCCTTTCCCTAGGTACAAATCCAGTGTACAATGGGTACCACGTTTTTTTTTTAAACAATTGGAGCAGGGCAGCTGGATGGTGTGGTGTTAAGCACTGCTGCTTCACAGAGCCACCTTTATGTGTTTAATTTCCTGTTTTCCATGTGGAATTAGCATTTTCTTCTTTGTCTGGTCTCAAGCATGGGTTGTGAATCTACCTGCGATGTGTCTTATTGAGATGTGTGAAGAAACCTGTGTACTGGTTTAAAAAAAAATACGTGAGCACAGTAGGACGTGCGTACGCCATACAGATAAGAGGAAATCTGGGATTTGAACCCTGGAAACTGGAGCTATGACGTAGCAGTACTGATAATTGCTTTACCATCGTAGTCATAGTATAAGATACCCAAAATGAAGAGTAATAACAGTAATACAACATAATAATTACTCTACGATGGCTAGAACACCCCCAGAAAGCCCACACTGGGCCCAGCCTCTGAAACTGTGGAGCAACAACGCTAACTAATCAAATTAATCAAAAAAGTGGCAACACTTTTTTGCTATTTGCCTTAGCATTGGAATAAATGACTGCAGTCCAATTTGTTTTTGGTTTTGAGTCTTAATTGGTGATTCTATCGTTTTGGATTGTGATGACAGAATCTGTTAATGGTGCCGTGTGCTATACAAGAAAGATGTACCAATTATTTCAAAATGGCATGAAGATGCAGTGCTTAAGAGTTGCTACCTCCTACATACTGTAGTGCCTGCTACTGTTATGCAGATTTTTCAAATTCTGTCCACGTTTTTCTCCAGGTACTCCAGTTATCTTCTGACATCCCAAAAACACTTGGGTTCAGCTAACTAATGGCTCAAAATTTTTCTACTGAGACGGAATGTTCCTGGTGATGAACTGGTGCTTCAGTGAGGCTTGCCTTTCACCTCGCACCCTATACTGTCACAAGAGGCTTCAGCGGTGTTTTACAATCGGATAAAGCAGATGCACAGTTATTGGATGAATTTAACCGAAAAGACGCTGTATATAAGACAGCATGGCAAGGTGGCTAATGCACTGGCTTCTACATCACAAGGCCGGCAGATCAGTTCTTGCTTCTACCTTAATCGCTGACCTGTAGGTTATTCTGCACAGTCTCTAACTGTAGAAACACTGGTAACTTAACATAAATGCAAAATATTTTCGATACAGGTGTTGGCCAATCAAATTGTAATATCATATGCCCAGTTGATTTAGATGGATACTCCACTATAATTTGATGCACATCAGCCACAAGGTTTACAAAATGCCTGCTAATTAACCAACATGTCACAGTATGAAGCTCAGCATAGCAGCTAAACAATGAGGTTAACAGAACCCAGCAAATGGCCGCAGAATAGTAATGAGAACAAAGTGATAGTGAAGAAGAGTGAAGAGACAAAAAATGAAATGCGTCACCTTCAGCTCCACAAATAAGAGAAGGCTTAGCTATGTCCTTTCCTCCACTCTGGCACCAACTGTTCACCTCTCAGTTATAATGTTAAAGGATTTAATAGTGTCATTAATTATTGAAGTTAATCTTCAAGACTATGTGTTGAAAGTAATTCTTGTGTTTATGTACATAAACAGTTTATGGTTTAGTATTTTACTGTTACACTGCAGTTGTAAACATGTCTAAGCAATCTCTGCCTGTACTCAGTGAATAGCACTATACAAAAATAAACTGAATAGAACTGAAAAGAAACTGGATGGATATCAGCCTAGTAAACCTGCTGACTCGACAGGCCGACAGGAGAGGGCCAAGCATGTCTACTTCTAAAACATCTCTTGGACCCAAAGTGCCATTGTGTTTGCTCATCTCCTTTTTCCAGGCAACAAGCCCATTGCCTGCTAGACCAAACAATGCACAGTCTGTCCTGAAGTCTAACTAGAGGACAAATCATCCAGATACTCACTACTCCATTACAGCTGCAGCTCAGGAATCTGTCAAAGGCAAGGTCCAAAAGCCTAGTCCTGACCCTGTCTTTCACATATGAAAAAAATCCCCTCGGTAATCTATAAATCACAGGATAGGATGCGTAATCTGAGGCAAAGCCTCTCTGAGCAGAAGATTTGGGGCAAATAAAGTGAGGGAGCACTTTAATTTTTTACAGACGGTCTAATTCTGCTGCCAATCATTTCAAACATGGTGTCCTGCCAGTGCATTAACTCACTGCACTTAGAGATTCTGAATCTACTTAAGAGCCACGGAGGCAGGAATCTCACTAATGGCACACAAATAAGCAGGCTCTCCTTCTACCAGTCAAGCTGGCAATTCAACTGAGTTCCAGTTTAAAAACAAGAAAGCTTGACAAATGTAGTATTCAGCATCCTGATACTGGACATTCATCCATCCATTTTCCAACCCGCTGAATCCAAACACAGGGTCACGGGGGGTCTGCTGGAGCCAATCCCAGCCAACACAGGGCACAAGGCAGGAACCAATCCCAGGCAGGGTGCCAACCCACCGCAGTGATACTGGACAGTTTTACACAAATGGTACTCTGTGGAGTTTTGTGTAGTGTATGCATTTCACGGGCTGAAGAAAACTGCTCCACACAAAAAATACTCTTAACAACACATACACACAAATTACCCAGCACTCCATGGTAATCTAATATGGACACTCCCAGTCGTCAAAATTAATTTCAGTACTGCATATTTGAACACAAGGAGTACACAAACAACATCAACCCTCAAAAAATCTACATCTGTACAAAATCAATTATTTGTGATCTACATCTGGAAAAATCTGATAGTAAGTAATTATCAGCCTTATACATCCACAAGAATTTGGGGACCACTGGAATACGTTTAATTCTCCCATCAGTGCTATGCCGATGATAGTCAGCTGTACCTGGCTTTCCCTTCCTAAGGACAGCATAGTCTCCTCATCTCACTGATACCTCAACTTACATGAAGAAACACCATCTTCAACTCAACATGCCAAAGACACAGCGCCTGGATATCTCAACCAGTCCAACTATTCAACACCCTGTCTCTGTAAAGCTCAGATCATTATCACTAACTCCTACTATGTCAGTAAATAATGTTGGGGTGATGATCGATAACCAGCTATCCTTCACTGATTACATTGCAACTGTAAAGTGAAACAATATCTGGTGACATCAGATCTGAAGGGTATCAAGTCTCCATCCAGACTCTTTTTAGGGTGGAACGCGCTGCCCACCTCCGTCTGAACTACTGACTACCTCAGTGTGTCAAAGAAGCATTTGAAGACTCTTTTGTTCTGTGAATATCTGTCTAATTAATAATAGTTTTGATGTTATGTTCTTAATATCTAAGGAAAGACTAGCTAGTCTTGTGTTGCTTTGTATGGTTTAGAGCTCTTCACTGTTGATGTTCTTTAAAACGTGTTTCTAAACAGCCCCCAAGCTGCTGTTGCTTGATTGTATTTGATCTCATTTGTAAGTTGATTTGGATGAAAAAGACTGGTAAGTGAATAAATGCAAATGTATATGTACTCTCCATTTGTATTATAATATTTTTTAAACAAATTGAGCTCACAGTAATCTGCACCTTACATAATCAGCACTCAGGACTGTTCATCTCTAGAAAAGTGGCAGTTAGTAATCTTCAGAGGTACGCAGTATTTGCTCAGACTCAGCACCGCACTACCAGTACTCTGCAACATGAAACTCTGAATTGTGTAAAAGCAGCACATCCAGCAAATCTTTACTGAGGGCTCTCTGCATTCGTACACAACTAACATTTAGAAATGTATAATGTATAAATGTATATACAGTAGCTTCATTTTAGTTTAACCCTGATATTCTGTATATGCATTTAATTATCTTTTTTTTTTTTTCTTGGCTCCAAAATCCATACTAACCCCTACTTTCTCTGCTGTTCTTTTTCTAGTTTTCTGTGGTGGTGACTGCACCACCAATACCCGATCAAAGCACCGTGCTGTCCCTACATTGATGGATTGAAGGCCAGAGGTGCATATAACGCATCATCATCAAATTCTTCCATGTGAAGCCTGAAAACCATGAGGACTGAATGAGATCATTTATGTTAGGTAGAATGCCTAGAGGGGGCTGGGCGGTCTTGTGGCCTGGAACCCCTGCAAGTTTTTTTTTTTTTTTTCCAGCCATCTGGAGTAATTTTTTGTTTTTTTCTGTCCTCCCTGGCCATCAAATCTTACTTTTATTCTATGTTAATTTGTATTGCCTAATTTTATTCTTATATTTTGTCTTTTTATTCCCTCTTTCTTCATTCTGTAAAGCACTTTGAGCTACATAATTTGTATGAAAATGTGCTATATAAATAAATATTGTTGTTGTATAACTATGAACAAACAGTATACCAAAAATTCATAGTCAACTACTACTACTACTACTACTACTAAAGCTACAATTAATCATTTTTGATGCATCTTTGAACAGCTACTTCTTAGAGTTTTGAATTGTACACTGCACTGACTAATCTTAGCTGTGCATTTGTGCAACCAATTAGCACACAGAAGTTTAAAGTCCACAGCCTATTCTGTAATATACATCTGTATAACATAATTCTTAGTAGTCTGAATTTGTGAACAGTCAGCGCTCAGCCATTTGTATCTTTGCACTACCTGGACTTGGTATTTTGCATTTTTCTACAGCCAGCATTCCGTAATCTACAACTGCACAGGAGCAATAATATAAAATCAACTGTTCATTGCCAGTTCTTAATAATACGTCTTGCTACAATTAGTTATTAATGTGCCAAATTTATACATTAGCAGTAATCTGTATCGTAAATCTTCTCACAATCCGTAGTCAACACCATTGTAGATACATGTGGGCGTTATGTGCCCTGCAATGACCTGGCATCTTAAATGACAAGTGTGGTATCACGCTCTGTTGAATGACATTTATTTAATTATTTCATTCCAAGCTCTTCTAGAAGTGCATACACAGTCTTACAAATAGAATAAGCTCTTTTGAAATAAAAGACAGAAAGATGTGTTTTTATAAAGCACATTTGTTTGTGAAAAGGTCCCATTACTTTCCAAACGGGTGCTCAGTCATTCTGCTCACATTAATTCAGTAGAACTATTGGTGATTGAATTGACTGATGTCAAAATAAAGACACAAAAAAAGAAATATCAATCTTTATTTTATAGACAGTATTACTTTTAACAGCAATCACCATCACAGACTGGGTAGCAAAGCAAACCAGAATATTTCAGAGGGCACCAAGGTAGATTCTGTCCAAAATACCCATTCAAACTGAAACCCTCTTAATCCAAATCAAGTTTATTATCACATAAGTTGAGCATAATGAAAGTCTTCCATACATGTCTGGTCAACATTTGATATGTGCCCACTTTCCAGCGTCATGATGAACAGGCAGTAATCAGTGAATGGACTGTTATTTGAACACAGTCTGCTACTGTAGTACAGTTTGACTAAACACTGACTAATTCAACATTTGTCAATCATTTTTCTAAATTAACATTATATACAGAATTGTAGTGTTTTATTAAACTACTAATACAACAAATCCACACTTTAAAATTGTCCAATTTATTCATAATTTAGTCATATGTTACAGGTACCTTATGTCCAAGTGATAATATTACAGGAAACTTATAGCTGAGTATTTTTAATTGAACGGTAAAGGTTAAAAAATAAAGAAATCCAGAACAACTCTGGGTTGCTGGTGTCTCAGTAATTTCCATTCTCCAACATCAAGTTACCAACCACAGTTACACAAACTTGTAGTCATCACACAGACACAATTAGTAGAAAACAGCTAACATTTCTTTATTAATAATAATAATAATAATTAAAAATTCTTTACATTTATATAGCGCTTTTCTCACTACTCAAAGCGCTCAGCAATTGCAGGTTAAGGACCTTGCTCAAGGGCCCAACAGAGCAGAGTCCCTTTTCGCATTTATGGGATTCGAACCGGCAACCTTCCAATTGCTTTGTGTTTCTCTCCTCTCCTCTCTGCACATGTACACATTTAATATTCTGTTTGCTCCATTTTAACACACTCTAAGCCCACCTTATGTGCCTAACAACACAATTTGAGATGCTGCTCAACACCAGTCCTCTGGCCTCTTCTTGATCCAACTGCAACGAAGGATCTAGAGGGGATCTCGCATTATTAGGGAGGAACAGTGATTATCGAGTGTTACATCAGGTGACACAGTGTGACTATAACAATGTCAAGTGTCAAAAAGATAGCACAGCTGCATTATGAAATCAACTTCACACTAATGAATTTGCACAAAATGTTCCCAGTAGGAAAGGAAGCTGCTGACAGGATACCACAGAGGCAATCTTTTTCTTTCTTCCCTGACATCAATATCACACAGATAGCTGCACGACTGTTGCAGCTCTGTCATGTTCAATAGCGAAGCTCAGCAATGAAGTGCTGACAGGAAACATCAGCCCAGGAACCACTCATGGGGGCCAAACAGCTGTTTGTCTCCGGGTGAAAAGCCTGGAGGAAGGTAGCGATACGACCACAACAACAGCCTCCCTGTGCCAGGCAGTGCATTTCCAGACTGGCGCACATAAGATAGCAGATAATGTGATCACAAAGGACCCTTTCTGGTACCATTTTTTATACTTAGAGTATAATAAATCATTCTGAGGAACAGTACCACTACTCATCATGGTGTCACCCCTGGGGTGTCTGCTCAGCATAGCAGTAGTGTAACTTTAATTGAATAAAATGTGATTACTGTTTTAATTCATCTTTTAAAACACAGTTAGAATTCAGAAATGGCATTAGTCCTAATGGGAGGCACTCCTAAATTCTGAAATATCTATGTGTGGCTTGCACTGCAATGTGTGTCACCCGCTTAGATGCATATATGTAATGTGATTCCATTCCCTTTCCTCCTAAAGGCTCACAGAGCCTGCACAGATCTACAAATAGAATAAGCTCAGACAAAATAAAAAAAATGAATCAACCACAGACTATTTTATATAGCATCTTTCTATAGTAAGTGTTACACAAGTAAAAGTATTTTACTACAGCTGTCTATCAATCAATTCACCCATTCATTTCCTAAGTTGAATTTCATTGTCTGTAAGAACCGGAGCACAAAACTGCAGCATCTACTATTCCATCATGGTGTACACTTACATTGGTAAAATTATAGGTGCCAGTTAACTTAATATGAAATTCTTAAGATGTGTGATGAAACTGTGTACAACTGTATATACTGTATATACCACAAAGTACTAATGAGGGTGAGAAAATTAGCACATTCTGTGCATTCACCTTCCCCTCTCCTCCATTTTGGCATACACTATAGAATCACTCAAATTTACATCATTAGATTCATAAGCCATATGCTATAATGCTGCTCAGCAGCCTCTCATAATGACAAATTTATGATGTTGTATTTATTTTTTGTTTGTACTGTACTTCTATTGTTACTCTACTGAGACACACAAACAAGGATATACAGTAGCGTGCAAAAGTCTCATACTTTTCTGCATGACAAAAGATGTATACACATATTTATCTATTCAGCATTTTTAATGTGAACTCTTATGTAGCAATTCATTTTTAAAGGCAAAATAAACCATTTTCTGTAATTATTTAACTGAAGAGGAAAATCTCAAAGGTTAGTTTTTGCATCCGTATTCAAACCTCTGTGCTTTGGAAGCTCCAGGTTTACACAAATGACAAATTAATCACAAACAACACAAAGGTGACGGTCATTTGACAGTCATAATTTAAGCATAATTAGGTACTACTTGTGAGTCCTTTCTATCTATGTGAATATAAAACACACCCTTTGTAAGGGCCATAGACTTTGTTGGACAATCACTGCAAAAATGAAGACAAAGGAACATTCTGATGATATGAGAAACAAAGTCATTGAAGTGCACAAGGCAAGAAATGGCAGAAACAAAATATACAGAAGAGTTTGAATGTCCTGCTAAACACAGTTACATTGATCACCAGAAAGTGGAAGTTTCATCAAAACACCCAGACTCTTACTAGAGCAGATGATTCCTCAACCCTAAACATCACAGCAAGACATTGACTGGTATGAGAGGCTACTAAAAATCCAACCTCCACTCCCAGAAGTCTGCAGTGCTCTTTGGCTGAAACTAGAGTTTCAAGAGCTTCCATGTAGCAAGAAAGAAGCCATTCTTTAAGAAGGTCCACATAAAAATACATGTGGCATTTATTAAAAAACATAAGAAAGATTCAGTTAAGATTTGGGAGAAGGTTTTCTTGTCAGATGAGACCAAAATTGAACTTTTTGGCCAAACTTCTAAGAGGTATATGTGGTGTAAAACTAAAACCGCCCTTGCCTCAAGGAACACTATACCTGCGGTGAAATATAGTGGTGGCAATATCATGCTATGGAGATGTTTTTCATGTGCTGGGACTGGAAATCTTGTCACAGTTGATGAGACAATGGATTGACACAAATACCGCACAATATTGCAGAAGAAGTTGTTCCAGTCTGCTATGAACCTAAGGCTCAGGAGAAGATTCATCTTTCAGCATAACAATGACCCTAAGCATAAGGCCAAAGCAATACTGGAATGGCTCAAAAAAGAGTGTTTTGGAATGGCCAAGTCAAAGACCTGATCTTAACCCTATATTGAGAACCTGTGGCATTATTTGAAAAATGCCATCCCACCAACCTAGTGGATCTCACTAAATTCTGCCAAGAAGGCTGGTGAAGAATCATTCCTGATCATTGTGCAAAACTGGGACATTCTTGCCCCAAATGAATCAAGACTGTTATTGTGGCAAAAGGGTTCTCAACAAAGTATAAACGTGTGGGGCTTGAACATTTTGAGTTTTTCTTCTTCAGTTAAATATCTACAGAAAAATGGTTTATGTTCACATTAAAATACTGAATGGATAAATATGTGTACAAATCTTTTGTCATGTGGAAAATTATGATGACTTTCAAGGGGATTGAATACTTTAGCACGCCACTGTAAATGTAACACTGTATGTTAACATTACAATATACCTAAACTTGTATTTATCAATTTTATTTGAACTGATTTCGAAAATATGGGCAGAAGCAGTTTAAGTGTCATATCCAGTGTCACACAGTAAGTCAAGGGTGGGGAATGAATCAGCAGGCTCGTTCTTGATAGTCTAATGCCATTGTCTCTGAGGTGGTCATATGACCACTAAGTCATTTGGCCAGTCAGTTTGCTCAAAAGGAGAACTGTCTCTGCAGTGGAGAATGCTCTTTTGTCAGTCAAACCACAGATCAGTCTTTATTTTATATAGCTCCAGCATAGGGTGCCTTACGAAGCAAGTAAGATACCAGAGTCAAATCCATTCATTATTTCTTTTTCAAATTCAGGCAGAAATCAACTCTAGACAAAAAAGCCAGTGTTTTAAAAGCACATGTACATCAATGACCAATTAATCTAACATGCATATCTTTTTGATGTCAGAGGAAATTTCATGTAGACAGTGCTAGAAGAGGTACACTACACACAGGCAGTGACCAACCCATAATATGAATCCTGTCTCCAAGAGATGTGAGGCAGCTGTGCTAACCACAGCACCAGTATGCTGTCTGGGTAGCCTTCATGAGGATTCCAATACACTGCAAATGACAGGGTAATGAAAAGACACTGGGAAGAGCTTACAAAAGACCTGGCATTTGGTCAGAAAATAAAACAGCAATCTGAATGTGCACCGACAGCACTGCAAAGTCAGCATCGGAACTGCAAAGGGGAAAAGTGTCAATTTTAAAAGAAAGAAATGCAGGAGGAGCAGATCGAAAATGCAAACAAGAAAAGGTGGATTTGAATTTAAACAGAATCAATAGAGCTTCACAGACAGACCTACTGTTTTATAGTCATAAAGCTACAGAAAGATATTTATGTCTTAAACTTAACCTTCTAGTGGCACATTTCTTTTATTATATGCAAATTTTTTGCTAGAAACTCTACTATCCTTCAATAATGAAAGTATATAATATACTTCAATAAATTTAAGAGGAGTAACACATTGAAATACTTTAAGTAAGCTGCATAATTCAGTTACCATCATGTTAACATGCAGGCAGGACATATGGCTTGCTCACAGGCAGATGCTGAGCCAGCTTGTGGCCTAAATGTCTATCATAAAGGCTATAAATGAGTGGTGTTGCCACAAAGTACATTTAATGGTTGAACCAAGCTAATGCACTTTACTTGAATGCCACCCATTGTATAAATATATATTCGTGGAATCAGAGCTTGAGCCTCTGCCCTTTAGATCTAATGTTCCACACCCTGACAGCCATACCCTGCTACTCCTCAAAAATCTAGTTGTAAGGAAGCAAAAAAATAATAATTTACTCTTTACTCTATGTAACATGCGCCTTGTGTACTGCTTTTATTATTAATAATAACAGTATACTGTAGATCTGAGATCCTGGAAGCTTATCTGTACACAACTTAATGCATCATGGGAACAGCAAAACGGGGCATACGGTTGCAAACACTTGTCAGAATACATTCCCATGAGCAACCTTTAGTATGAGAATATAAAACATTTGATAAACACGAGAAGATCATTTGTAATGAGAATGGACTTTTCGACTTTGAAAAATTCTTTGGTATATCTGTTTTCATATTGTAATAGGTGATGGCATAGCTCAGCACACTAGGGAGGCAAGCAAATGTGTGGCACACCAGGAAGACTGTAGTGAGACAATGGGGTTTGGAGATATCCATTATTTGCTTCAGAACCACCTTGATTCCATTGTTTTTAGTTCTGAAAGCTGGTATAGATACCAAAGTCAACATTTTAGTACCTTTCCAACACCACATACATAGGTAATACCTTGTCAGGATTGGTTTAAGGGTATGAGGCCTGCAAATGAGAGGAGAATTGGCCCATGTCCAAGGAATGGCACAGAAACAGGTCTCACCAGAAGCTTTAAGCTTATCTCATTCTGTCAGTTCTATCCAGAGCCCATTTTGAATCAAAGATGATCATCTCATTAGTGCAAACACAGGATTGAAGGAGACACTTGACTCTCTAGGTACACTGGGTGCTGCTAGACACTAAGGTTGTAACGTTCCAACTGGCCATACTCAGTTTTACTTTGTGTCTGCTTTAAGTAATTGTTCTATATTTGTTTAAGTTAAAGTTTACACCAGTGCCTGTGCTCACCTTGAATTCTTTCCAAGAAACTACCAGGGTCTATAGATTAGAGGAGGGAGAAAGTATTTTAACCATTGACACAGTTAACCCTGGTTTATCCTGATGGTGACCTCAAGTGGCACTGCAGACAAGAGGCTGATAAATGTGACTATAACACAGCAAAGTGCCAAAGGTTTTTGTTATTCAGGACTAAGCAGAAAGTATTAAAGTGAAGTTAGGTTAGGGTTTGTAGAGATGTGTGTCCCTCTAGGGAGACGATGCATGGGTACACTATCTATGGATGTAAATATTTACTTTCTGTCCGTGCCTCACCACTTATTACTAAGAATAATATAAGCCTTTAAAAATACCTCAGAAAATCCCAAATAATTGCATAAAAACTTCCACAACAACACACCATTCAGTCCATTAATATTATATTGTTAACTAATAGCTAAGTTGTCCCAATATCTTATCCAGATATTTTTTTAAAGCTATCAAGGTTTCCACTTCAACCACATGACTTGGTAGTCTGTACCAGATTTGCAGAACTCATTGTATGACTGAGGTGCTTCCTGATTTCCATTTAATTGAAAGTTGTTGTTTTCGTGAAGATGATGGTATCACCTATTAGATCCTCAAAAGGGGCGACAAGTTTCTCATCTCACTTGTAAAGAAGAAGACATATGTCTGTGTCACAAGAGCAAGTCTACTAAAAAAAACAAAAAAAGGATAAATTACTGTATACGTCAACTATAGTTCTGAAGTGTATGTGTGTTCTCAACAAGTCCATGTGGGATTTCTTCCAAGAACTCCAGTTTTCCTTCCACATTCCAAAAGCATGTGTGTTGAGTTAAATGGTGACTTTAAATTTCTCCAGGATTATTGAGGTTTCCAGTCCAGGATGAAGTTTTGCCTGTACCCAATGCTCTATGGGAATAGGTTTCATTTTTTTTTGTCCCTGAATTTGGAGTAAGTTGTCACAAAACCAAAACGAATACATGGACTAAAAATGGAAATGTCAGGTAGAAATAGGATAGGATAGAAATAGAAATAGAAATTTCAGCAAAATATATGGTTTGGTCAAACCTTCCCAGTGAATATCATGCTCAAGAGATTAACAAGGGCAGTACGATGGTTCACAGAATTCGAAAACTGGGAACACTGTAATGTTTAGTGATTTGCTCAGGGTCACAATAGTATATCAGCTGTGAAATTTTAAACATGTGATGCCACATCAACAATGCATGGCTAACTTGTGAAATACCAACAGATGTGTACAATCCTTGCATCCTCCCAACATCTGAAAACCACTTGATCCCGACTAGAGTCATGGGCATGAATTCCTTGGAGAGCTGATAATCTTCGGCATTCTTCCAGAAGTCAAAGTAACAAAATAAAGAACTGTGCCTTCCAGTCTTCAGCTGCTCAGAGTTCCTGACGTATGTATGTCAGAAGATGCCTGACCTCCTCTTATGCTCCAGTGAACAGGGCATATCTGGTTAATGTTCCTCCCAGTGAATAAAGTTGATGAAGTCATTCAGATGGAATAAGACAGTCTGTTTATTTTTCAGCATGCACCTTCTGTTCAGATGCTGTAAGGCAGCTCCTACTGGCTATGATCTGCAACTTCACT
This sequence comes from Polypterus bichir lapradei, assembly GCA_026402145.1. NCBI lineage: Eukaryota > Metazoa > Chordata > Cladistia > Polypteriformes > Polypteridae > Polypterus > Polypterus bichir. The sequence goes on from JANRMT010028174.1 coordinate 94,498,454, forward strand.
TTCCCCTTCTTTAGATGTGCTTTAATATTCAACAACACAATTGACGTCAAGCGGGCAGGATAGCAGACACTGATTGACAAGGCAGCTAAACTCATCTTTAAGTTCTTCATTTACAAAGAACTGGAACAAAATGATCTCCAGACATTCAAAGGACTTCTTATGAAAAACAGAATTGGGTGTTTCTTCAAGATGTTGAGAATATAAATGGTGATTTCAAGTTGCATATCATAACATTACAATTGATAAGAGTTGAATTAGCTATGCTTTGCTTATAGCTGACACACAAATCACTGACACCATGTCAGTGTGTTACTAAACTTTGTTTTTTCTGATTCACATACTTTTGGAGGTCTGTGCTTAAAACTTGGTTTAGGCTGCTACTAACAGCAAATTAAATTCATTTTTTCTGCAACTTATTTCTGCGTCTCCATCTGTAAAAGAGAAACTCCAAGCATGTTTACAAATAAGGCAAGTATTGGCTTGTAAAGGATTCAGGGAATTTAATATGTTGTATAAAGATTCATTCCCCAGTGAAGTCAAAACGCTAGAGAAGACAAACATAGTTGCATAGAGAGGCATTTATGAGGAAGAAAAATGTGCACATTTAGATGTTAATCAGGCAGAGAGTTAGATAGGCATGTTCAGTTTTAATCCGCTGTATGCAGATGAACAGTGAAGACTTGCGTGGTCTTCATATCTAAAAGATATATGGAAATCTAGAGCCCACAAGGGGAGATTTCCAAAAATTAATGTGAGCATCCTCTCACTTACCAGTGGTAGAATTTGGAGATAACTGCGTTTCAGGATTTGATCAACTTGTTAAATAACTGCCTTTTCTCATAACTTCATAAAATAACTGATAAATAAATTATGAACTGAAGTAGAAATGGCATTTTGTGGGTGAGTTGTGTCTGTGTGAGCCAACACTCATTTAATACATTATCCTTCTTTTTTATTTTATTTTTATTTGTGTGAATCATGCAACAAATCAGAAGCCTCACATTTGTCTCACACCTTCAACTATAAATACACGTGAACAGAAAAAATTGCGAAGGTGTGACATCCCAAATGGTAACGCTGAAAAGCACCTGAACACTAACAGCAAATAAACAATGAAGTAAGTAAAGGCTGGTGAGGTCTATTCCTGGGGAGAGCCACAGTGGCTACAGGTTTTCATTCTATCCATTTCTTTAACTTAGTGACTAATTATTGCTACTAATTAACTTCAGTTAATGTATTTTCTATTTAAGACTCAGATCCTTTAAATCGGGGCTGAGCAACATCGGTCCTGGAGGGCTGCAGTAGCTTTAGGTTTTTGTTCCATCCCAGTTGCTTCATGAGAAATCATTCATTGCTGATGAAGCACTTATTCCTCAAGTGACATTTTTCTGCTTCATTTTAGTTGACTCGCTTGTTAAGATTTTGAGCCCTTAATTTCATATTTTAGTCTTAAACAGCTGTATTCATTGTTTTAACTGCTCCTTATCAGCAGTAAGATGCAGATGACAAAGGAACCAGCAGTTCTACATCTAGCTTGTCTCCATTTCCTCCCTTGTGTATTTATCATTCACTGTTTGGTTTAATTCAGTGCTCACAAGTAAACTGAAGAGAAAGTGAAGAACTGAAAATTACTCAGCCGTTTTAGGCTTCAAATCACTTGGATGATACATGAATCATTAACCAGGAAAAACAAATCTATGATTTAAGAATTAACTGACATGGTAGAGTTAAACACTAACAAGACATGAAATTAAATGTTATTAAATGTTATACTAAATGTTATTTCTGAGGATTCGCTTCTAATAAAGCAACAGGAACAAAAGCCTGCAGCTACTGTGGCTCTCCCGGATAGAAGTTGGCCACCCCGGTCTATACAATGAGAACATTGTGTATGTAACATTTGCTTCTATTTTTTTCAACATGGGAATAATCTTTAGCATTTTTCCTTTTGTAGTAAATATACATTATGTGGTTTCTCTTTGATTTCAATAATAAAATACTGTACACTCTTGGATTTTTTTCTTTAATTTATATATTAAACAAAACATAATAACAAAACGGGCGGCACAGTGGCACAGTCGGTAGTGCTGCTGCCTTGCAGTAAGGAGACCTGGGTTCACTTCCCGGGACCTCCCTGCATGGAGTTTGTATGTTCTCCCCGTGTCTATGTGGGTTTCCTCTGGGTGCTCCGGTTTCCTCTCACAGTCCAAAGATATGCAGGTTAGGTACATTGGCGATCCTAAGTTGTCCCGTGTGTGTGCTTAGTGTGTGTGTGCGTGCCCCGCAGTGGGCTGGCGCCCTGCCTGGGGTTTGTTTCCCGCCTTGCGCCCTGTGTTGGCTGGGATTGGCTCCAGCAGACCCCCGTGACCCTGTAGTTAGAATATAGCAGAATGGATGGATGGATAATAACAAAGCACAGCACAATCAAATGAAAAAAACAAATTCATGTGGGAGACAACATAAGGGATCTGGTGATTGTAAATACCTGCCAAACCAGGGGTTGCTGCTCTTGACTAAGGCCTTCTCTCTTCCTCCCTCTACAGAATTGGAAGACTGACAGACACTTCGCCGTGAATTCCACTTCCGTTTTCCATTTTCCCGGATCCTGCCATGTCACAACACAACCCGGAACCAGCCATGTTGGCTTCAGTTCTATTTTGAGCTCATGTCTGAAAAGATCATTCTGCAACATGCTGCATGTATTTTTGTGCTTACAACTCTTGTAATTATAGGTGATCACCAGGGTGGTGCCCCAACACTTTAACGTTTTGTCTCTTTACAACAGCAAGTACAATAATTCATTCTACAAGATGATCCATGAAACTCAGTACCTTATTGTGTACAATACTTGGAGAGCCCTGATTAAAATGGTCTTTCATGGAGCATAAAATGAAATAAAAAGTTTCTGCACAGCCCTGACCTAGTATGGTTACTTTACTATTACATTAATGAGTTCCTGTCAATTTCTGAAAAAATTCTGAACCAATCCTTTTATCCAATTTGAGATAAAAATAAGATTTCACTTTCCCAATTACTAATTGGGATTCTTCCAGTTGAGCAAAATAAGGCTTTGTGCCAGTAGTGTGGTATCGGATATTACAATGGATTTTTTAGGGCACACTTTTATCCCATCTGGTATTATTCCAATAATTCTGTTAAGGCATTAGGAATAATATTAAATCCAAACCTATCTGAGAGATATTTTTTTTTCCTTCAAAATGGTTTAAGTGCTTCCATTCTTCCATTAAACCATTCTTCTTCTTTCGGCTGCTCCCGTTAGGGGTCGCCACAGCGGATGATCTTCTTCCATATCTTTCTGTCCTCTGCATCTTGTTCTGTTACACCAATCACCTGCATGTCCTCTCTCACCACATCCATAAACCTCCTTGTAGGCTTTCCTCTTTTCCTCTTACCTGGCAGATCTATCCTTAACATCCTTCTCCCAATATACTCAGCATCTCTCCTCTGCACATGTCCAAACCGATGCAATCTCAACCCTCTGACTTTGTCTCCCAACCGCCCAACCTGAGCTGACCCTCTAATGTACTCATTTCTAATCCTGTTCACCCTCGTCACACCCAGTGCAAATCTTAGCATCTTTAACTCTGCCACCTCCAGCTCTGTCTCCTGCTATCTGCTCATTGCCACCGTCTCCAACCCATATAACATAGCTGGTCTCACTACTGTCCTGTAGACCTTCCCTTTCACACTTGTTGATACCCGTCTGTCACAAATTACTCCTGACACTCTTCTCTACCCACTCGACCCTGCCTGCACTCTCTTTTTCAACTCTCTTCCACAATCCCCACCATAGTGTAAAACAATCTGAGTGTTCACAGTTGGCAAGAAGCCTTCCATGCCCCTCTAGCACCTTGAGATTAAATTCCTATCAAACAGAAGATGAGCACCATCATAGTAAAGACATGAGGAATAGAATGAAAAGCTCCAAACAAAAAGGAGTGGCATTGGGAATGTGATAAAGATATGGCAGTACAGACAGATGTGCCATTAAAATCCATAAAGTGATATCAGTAAAGTGAGTTAAGAAAATAGAGACATTACCAAAATCTAGAGTGGGAGCACACAATAAACAGTCAAACATCGTTATCTAGAGTCATAACTCCAACCACTTTATTATTCTGAGTTTTACATTTGCTTTGATTCTCTTTCCCATCTGCCTGCTTCAGCTATACTCAATCATGTTTAAGGAGCTTGATTTACAATAATTTTTTATAATAGTCACTCTTTTTCAGAACCTCTGAGTTGCATTTTGTTCTCTTTAGAAAGTACTTCTTTTGTTTTTCCATTATTTTTGTACCAATTGTGATCTAAAAAGTTATTTATATGACAGTTACAATTTTATCTCAGTTTGTGTCTTTCTGTCTTACCAGCATCTGCCCAAAATGCTTTTCAGTGACTTGCCATCTGAATCTACATATTAACCCTCCAGTCATTTCATACTTCATATGCATTTAACTCAGAGCTGGCCAACATCTCCATGGAGTTGATACAGTCTCATTCTTGTCTGCATATTTTATCTTTTCTCCTTCTACTCTTGTTTACTTCTGCTTACCAAATAATCACATTTTAGATTAATTAGAGACTCTCTGTTCCCTCCGTATTTGAAAAATAGTTGCAGGAAATGGGTTGATGTATAGATAGATAGATAGATAGATAGATAGATAGATAGATAGATAGATAGATAGATAGATAGATAGATAGATAGATAGATAGATAGATAGATAGATAGATAGATAGATAGATAGATAGATAGGGGAAAAATAATGACGATCAATTAATTTGACCATGTTACATTATAACACAGTGTCCTATGCAAGTTCTTACTGCTGAGTTTACAGAAACTGATTTTGAGGGGACAAGGGAGACAGATTTGGATGGTGAAGTAGCAAGGAATTTTGTGACCCTGCCCTCTTTCCATCTCTCCATCTAGCTCCCGCCAAGATGGAGTCAATAGTTGACCAGTTAGCTGAAGATGACACAAGTGTCGTCCAGACTTTTCTCTAATTTGTAAAAGCTTTGACAACTGGTAATAAACATTTCTGCATTGTTTTTACCCAATAGGAAAATGAAAATAAATAAGAAAGTATCTTTGTGTCACACAGGAAAAAAACTCAAAGTACTTCTGAATAAGACTGCATTGTTTTGCAGTGTAATGTGAATTATAATCATGTGCATTTTCTAAATAATTTTCAATTTATAAAGCATAGTGGATTGTTGTAGCAAAGTTGGTATATTAAGTTTAAATATGTATTTTTGCCCATAATATTCAGATGCATTACTTCAATGTAAAGTAAACCTAACTGCAGCAAGTTATGTACATACGCTCAATAATTTAATAGCAGATTTAATACTTTCAATTACTTACAAATTAACAGTATTTACAATATGACCTTTATAGTAAAAAAAAAAAGTTTATGTAAAGTAGTGGACTATAATCAGTAATGGACATGGGGAAAGTTTGCTTGGAAATAAACCAGACCAACGGAGGTGAAAAGAGGAGAAGATTCACCTCACTGTGACTTTCTATCATCCTTTCACACATACTGGCTATCCAAGGATAAATAAGTGGGTCCAGTGTGTATGTGTGTGCATATAAATTCTCGGAAAGTCAGCCTCGTAACTTCTTGGCTCTAGATAATTCAAAGAAATTTCCAGTATTATTGATTGTGTGACAAACAATAAAATTGCTCAATAAAGTACATAATGTGCCATGGCATCTTCATCTATCACACAATGACATTTAGGCAGGTTAGCCAATCATAGAAACATCAGATAATAATCATTTAGCAGTGATCAAAGATCTCTTTACTGCAAGAACCAGGGCACATGGTTTTAGGAACACATGTCATAGAAAATCAGCTCAGTGAAAGTCTCTCGAAAACAAGTGCCTTCATAGCTTTGCTGCTTCATCTTTGACTCTTTTTCAGTTTAACATCAATAGTACTATTTATGGGTCAAATACATATTTTTACTCAGATGTATTATACCAAAAAAAGCTATTACATTAATAAATGAAATAAACTCTTTGCTCCATTATTACTGCTCACCAGCTATGCATAACAATGTACAGAACAATCTGAAATTCTTACATGCAAATCTCACTTACGTCACCACTTTCTGACATCATGACAAAAAAGATACAGAACTCAATTACAATTATGGTAATAGAAAACACAAAACATTTCGTTCGATGTAGTCACTAACCTAACAATGTTAATTAAAAAATTATTATGAATAAATGTCTTAATTAAGTTACTGAAGAAATAGTGCTTCCTAACATGCCTATTTTACAGTACTTGTGGAAAATTATCTTTCTAGTTTATTATGAAATTGAACAATAACTTTTTCCAGTTCAATAAATTGCCAACATTATCCAATCATAATGCATACTGTATGGAGGAAACTTGGTGCAAGAAACATTCATTTCAATTGAATTAGAAAAGATCACCAAAGGAGAGACACCAACTTGGAAGTACTGATACTGCAATTCAATGTAAAGTCACACACTAACAGATTAACTCTGTTGTTTGAATCAAGTTACGAAATAAGACCACAACAATGCTTTCAATTGGCTTACTTAAGATGGAGAAGGTTGAAAAAAGCAGATGTTAAAATCCATGGCAGTTTTGTACTGTAATTTTCTTAAATGTTTTATTATGGTACTCACTGCAGAACTGTTTGGTGTAATTTATTTTGAGTTACAATGTTAAACTAATAATTAGGCTAGGTGGTCTCCATATTTGTCGAAAGTGTAAAAATTTTGATTTTTGTGGTATGTAGAAGCACTTTGTGTTTGAGATGAAAAGACAAAAGTACAAATTGTTAGTGCTCAAGTCCAGATAGTTCAGTACATAAACAGTATGGTTTTGTGGTTTAGAATGCCAACACTTTCTGGGTTTCACCAAACCACATTCTTTCCATCCATCCATGATCCAACCCGCTATATCCTAACTACAGGGTCATGGGGGTCTGCTAGAGCCAATCCCAGCCAACACAGGGCGCAAGGCAGGAAGCAAACCCCGGGCAGGACGCCAGCCCACCACAGACCACATTCTTTTTTTTCTTTCAAATTAAAGGATAAGTTTAGTATTTTTCAAGACAAAGTTGTTTCTCTATGATTAAGGTACAGTACAGGCCAAAAGTTTGGACACACCTCCTCATTCAATGTGTTTTCTTTATTTTCATGACTGAAGGCATCAAAACTATGAATGAACACGTGTAGAGTTATGTACTTAACAAAAAAAGGTGAAATAACTGAAAACATGTTTTATATTCTAGTTTCTTCAAAATAGCCACCCTTTGCTCTGATTACTGCTTTGCACACTCTTGGCATTCTCTCGATGACCTTCAACAGTTGGTAACCTGAAATGTTTTTCACTTCACAGGTGTGCCTTATCAGGGTTATTTAGTGGAATTTCTTGCTTTATCAATGGGGTTGGGACCAGCAGTTGTGTTGTGCAGAAGTCAGGTTAGTTGGACGATCATTTATTTTTCAACAGGACAATGACCCCAAACACACCTCCAGGCTGTGTAAGGGCTATTTGACCAAAAAGGAGAGTGATGGAGTGCTGTAAATGGTCATGAAAATAAAGAACACACATTGAATGAGGAGGTGTGTCCAAACTGTTGGCCTGTACTGTATATATTATTTTGACCCATAAAATGAGTGTTCTAAAGTGAAATGTTCTTCATAAATTAAAAAAAAAATTATTAATATCTTTGCTGTTTGCAATGGGATTTAGGGTTACACAGAACCATAGGTGAAAAAAAGCCTTAAGTCTTACTGCATACATCTATATTTCAAGCCAAAAATGTGACAGAGTATTGTTCTGCATTTCGAGATTACCCACTTATGAATTTTCAAGCACTCATTATTGACATTATTGAATGTTGATGCGTGTGAACTTGCTGTGTCTGTTATGTAGACAACTAGACAACAGTAACTGAATAAGACACCCTTATAATCACTATTATTCTTTTACTATATGGATGGTATGTTGCAAAGATTGCCTACTACTGCTAGATGATAATGCATATGTGCTTCAGTACGAAAGGATACTGAGCAGGCATGAAGTTTATAATCAGATGATAAGAACTGAACAAATAACCATCCATTTATCCATCCATCCATCCATCCATCCATCCATCCATCGGCAGTGAAACAGGGCAGTTGGAGTCTATGCCAGGAATCACAGGGCACAAGCCAAGAGCAATCCCTGGAGACAGCACCAGTCCATCACAAGGTGAACATGCACACACACGCATTTGAGACATTGTAGCAGCACCAATTTGCTATTATATTATGTTAGCGCACATCTGTCAGTCTGTTGTTACAAGACATGGCAGAAGATAACCGCTCTATAAACAGAACTGCAAAAGCAAAAGTACGATTATCAGTAGAACAGAGCTTGGTGCTGGGGTCATAACTCCACCCATGATGGAGGCTGTGAGCAGACAAGTGATCAGGAAATGTATTCTGATCTCAAGAAAGTTAGCTCCAATGATCTTGATAAAAAATATTATTTCCAATGTCATTTTTGTTATCAAAAGGATACAGTATAACTGCAGAAGGCATGTTTTCTTAAATCGAAACCTTTGCTGATTCAAAGTGGATGCATTCGATAAGGTTTAAGTCTTTTTTCATTCACCAACTGACTTGTGTGTACTTAAGCCTTATTGTAAGCAACAAGAACAGATAACGTATTTTTAAATTAATAAAAAAAAATTTACTTTAAATGAAATTTTATGTGGCAAACTAATATATAGCATGATTGTGAAGAAAAAAAATATCAACTTGCCCTTTAAGATATTTTTCAAAATCTTCATGGCAATGGATATCATTTTTTGACAGCTTTTCAAGTCATTTTTTGTTCAGAAGGAACAAGGAATGTTTAATTGGACTTAAATCGGGAGATTGAATAAACTGGTCTTGCACTCCATGCTTCAGCTCCTTCATTTCATTAGTAGCTGTTTTCTTCCAAGTGTTCTTGCATGATGAAGCACCAGTCAGTGACATTGAAGACATTTTCTTACATACCGGCAGACAAGATTACCATTACAACATATAATACACTCCAGAAACGTAACTGAGCCAGTTCTAGCAGTGATGATGTATACCTGAGCTATAGGTCTTGCTTTTCCCATCCTTTGAAATTGCCCTCATTCTAAAATATATGGTGTCCGTAACACTTCATTTATAATTGCTTATCACTGTTTAATATGCAAGATTATAATCAGCCCTTCCTATTTTCTATCCTGATGAGTGGTTTACATTATGTATGCACTGTGACCTTTATAAAATTGCCCCAAAAGCAGATTTGTTTCTTTAATGTTTAGATTTCTATATCGCCAAGTCCAATCAGTTGTCCAGTTCAGATTAGTTCAGTTTATCTATTTGAAGAATCCACTTTCTTTGACCTTTGTTCATACTATGGACAAAGACATACCTTGACAAACGTAAAAAGATAGCATACCACCATGCAGTATTTGGTTGATTAAGCATGATAACATAGTTATTACCACAGACTTGCTTTTATACATGATTTATGAGATATTTAAATCTACATATTAAGGGGCTGGTAGGATATTGTACTATTCTTTTAAAGTCTGAGTCAGTATCTTAAACTAGTAATGGTTAGCAATAGTTTTACATTACAAGAAGAGATGTTTTAATACAGAATGCAGCAATATATTGTTCTAAGATTCTTCTGTTAGGGAAGACAGAAGTTTCAGGTTAAGGTAGTTGTTTCAGATAAGGAATGCAAAAGATCTGAGGTAAGACAGAAATACTCATTGGTCATTGTACCAGAGAACGGCGATATGCTGCATGGTAATTAGCACATGCAAGTAAGAATTTCAGTGTAGGCTGTATGTGTGATAATTCTGACTCTATATACCTATTTACAAAACAGCATGCATTCATTTATAGCCTCTCATTTAATATAAGTTCTCTAAAAAATGTGTCTTAAACATAATGCACAAGAAGATAGCAGATGATAGCAGATTTGATGCGTCTTGCTCCCCTTCTGTTGAGTTGACATACCTCCCCCATATTCTACTAAGTCAACAAACACTTCTATACAATAAATGATGGCACTCTTTTCTGCCCCACTTCTAACATTTAGCAAGGCCAATCTCTGTGTCACTCAAATTCAACCATCCTCTTCTAGAAAGGTGGTATGTTATTCCATCCATCTCAGCAGTGCAACCATATGGTTGTATATGAAGTGTTGCTTGAGAATTCTCAAGATACAATCTTAAATGAAGACTAAGGATTATGTGACCCTAGTCTGGAATCTCTCCTCTTCAGGACTTCTCTTATTTTCTGATACTTTCAATACATGATAATTATTTGTTTTATGTTATTTTGGGCTCCCGAGGCCTTTGCTTAAATTTTTATCTACTCATACCTGTCGTATTGAATCTGCATTTCAAGCTCCTCTAAAGGTAAACAATATTCTCAACAAATTTAACATGTAAATATTACTGCTAGTGATGAGCGAGCATGCTGGGCCGAACATGTGTTCGGCTCGAGCATCGCTATGCTCGGAGCATAGCGCTACTCGAATAAGCACCACATGTGTTCGTGCGCCATGCTCAAGTCTCCGTCCCGCACGTTTCGTGGGTTGGAGACAACCAATCAAGGGACAGGTAAGTACCGCCCTGACTTAAATGCCAGTAGCCATGTCAGGTGCTGGCATTACAGTGATTGGCTGGCCGGAACACGTCATCGGGTGCTAAACAGCATGCACTCACATATAATGTTTTAGAGCGTCAGCTCACCTGAAGGCACTGGCATATAATATTTTAGAGCGTAATTTTTCCTGTAAAATTGATTTTTTGGGGGGTTTTGGGAGTGTTTTTGTCAGTCTGTAAAAGTGGCTTACAACTCGGACAAACTGGTTCCCAGCAGCGACTTGGGAGTCCAAGATGAATCCGGACATCGTCCCCATGCAGTTCCCGGTCCATTTTGGTGGTGTTTCTGTCACTTTCTGACCTTTTCCAATGGACCAGGCACCCTCCCCTCTTCAGAGAAGGGGGTGCCTGGTTGTCTCCCATTGACTTACATTATACTCGGGTGCTCAGTAGAGCACACGAACATTGCGATGTGTTCGGACCGAACACCCGAACACTTTGGTGCTCGCTCATCACTAATTACTGCCATTCTATGAAATAATGCTTCTGATGGTTTTTTGAAATAATTCATTAAAACAAACACTTTGAAATATATTGGTTAAGCATATTTGGGGTCTCCTTTCCTAGGATGGTGACTTAGGCATGGTGGAAAACCATCCTTGAAGTTGTTTTGTCTGAAGATAAGTGATCCTGGATAGAAATATGTGCTCATGCCATTTGGATTCCGGGCACAAATGAGAAGGACCCACACATACTAAATCCTTGCAACTTTTGAGACATAAAATGCCATTTCTTTGGCAGAGAGATACAACCCATGAGGGTGGATGAAAACACTAGCTAGATATTACCAGAGTCACCTTTATGCAGTACAATGGCTGCTGAGCCAAACTTCTTGATTATCAACAGTCTCTCTTCTATTATAGGGTCGCTTCAGGGGAAGCACCAAAGGGCACGTGTAAAGATACTCACAAGACCCCATCTACGTACGCTATAGTTGGATTTTGTGCAGGTTGATAAGAGAGAGTTATCTTAGTGCAACTTCAATCTGCAAAGAGGACAGCCTTGACTAGTATTTGTGAGAAAGCACTTGACAGAAATTTAAAGCATTCAGCCTTTTGATGATATTTAATTTGGTGTGTGAAACAGTAACCATTTACCGATTAACAAGTCCAGCTGGCAGAATTCAAAGCTAACCTGGGAAATGAGGAATATACCTAGAAGGACCTGATTGAGAGGAATGGCCTACCTGATCTATATCAGAGCAAAGAATTATTATTAATTGCATTTGTCTGCTGGTTATCCATAATTAATATTAAGTTCAAATACAAGTATAAGGTGTTTATACATACCTAATATCAGAGTATCTTTAGCAAAGTTCAGTCATAGACTGTAGTTGTGTTGTCAGATCTGAGGCCATATATTCATGCCATTCAGATAAAGAGAGGTGTTAATCTGTTGACCTGGTGGTGAGTTGGCTCAGACAGATAGAGCTAAGCTCACAGATAAACCTGTTCAGTTACCAGTCAGCTTACTCTGGGTAGCCAAAATAAGGTTTCTGCTCATGGTTGCTGGGCTCACCTTGCTACAGGAGAACATTAGAGAAGAACTTCTACTTCTCTGGATTGAGAATAAACAGTTTAAGAAGTTTTGACATTTAGTTAGCATACCACCGGTCACTTTCCATTGGAAGTTTACCAGGCATGGCCTACTAGGTGAAGACTAAGCAGCAGACTTAAGATACTCAGGAATGATTCACTTGTAATATACTTGGAACATATTTCTCAAGAAGGGATGAAAGAATTTGTTGGGAATAGAGAGGCTTGATCAGCGTAGTTCAGCGTTGTAGTACTGCATTAGTGGCATGAAAAAGATGATGATTATGATGTTAATTGTAGACTTTTTAATTCAAATCCACATATAATCTGTATCAAAGATAGAATCACCTTAGGAAGAAAAAAATTTAAAGTGCATTTTTATTAAATATAAATTCTCAAGGAAAGGGAACTCAAAAGAACACAAAGTACAATTTAAAAGACAAACCTATAGCTATCTATTTAGGCTAATGGCACCTGTCTGTCTGTTGGTGTGGATTGTCCTCCTGCATACTAAATTAGCTGTAAGCAGTCCACACGACCCCTCCTACAGCTATCATATTCTCTGACTCTGGCACCTCTTTCTCAAACCAATTCAGCCTTCTTGGAAACATTCCTCCTGACTCAGTGATCCTCTGGCCTTGACATAGCTTTAAACTTCAATGCTGGGTCATTTCAAAGCTCAGGGGCAACACTACTTTAGCTTCATGAATACCAAGGTGAAAATCCCTCAAATGGCCCCAGGTGCCTTATGTTCCCCTTAAGGATCCAGGATTCTCAGGTTGATCCTATGCTGCTGATTCTGCTCAAAACACTGCATGGTTCCCATACGTTTACTCCTGGACCACGTCACCTCTATTGGTCAAGGGGTGGTGCTTTCGCACCCTAGCTTCACTCCCTAGCATAAGAGGGTCAGTCACCCATGAAAACTGGTAGGTACCCTGAACTCTAGACTCTTGAAAGAGTATGCTTCTTCCCAGGCCAAAACTGTGTGATGGTGCCCATGACTGTTACCTTTCTAAGTCACAAGGCACAAATAAAGGGCATATCAAACCCTGTCATTTCCTTTATGACTCCTTGTCTCTTTCCTAAAGGCTTTCTGTGAGAAGGATTCTTGCTTTGTGACATGCCTTTAATTCTGCCGACTGCTTGAAAACCAGGCATCCCATACATAGTTATGAGTGAATACGTGAATATTAAGAGTGAAATCAAATGGAAAGGCAATCATGGATATTGCATACAAAGTCAGCAGTCTTTTCTGGTCTTGCACGGCAATGCTGCACATTTGGCACAACATTCCAGAGCACATCTCCCCATAAACCTTAACTGGAGAAGCAGGTTAGAAAATAGATGGACAGATGGAGAAACATAGCTGAAAGTCAACTAGTGCACGAGGCACTTCCAACCATGCACTATCTAACTGAGTTTTACTCTCTAAGGCCTACGTGATGTGTCAGGAAATCACCTGGGCAGCTCACTCTCAGGTGACATTTATTTCAAATACTCACTAAAACAATCAGCTGTAAGGGAAGGGCAACAGTTGAAAGTGATCCTCTTGTTCTCAAGCCCTAACCGCAAAGCCCCATCTCCTACGAAGCGTGCTGAGGTCAGACATATCTAGTTCATCCACACTGTCCGGGTGCTTTTCTGAAAAGGAAGTGCTTCTCCCTTCTCAGCACCTTGTTCCGTAGCAATGATTTATTAATATGTTTCCTCCATGTGTATGCTCTCTCGCTCACGCTTTGCACTTTCTAAGCAATCCCAAAGGTCCTTTAATTTTTGAAATGCTATTTTTAGTTTGTTAAGATAAACGAGGTGGAAACTTCCATCTGTCCAACACATACCACAGCTGCTCCTTTTTACAGAAAAATATACTTTAACAAATTAATTTGTAAAGTTACAAAGCAAAAGGCATTGGCTTTGCGAATCAGTGCATCTGCACCAGTGCAAACTGTGTTCAGCACACTGTGGCAGGAACACTTCTCATCCCTGGATTAGCCAATTCCAAGAATTTGTCGCCTAACCACGTGTACTATAACCCATGTATGACCCTAAATTTAGTCAATGAAGGCAAAGCGAGGAAGCACAGTGCTCACTGGTACTGTACACAGTGCACTCTCTTTAGAGCTAGGCCGCCACTTCAGACCTGACTGAGAGCCTAAATGGAAGCTGAGACTTTACTGTACAAGCTGCAGCAAAACACAGATGACCTAATAGCTGCATGAGTATATATTAATGTGGATCCATCTGCTCATCCATCCATTAAATTATTTCAAAAGCTGGTTTCTCATAAGCAGGGTTGCAGGGGCTTAAAAACGTACGAATACACAAGCAGGTGTAAGGCTTGAGCTAGTGTTACTCATTCATAAGCAGAGGTCCAATGCAGTGTCCACAGTCAAACTGTCACCCAGCTACTTAATGAAGGAAGCTGGTCAGAATGTGAGGAAATCCACTCAAGCAGGGAAGAACACATAAATTCTATACAGAATCCATTAACGTTAGGAAGCCCAAACAGGTTGTTGGAAGCCATTCTCCTGGAGGAACCTGGCTAATAAGAGTTATTATGGGTTGCTTACAATGTTGTGCAAGTTCACAAGAACTTCACAAGAACTAGCTCAAACTTCAGTTCACACAGATTAAAATAAAATTAAAATAAATAAATTCATGTTCATAGTTCAACTTTTCATTTTTGAACTGGTTCATGTTCAGTTCATTTTGTATTTTTTAAGGAGTGAGAATAAATGACCCATGAGTTTATATTTTTCAATAGAACCCCTTCAATAAAACCAGCAGCCTATCACTACCATTTACCATTTAGTATAGGCCAAACTGTTGTGGATATTGATACAAAGTTATGTATTGTACAAGTGGAAGTAAAAGAATACAGTATATAGTTATGTATTAAGTCATTTTCTTAGTTTTCACATCGGGCCTATGTATGCCTATCCTCCCAGTCAAAATTAAATAGATGTAAGTATACATATAAATTACAGCTCTATTTCCAACTGTGTGACACAAAAGGTGACTGTGGAACCAGCTTGTAGGTGAACTAACCTATTATGCTGCAGGTGAAATTAAGCTGGCCTCACGAAGTGCAACGTTTTCCTAAAAGCAAAAGTGGAGCTTCACCATGTGCTTTTGCCAGCAGGGGTACAGCTTAAGCACAAGCAGGCAGACACAGGCAGTGCCTAATTGAATTTACATTATTTTTTCCGAACACAAATAAATGACAAAAAATTTGTAAGAAAGAAATATTTGTAAAAATCCACCATTTGTGCTTATCCGAATACCGTATTCAGACAGCTCCTCCCCTACATTACAGGGTAAGGCAAAATGTTTAAACTGGACCTAAACCAGATCCAGAATGTCACATAACAATGAACTAGCAAACGTTCATGTTCTTCACTAGCAAATACGTTACATTAAGTTCACCATACAGTACTTAGAAAAATGAGCTTTTTCAATGAATGCACTCTTTTGAACTAGTTCATGCACAACACTGGTTGCTTAAGTAACCAAGAATTATTGCACTGTGATTTATATCTTAACTTTGGCTCTGCCTATTACCCTTATGCTAATAACAATAGCAAAAAAGGTCTGAGATGCAATCAGAAAAAGAGATGTAGCCATGAAGCTAAAGAAGGTAAATCCCAAAAAGACAGCCTCACAGTACCAAAACCACAATGCAAGACAAAAATTGAAAATCAAAACAGCAGGCATGAATCAAAAAACTGAATAGTCAAAAAAATGAAAATCAAGAAAGGCATTTGGAATCTGTCATCTTAGATGAGAAAAAAACCTGTTGCGTCACTTCCTGACAACCCCTAAAAACAGGAGTGCAATTCAGCACATTAGAGAAAAAACACATAAAAAAATTGTAAAAAAGTCCAATTGTGAAGAAATCTGATTTTTTTACAAATATGTTGAGGCTTTTAAGGTTTCTATCTCCAACAGCCCTACTTCCTTCCAAAGGAACTTAATATTTGTGAATTATTCAGTAACTAATGAACACGGACCTTAACTATGAAGATGACAGCAATGCCCAATAGCACTGTAGCAAAAGTACACAAAATAAACATAACAATAATCCTAATGTCTTAAAGGGTCTTCTTAAACTCTGGTTCAATCCCTTATCAAAGCAACAGAGTAGTTGTCTCACTTTAGAACATTAGAAGAATTGTGATGAGACTAGGCCATTCAAACCACCAAACCTGTCCATCCGATTCACCAAAATAACATCAAGTTCAGATATGATGGTGCCAACAGTCCTGCTCTCCATCACACTAATTGGTAATTTATTTCATTTGTCTACAGATCTTTGCATGAATAAAAACATTCTAAAATGTGTGTAACATCTGCCCTTAACAAGATCCCCTGTGTTCTTGTTGAAGAATTTATTTTAAAGTAAAGTTGGGATCCACAGCTTAAAGTGAACAGGTTCTCATTAAAGTATCGTAGAAACTGTTCTCTCTTACAACTCCAGTACCTCTTTGTCAAAACCCTGGTCTTTCCTCCTCCTACTGTTTCAATAATTGTTTAATTCCATCCATCCATCCATTATCCAACCCGCTATATCCTAACTACAGGGTCACGGGGGTCTGCTGGAGCCAATCCCAGCCAACACAGGGCACAAGGCAGGAAACAAATCCCGGGCAGGGTGCCAGCCCACTGCAGACTTGTTTAATTAATCTCTGGAAACCAAGTTAAAAAATGGACTGCCTGAAAATATTTCCATGGTAACATCTCTGTTATCAGGACGTGGCATGGTGGCACTGTGGTAGCGCTGCTACCTTGTACTATGGAGACCTGGTCCATCCGTGAAGTTTGCATGTTCTCCCTGTGTCTGTGTGGGCTCACTCTGGGTTCTCTGGTTTCCTACCTCATTCCAAAGACATTTAGGTAGTTTGTCATTTCCTATTGGCCCAGATCTGTGTGTATGGATGTGTGTGTGCGCATTTGCAAAGCGATGGACTGGCACCCCATCTAGGGTTTATTTCTACCTTGTGCACTATTCTAGCTTGGATAAGTTCTAGCAGACCCCTACGACCCTGTTTAGGACTAAGTGGGTTAGGAAATGACTGACTGATCTCTGCTATCATTTCGGGGCTCAGGAATGCCCTCTTGAACTCCTTGCATTCTGGTTTAAAGGGCCTGTTAAACCCTAGGTAGCTTTCCACCCATGATATGCAGTGTCATGCACGAGCATCTAAGGTTCATTTTCCAGGCTTATGGGAGGTACACTACCACTCCGGGACACAAGGAGGTGTTACCACTGACGATATCATTTTCTTTATTTCCCACATCCCTGAGAAACCTCCCACAGTAGGAAACTGATTCATGCCTCTTCTGGCCCCGCCACAATAAATCCTAGGCGCTCCTGGCATGACTCGTCTCATTCCAGAGGGAGCAGGTCGAAGAGCAGAGCATGGTGAATCCTCCTGCTTATTCTAAATGTCACACTGCTTTCGGTTTACCTTTATTTGACATGCCATCGGGTGTCTGTTTATTTTTTGGACATTGTAAATATTTAAAGGTGCGATCTGGTTGGTGCCCCAATCGTTCCTTTGTGACCAATGTGTTCCCTCATTTGACAGCAAGAGTAAAGTACCATATACTGTATAATGTAATGGGCCTCCAAGCTACCACAGATCAGACTGGATGACTGCTACATGATTACTCATCCCTCAATGCACTGATTCTGCTTTTGTGCCCGAGAAAAAGTTATTTCAGGGGACAGGCTCTCTAAGTTCTACTCAGACCTCATGGCCACAGCTATATCCCAGTTGAAAATAATAAACATATTATAATTATTGTCTTGTCCCTATTATGTACAGGCCTTGTTAACTGTAATGCTGGTGCCTACTTTGCATCCCTCTACAACGGTGATACATTTTTGTCTTAGAACTAGAATGAAAGTGAGGCATTGTGCCTTTCTGCCACTGGCATTCAATACATGATTTGTACTGTTTAATATACCATAAGTGGGAAGTAAAAAACTGGTGATATATGTAGTACTAAGTTTAAATATAAATCTGACACATTAAGTCATCAGGCTGATATATGTCCAGGTAGAAACAATATGAATCAGATGAGAAAAACAAGTATTCTTGCTAAACTGTTACATTTTACAACTATATTTATATTATGAGGTAGACTCTCAAGTTTGAATTCACTTATTCTCTTAAAGTTTTGAAAAAGAAGTTACTTGCCAGGCCTTAAGTGACAGCTAATACCAGAAGTTTTAGGCTATGTTCACTCTAGTACGTTTTAATTTAAAAATAGGAGGTTTTTTTTTTTTTGTGAAAGTTATCCCTGTCCACACTAACACTTTCACATTGCTTATGAAAATATTTCCGTCCATACTAAAACAACTGAAAACACATATGATGGAGACCAGGGGTCCTCAATCACAGTCCTGGAGGACCGCAGTGGCTGCAGGTTTTTGTTCTAACTCGGTTGCTTAATTAGAAAGCAATTTTTGCCAATAATTTAATTTCATGGCCTTTTTAGTGCTTTAACACTGCTATGTCAGGGAATTCTCACATCCTAATTTTTTTCCCCTTTCTAAGGATATCATCGAAATGATTTGAAGGCTAAAATGGATGAGTAATTCTCAGTCCTTCACTTTTTTCTCCTCATTTTCCTTCCAATATTTAATTAAACCCAATAGTTCATGATGAATACACACAGCTGTAAATGGTAACAAGCTAAATGGAGAAATGCTGGTCTCTTTTGTCATTTGCATGTTATTGCTAATTAGGAGCAATTAAACACCAAGAATACGGCTGTTTAAGACTAAAATAAGCAATAAGGGTTAAAAATCTTAACGAGCGAGACAACTAAAGTGAAGCAGAAGTGTTACTTGAACAATAAGTGCTTCTTATTAAGTCAGCGTTTCTCAACCTTTAAGTATTTGCGACCCGAGTTTTCATAACAGTTTTAATCACGTCCCCCCCCCTAACATTTTTTTGAAATGTACATGCATATTTTATTATACCTACTTGACTTTTATCAACATTTATCTAACTCTATATTTATTGTTCTAGTATCAGAATGTAGTTTAAGTTAATTTGTTTTGGTTTCAACAGATTTTTTTTCATATTTTTGATTCTTGTTTTCTTTTTTTCACATCTTCGTGTCCCCCTTTTTGTTACTTCGCACCCCCCCTAGGGGGGCCCACCCCACAGGTTGAGAACCACTGGATTAAGTAGTTGGGTTGGAGCAAAAACCTGCAACCACTGCGGCCCTCCAGGACCGTGATTGAGGACCCCTGATGTAGACATTCACCTACAATTGGCATACGTGCATTTGGCAGAAAAAAAGATCCTCCAAGCTAGACATTTATTTGCACTATGTATTTACAAACAGAAAATGGCAAGGCAAAATATGATAAACAAAACATTGTGTTTGTTTTGACTGATGATAAGGTGGAATTATTATTGAGAATCAGTGCATGAGTACAAGGTAAGCAAACAGGCTGAGAAAATATAATGAGCAGGTTCCAATCAGGGAAGGGCAACGTAATAAGTATGAACCAATCAAAGGATAACTAGAATCTGCATTTGCAAAACTCTTCATTTTCACCCATTCACACTGAAATGCTCAACTGGTGTTTTCAGAAATATACAACTCTAGAGAGTGCTTTCAGTAGTCTCAGTTTTCAGGAGTTAAAAACCCTGGGGTAGTGTTGAGGAACAGTAAAAAACAAAGACTAATGTAGTGTAGCCTTAGGTTTCCATTCATCTAGTTAATGTTTTCCGTAACGTTTCTCAATTTAGAAATGGACAAATTCTCCCGAGCATCTTATCACAGAGATAGTGGCAGCTACATGCCAGCAATTCAAAGACTACAATGCTCTTCAGAGACTGGTTAGGCATTCACACCATTATGATTTAAGCAGACAATGATACAACGTAAAATCAATTTGATTGATTATATCTATTTGAGGTACTTCAATCTGGTTATCAATTGCTTTATTTTAAATTCCTTGCAAAAAAAGATTCAGAAGCTTCGGCCCTGCACTGTTTTGCTATGCTAAAGTGTTATAATTAGAAATCCTTAACATAATCATTTTGGGAACCGCGAATTACAGTCATCACATAATCTGCTTGGAGAGAGCTCAATGCATTTGCTGTCTGTCCACTCCTTGTCAAAACATTCAATCCTCAGATTTTAACTAGATATGTATTGTTTGCCTCAGTCTCTCTACATTTCTACATGTGGACTTTCCTTTAACATGGAAATCTGAGACCGTGGCCAGTGGAAAATTATTTGGGAGATGATGGGCCTCTTACAGAAGAGTAGCCCTGTTCAAATGACAACATTCTAAGAAACTGCTGTTGTCTTGTATCACTGTAGCAGTTAGGAAGAAAATTAATTGATTGTCATCAATGGTTAGAAGATCTGAAAAAATCATTTTAAAAAATAATGGAATCCCTAACAAATATAACACATGAAGCTCAACAGGGATAAGATAAAAGAATGAGACTTGGTAGAGAAGGAGGAAAAACATTAGCTGTATAATATGTAGTAAAGTAATTAATGGACTTTCTTCTGTTTCAGCCCACTTGCTACTGAAGAGAGACAACATGAGATGATAAAAATAGAACAAGAACTGTCAGGGTAAACCCACTTTTTCAATAAAAGAAGAAAAATACTGTCAAAGAGTGTGACCAGTGAGCTTTAGGGAAAGACTTGATGTGTGACGTAGCAGAGTTGTCGGAGCTGAAAGCTGGTGAGAGGAGGTAGGCAGAAGACTTCATTATGACTTTAGGACGCAGAAATGGAAGGTGTAATATAGAATTATGATGCCTCCCTTTATATCCGAAAAGCTGTGGTGATCCAATTACAAACTGTTAGCACCTGACCACATTAAAAGCCAGGTGTAAATGTACTTGTTATTGAGCCATTCAGAGCATGTTCAGAGGGGGTTAGAAACAGATAGCAATAATATTTAACAGTATAAATGCAAGTGTGCTTTCTATCCACATATACCAGGTACTTAAAACAAAGCTGACTTGAATTTTACACTGGCAATTTCACCTCAGATCTCCTTCAGGGCAAGATATGGGGACACAGGACGTACATTTTAATGTCTGGTTTAAACCTAATTCAGCTAAATTATATTAAACATATATAAATGAAAGACGTGCGTATGTGTGTTTGCGTGTGTGTGTGTATGGGGCAGTCATGCTCAACCACAACCACTAGATGGCGCATGAATGCACTTTTACATTTTTTCGGTGTTTGAATGCACCCCCTGCGGTGGGCTGGCACCGTGCCCGGGGTTTATTTCCTGCCTTGCGCCCTGTGTTGGCTGGGATTGGCTCCAGCAGATCCCCGTGACCCTGTAGTTAGGATATACAGTGGAACCTCGGTTCACGAACATCACGGTACACGTACAACTCGGTTCACGACCAAAAAGTTCGCCAAACTTTTGCCTCGGTTCACGACCACACACTCGGTATACAAACAAGCCAGTTTCCCTTTCGGTTTGTGCGCGCCGATAATTTGTTGCATTGTTCTGGGTCAGAAGTGCCTGCCTGCGCGCCTGCCTGCGCGTGCGTGCCTGCCTGCACGAGAGAGAGAGCGAGCGCGTGCGTGCTGCTGAGAGAGAGCGAGCGAGCGAGCGCTGCTGCTGAGAGAGAGAGAGCAAGCGAGCACATGCTGCTGAGAGAGAGGGGGAGGGTGCAGGCTGGTGAGAGAGAGAGAGAGAGAGAGAGAGAGAGAGAGAGAGAGAGAGCGAGCCTGCTCCTGCAGCTGAGCAGGGAGCCTGGGTGTTTTGTGTCAGTGTTATTCAATTATTTTACATTAGTTTACTATTACACTGTGCATTCTATAGTGTAATTAACTATATTTGTGCTTAATCTTTAAAAAAAATATATTTACATACAGGTCATATGGTCTGGAACAGATTAATTGTATTTACATACAATCCTATGGGGGAAATTGCTTCGGTTCACGACCGACTCGGTTTACAACCAGAGTTTTGGAACGAATTATGGTCATGAACCGAGGTTCCACTGTAGCGGGTTGGATAATGGATGGATGTATGCACCCCACTTCACACTATGAAAGACCTGTGTGCAGCAAATCCCGCTGCACAGCAACAATGTCGTGCTAATGACACAAATGAAGAGACACAACATCAAAAGGAAGCAAATGCCATGGATCAGCAATGTGCATGTGAAACACCTCAGCAATGGAGGGCAAGGCTTGAAGTTTTCATTAAAAACATTGTGTATCTGGAGATATTTTCTCGAGACAAAGATTAATAGGACTCATATGCCAGCGATATGAATAAGATATAGCATCGCCAGTGTCTTCTTATAAAAGCCAGTGGGGCAGCAAGCACAGATGGGTTCACGTCCTCTGCCCTGGGTAATTCTTAAGAGTTAGCTGACACCTCACTAAGTTCATAAATATAGTACAACTCCTAGGGTGTCTTCGGGTTGTTTTTTGTCCCGAAGACTACACACAGCTAGTCTATTCATAAACCAGATAATAAACGCATGATAATGTCAGATATAAAGATTTCTTAAAATGGACAAAGAAGAAGTACTAGTAAGGCAGTTAAAATAAAATGATGCAACCTAACAATAGAGAGACATGATTAAGAGTGTGGGTAAGAATTTTTGATTTCGATAATAGAATATGAAAAATACTTGCTGTGCTACCTTTTTAAGACAGTTTGCAGTGCATCATCTATTAGAATGTATTTTGTAATGCATGTAGTAACAAAATACATTGCATTTTCCATTCCAACAGATGGCACATCAAAAACATTAGCAATGCTTTTATAAATCCATACCAAATGGCATATAACAGAGGTATACCAACTGGATAGACACACAGATACATAGACACTTATCCTTTTATTAAGGTAGATTCCATATCTCAGTTGAATGGCCATGAAAGTAAACCATACACTGACTTGCATGTTACACACATGCTTTCAGAGACATGTTATTACCAAAGGAAAACGTTGGTTCGTTGTTTTCTTGCTTGCTAGAAATCAGATAATGAAACTCATGTGGTAGCAATCTGTAGTCAGACTGAAGAATGCATTTGAAAATCTGTCAGTCAAACGTTTTCTAACCCGCTTAGTCCTAAACAGGGTTGTGTGCTAGAGTCTGTCCCAGCTAGCACAGGGCACAAGGCAGAGAACAAACCTTAAACACAGCGCCAGTCTGTCGCAGGGTGAGCACACACATACAACCCACCCACACACTAGATCCAATTTACTACCGGCAATCCACCTGACCTGCATGTCTTGGAACTGTGGGTGGAAACTGGACCACCTGGAGTAAACCCACACAGACACGGGGAGAACATGCAAACTCCATGCAGAGTGAACCTTGAACATGAACCCTGGTCTCCTTACTTTGAGGCAGCATCACTACCACTGTGCCACCCCATTTGAAAATCATTTTCTAAAAACCAATTCCAAAATTTAGAATTCTTAATGTATCAGTACCTCTGAGAAACATAAGAAATATCCATCCATCCATTATCCATCCATCCATCCATTATCCAACCCGCTATATCCTAACTACAGGGTCACAGGGGTCTGCTGGAGCCAATCCCAGCCAACACAAGGCAGGAAACAAACCCCGGGAAGGGCGCCAGCCCACCGCAGGGCATAAGAAATATCCATTTGCATATCCAAAAGCCTCTCTTTTCCTGAACAATGCTACTGTTACAGTCATCATGAATTCAGTTTATTAGTTTGTGGATGTTATTCTCCGTATGTGCTCTAGCCTGGTCAATGACATAATATTTGTTCAGTTAAAGGCCCACCATGCACTGTGGTATGACCTTAGTCTGGATGAACCCTTTTAAATGAAAGAGGTAGAATATCCAGCCCTTCAGTTTTAATTGAGTTCATATATCTGCCTGTAGAAGACTGATATATGTTGTCTACACAGAAAAATGTGAGAGCTGAGGTGGACTCATTGGCGTAATTTTAGTTTTATAGTGTTGCGTTATCCATCACAGTCACAATGAGTGGGGATTTTACCAATTAGATGCATTCATCTTTCACAGTTTTTAAATATATGCTTCACTTTTGTAAACTGTGCGGAGCAAAATGTTATTTTTTCATCTTCCCTTTGGAATGCACCGATCAACTTGGATCAGTTGTAATAAAAAGAATGAGCAGACTTTGAAGTTCTTTAGCCATGACACAGTCAAGCTTAGATATTTTCAGGCATTCAAGTGATGGTCATCTCAAGTCTGATTAATATATCTAAATACCTTTAAATGTTTTCTAAAGAACTTCACTGACTTTATTCCCTTATTTAAAAAAATAACACTTTAGAAGTCTAGTAATCCAACACACAAAACAGTAATTGTAATTATTAATTACTTGAATAAATGACTATGTGTTGATAGCTAATTAGTGGCACACAGAAGATTCGGTTGTGCAGCAGGCTTTTTTATAGTATCATAGCGTGAAGCAGGGAGACAAGGGAAAAGGCAGGAAGGATGACAGCCGAAAAAACTATATAGATTAAAAGCTAAAAGTTGAAAAGGGTTCTAGAAAGTGACATATCATGCAAGAACCTCCAAAGATTACTGTTTAGTCTAGCATTAATACATTGACTCTAAGCAAATCCTCCATCAGAATACACATTCACTTAAATATACATTTATTTAGGTTGTCTATAATAATGCTAGATTATCAGATAAAACAGGAATGTTAGACAGACTTCAAGGGTGAATGCCGGCTAACTACAAGCAGTGTTGTGAAGTATTAGGATGGCTTTACACACTAGTTGGCTTTTAAACACTCAGCTGCCTATCTACCATTTAAATCTGCCTGCTTTGGACTTCCATGAACATGACCACAATTGATGTTATTACGGAGTTGGAAAGGTAACTATTTAATGAATAAAGTTACTCTTCTTTTCATTAATTGGCATTCGAAAAACAGTGAGTTCATGGGAAATCTGTCATGCTTTATTGGAGAAAGCCGAGCTGATTTGCTTCCTGCCACTTGAACTGTCCACGTTGTTCAGGATATTACGAAGCACAACAAAATGGCCACTAAATATTTTATGGATCCCCAGGGTAGCTGATATCTATGGCATCATGTAGAAACTCATAAACCTCATTTCTGTCCTCTGGATATCATTTCATTTTTAAAGATTTGTGAGTGCTGCCTGTTCCTTTCAGTGTTAGTGAGCAATTCACACTCCTTTGTCTGCTCACTGGTGCACAAAATTTTGTTGTTCATACAGGTGCGCACAAACATTTTCATCGGTTTGGTCTCATTCTTAATGGGCATAGCCGCTCTTTTTACCACACCTCATATTAAATAGATCATTCATTTATTTTCGTAACAGATTTATACCAAATCAGGGTCATAGGCAATACTGGGTGAAGAAACTCTTTTGAAGGGATGCCAGTCAATGTTCCTCAACCAGGATTTTATTTACAGTGCAGTGGAGATGGGCAAATGTTTTCTTAAAAGGAATATTAAGCAGAATTGTCAGTAACAGGCAAGGGTCTAGCATATGTAGTGTTCTAAGTTCTTTCACTAAAACATTAACTTAAATCAAATTCAAAACCATTAAGTCTCTTGCACATTTTTGGTATAAGTTCTCTTAAAGCTTGGACACTTCTGCAAGGCTTAAAGCCCCTCTTTTACAACTGCAACATCATGATGTCACAAATTGAGACAGACCATGTTACAATACTTCCCTGTCTGTGCAAAACAACTTTGTATTTAAATCTCGTAACTTAGTTGGGCTGGTTCAGTCTGTATTATGGTATGTGTTAAATCCTTTTCCCCATCTTTGCAATCTGTTTTCTAAATTAGCATAGAAAATCTTGACATAATGACCCTGAAAGCTTTGGCACATCTAAGCTAAATGGATGGGGGTACCTCTCAGAACCTCTACCACCACTTCTTCGTGAATTGAGTAAACTGATGATCCAGCCAATTCATTGAGGCCTTTTTCATTCAATATGATGGCCTCTTTTCTCTCACTTCACTACATCAAAACCAGAAACTTCTAAAACTGCAGTTCCGAGTGAACACATTCATACAAAGTGCATTCATCAATAACGTTTGATGTGCTACCTTCTGACCTCTTGGTTGCAGTATAAGCTGCCTTTTCTACTACTGCTAACAAAGGCAGCCGTTACTCTTATCACTGAAGAGTCAATCCCACGCCCCACACAAAGCTGGCCTTCAATCGTTCCACTCCGCCCCAACTGCCAGTGTCCACTGAACTCAGAAACTCACAAGGGAGTACTTTATATCTGACCTATGGAAGCTGACCTTTAACACCTTCCACTGAAGACACTTCTTCTGTCGACAGTATGCTTGACTGACTGACATAACCTGAGTGCACAGAGGCTACAAGAAATGCACAGCAGGACCTGAGATGTTCCTATGCTGATAACCAAACAAACAAAGCTTCCTTGGGATTTTTTTTTTATTTGGCTTCGGCTTTTGTTTTTGTACCTACACAAAAATCCTCTTAGTGAACTTAAAAAGCGTAAGGCATGACCACAGAATGAAGAAGCATTTCAAAATTCAGCGGGCTCTGGTAATTTAAAGAAGACATTTAAATAAATTTTTCATGCTGTTAGCTTACTGTGTATCTCCACATGAATTCACTCAGCTATCAATAGACTGCTGAGCCCTGTTTTAAAGCCTAGGCATTAGACCCCAACACTCTCTACATAAGGCTGTATGCAAGGGCTCGATGGCTTCAACTTCAGTATACACCTACACATAAAACTTTATTTATATAAAAAGATGCTACACGAAACCAAAGATTTGTTTTTACTCAAATGACTGTGCCCAGGGTCTATCCATGCACACATGCTCAAAAACAATTACGCATAAGTACTTTATATGAATATAAATTTGAATCAAAATAACAGCTATTATTGGCTAACTGAGTACAGTAGATTACAATATACAAGATTTAGGACAGCTAATGCCCCTGGCCTGAGCTGCCTCAAAAACTTGTATACTCAGCCAACAAAAGGCGTCATTTTGCTTCACTTCCCATTAAACCCATAAATAACTAACATGGTATATCACTCTACTACTGTAGAAAATTTATTATTTAAAGTACACAGGTATAAAAATATGTACAAATTTTTATTTTTACACAAGAAAGTATACATGAAAGCGCCCAGCTAGGTTATGGTACCTTGAAGTTCAGGGCTTGGGCCACACTTGAATCATTCCATAACTTACTGTTATAAGTTGTATACATTTTGTTGGGTATGTATACGGTTAACTGCGTTATGTGTGTATGTGCATTGAAAAAAGGTTCTCTAGAATTAGAAACTAGCTTAGCAATATAATATGGAGTAAAGCTTACCTACCAGCATTTGTCATGTGTATTAAATGTAGAATGTTGAAAGAAACATCGTTTACACTATTCAAATTCCCTTGAATGTCACTTACATTCAAGTAAAGTGCTGTTTTGTTTTTGGTAAGTTACATTTTTTTTCCATTAATTAGGCATAGCATTGACACATGGAAAAAAAAATCTGATGTTGCCATCACATTACTTTTCCTTATTTACAACAGTTAGGAGACCCGGGTTGTCTTCCCGGTTCCTCCCTGCGTGGAGTTTGCATGTTCTTCCCGTGTCTGCACTGGTTTCCTCCCACAGTCCAAAGACATGCAGGTTAGGTGCATTGGCGATTCTAAATTGTCCCTAGTGTGTGCGCATGTGCCCTGCGGTGGGCTGGAGCCCTGCCAGGGGTTTGTTTCCTGCCTTGCGCCCTGTGTTGGCTGGGATTGGCTCCAGCAGACCCCCGTGACCCTGTAGTTAGGATATAGCGGGTTGAATAATGGATGGATGGATATTGTAAATGGTCTACATTTACCTAAATTTGAATATGCAATACCACTACAGTTACTTTTCACATTTTCAATAAATAAATCATTTGGTTGTGTCCTTACGGATATAGACTCTAGCCATCTCATTTTCTGCTCTTTCCAATTCACCCCATCTTGTGTGACTATACAAGCTTTGTTTAACATTCTTGGTATTTCAATTCATGCCAAGTTCGACTGCAGCCATGTTGCTGTTGCTCTGTCTTGATTGTGGGTATCTTTTATCTTGGGTATTCTAGGTATCTTGCTGTTGCTCACACGTAGAACATGTCCCAACCACTCAGATTGTTTTTCTGGATCATGTTTAGAATTGAGTCTTTTCTTGGTATTCCACCTCTTTCTCATATATTATCATTTGGGAATTTATCATTTGATTTGATGTTCTGTATTCTTCATAATATTATTGTTCCAAATTTCAAAAGCTTTCATTCATCAACTTTCTTTAACGTCCACCTAAAATTTGCTTAAATGTCACTTACCCCTAGGTGCTTTATTGTAACGTTTGAGAAAGATTGAGAAGATTCATGTTTTCATTCAGAAAGGAAGTACGAAAAGTTATCATTCACTGGTCAGCAAACAATGTGAAAATGTTCATGAAACATGCAAGAAAGAAATCTCACGTTTCTCATGTCGTATAATTCACATACAAAGTCACCCAGTCGCTTACTCAAGACGTCCAAAAAATGTATTTTCACTAAAACATTTTTAAATAAACTGCTTCTAGAAAGCATTATCATATTTGGAATTTGTGTCTATACCAAAACACAAATCACACACCCTGAAAAGTAATGCTTAAATATACTAATTGCTTGCTTGAATGATTAGATCATTGATTTACAGCTTAATAGACAAATAAAGCCCTGCGGTGGGCTGGCGCCGTGCCCGGGGTTTATTTCCTGCCTTGCGCCCTGTGTTGGCTGGGTTTGGCTCCAGCAGATCCCCGTGACCTTGTAGTTAGGATATAATGGGTTGGATAATGGATGGATGGATGGATGGATAGACAAATAAACCTTCCCACCTCTCAACAGCTGTACTGTAGCATTTTAATATTAATCTTCATGGAGGCAAACATAATATAAATATATATATTTAGTCCAATGATTTGCCAAAAGCAAAATGGAAACAATTTGATATTACTTCTGATACTTCTGAAGTGGGGAGTTGTGTTAGAGATCCTTCTTACCCACAATGATACCATGGAGCCAAAAATAAGGAAAAAACATTGTGTTTATTTAATAAAATACAAAAAGAAGAGGGATACATAATGTTTTGGTTTAGGTGGGTCTTCTTCCCTTTTGTAATTTTTTAATGTAGACTTTACCTCTGCCGGTCTGAATCTTTGCTTTAGGTTTGCCTGTTATTATAATCCACTTTTTCAATCAGTCTTGTTAAGCTTATTAAGGATGTTTAATCCTTCTGCCCTGAGTCTTCCTCAGGTGAACATAATGTCAATCAAGTTCTGTTCAATTATATAATAGGCGAGGGTGAGTCTGGAATATGTAAACGGAGTGATTTGTGGCCTTTCTGAGTTTGCTTCTTGCTTCTTTAGTATGCTGTGGTTAAGAGCACAATATATTCAATGTTTCCTCTACTAGACACAATTCTCAGATGATTCTGCACTTATTGATAAGAGGGATTAGACATAGCATATGAGTCAGGTGAGAACTGTCTGCAACTTAACATCGGCAAAACCAAGGAAATGGTTATTGACTTTTGTTGCATCAACGAGTCTCCAAGTCCAGTCACTATTCAGGGAGTATACAGTATGTAGAGGCAGTGCATTCCGACAAATACTTGGGGGGTCCATATCAGTGACAAGTTGGACTGTCACAGTCCAACACAGAGCAACTATATAAAAAATGCAGGAAAAGTATCTTTTTCCTTAGGATACTTAGTTTCTTTAATGTGGGAAGTCCTTCACAACTTCGGCAATTCTATGATGGCCAGTGCAATTGTCTATGCTGTGGTGTGCTGGACTAGTAACATCACTTCAAGAGAAGGCCACTGAATCAACAAGCTAATTAAATGGGCAGGTTCAGTTATGGGACACACCCCCTGGTGATAGTAGCTAAGGAGAGAATGAAAACAAAACTGAGGGCCATTATAAACAATGTTGCAGATCTTCTCTCAGACACGCTAACACTGAGGACTTTCAGTTATCAAATTATTCATCAAAAGTGTGTCAAGAAATGCTATTGAGGGTCCTTAATACCAACAGGAATACACCTGCAGAATGCCTCACTGTGACTGTAACTGCCAACTCAGAAGTTTTCTTTCTTTTTAAATGTTCTCCTTTTCAGTCATTCTGGTGTGTATTCAGACTATAGTGTGTCTGTACATATATAGATTTCTTAATGTACAGTCATGGCCGAAATTATCGGCACCCCTGGAATTTTCCCAAAAAATGCACCATTTCTCCCAGAAAACTTTTGCAATTACAAATGTTTTGGTATACACGTTTATTTCCTTTATGTGCATTGGAACAACACAGAAAAACAGAGAAAAAAAGCCAAATCTGACATCATCTAACACAAAACTCAAAAACCGGGCTGGACAAAATTATTGGCACCCTCAACTTAATATTTGGTTGCACACCCTTTGCAATAAATAACTGAAATCAAGCGCTTCCTATAACCATCAACAAGCCTGTTACGTCTCTCGACCGGAATTTCTGACCACTCTTCTTTTGCAAACTGCTCAAGGTCTCTCAGATTTGAAGGGCGCCTTCTCCCAACAGCATTTTTGAGATCTCTCCATGAGTGTTCAATCGGATTTAGATCCGGACTCATTGCTGGCCACTTCAGAACTCTCCAATGCTTTGTCTTCAACCATTTCTGGGTGCTTTTAAAGGTATGTTTGGGGTCATTGTCCTGCTGGAACATCCATGACCTCTGGCGCAGACCCAGCTTTCTGACACTGGGCCCTACATTGTGCCCCAATATCTTTTGGTAGCCTTCAGATTTCATGATGTCTTGCACACAGTCAAGGCATCCAGTGCCAGAGGCAGAAAAACATCCCCAAAACATCTTAGAACCTCCACCTTGTTTGACTGTAGGTACTGTGTTCTTTTCTTCGTAGGCCTCATTCTGTTTTCTGTAAACAGTAGAAGCTAAAGATGAGCTTTACCAAAAAGCTCTACCTTGGTCTCATCTGTCCACAAGATGTTCGCCCAGAAGGATTTTGGCTTTCTCAAGTACATTTTGGCAAACTCCAGTCTGGCTTTTTTATGTTTCTGTGTCAGCAGTGGGGTCCTCCTGGCTCTCCTGCCATAGCGTTTCATTTCGTTCAGATGTTGACGGATAGTTCGAGCTGACACTGTTGCACCCTGAGTCTGCAGAACAGTTTGAATATGTTTTGAAGTTGATTGGGGCTGTTTATCCACCATTCGGACTATCCTTCGTTGCAGTCTTTTATCAATTTTTCTCTTCCGTCCACGTCCAAGGAGATTAGCTACAGTGCCATGTGTTGTGAACTTCTTGATTATGTTGTGCACAGTGGACAAAGAAACATGAAGATCTCTGGAGATGGACTTGTAGCCTTGAGATTGTTGATATTTTTCCACAATTTTTGTTCTCAAGTCCTCAGACAATTCTCTGCTCTTCTTTTTGTTCTCCATGCTTAGTGTGGCACACTCAGACATACAACATAAAGGTTGAGTCAACGTTTCTCCATTTTAACTGGCTTCAGGTGTGATTGCTACATTGCCAGCACCTGTTTCTTGCCACAAGCAAGTTCAAACAAGCATCATATGCTTGAAATAAAACGATTTACCCACAATTTTGAAAAGGTGGCAATAATTTTGTCCGGCCCATTTTTGGAGTTCTGCGTGACATGTCAGATTTGGCTTTTTTTCTCTGTTTTGTTGTGTTGTTCCAATGCACATAAAGGAAATAAACGTGTATACCAAAACATTTGTAATTGCAACAATTTTCTGGGAGAAATGGTGCATTTTCTGGTAAAATTTCAGGGGTGCCAATAATTTCAGCCATGACTGTATTTATTTATTTATCTATCCCCCATTGGACAAATAATATCTAACTATCTATCTATCTATCAAACTATGTGAAAGTGAAAGTAAAAGCCTGCAGCCACCATAGCTCCTAAAACTAGGATTGAGTAGACACTCCTCACTTATGAAGATGTGCCCTCTACCAAATCCAGGGAGTCACCTCTCATACCTCCCTGTACTGACCAGGAATTTTCATAATGAAATATGAAAGATATCCCATAATATCAGCCTCCGTCCCCTGTCTTGTGCCATCCAGTTTACAGTTTGTTTATTATCTTAGATATACAGCCATGATAATTCAACATCATTTCAGAGAAAGCGTGACTTTAATTTACAAATCATATCACTATTAATCTGAGAAGTGATCTTAAATTACAAATACATCATATCTTTATATATACAATACCTGAAAAGAATATATTTGTCAGAATTGTTCACAACTACCCAACTACCTAATATACAGTATGTGGCCCTCAAACGCCAGTAAATAGCACTCATCCAACACATAATCAGAAACAGCATTTAACCCCATCAATGCCTATGACGGAGATGGGTCACTGTGCTCATGCTAACTTTCTAAAGGAAAAGAAACTGCAGCCAATCCAGAATTAAGTGCATAACAGAGACATTCAGGAAAGATTCACTAATGAACTTGAGATGAGATAACGGCAATCTGTCAAACAACATCTGACTCGCAGTCTAAATCCAACTTTCAGCTGCAGTCACATGTCTCCCAGGAACAGCATGCAATATCTTCTTTAAAGTAGAAATCTGAAACTATTGAAATCACTGATTCAGTGCTTTAGTAAGCAAGATGGAGTGTAATCAAGTTCGATTGGATGAGCAGAATAAAGACAAATGAGTTACGAGGAAAGAATTCTGCTGCATCCACTCACCCATTAATGCAGGATACTGGGAGAAAAAGCCTATCCTAGCAGCATCAAGAGCAAATTAAGAACCACCATGCACTCATATTCTGATTAATATTCCTCACTCATATTCTGATTAATCTAACAATCTACAGCTTTAGCATGTGGGAGGAAACCAGAGTCCCGGGGGAAACACCCACACAAACAAGGGGAGAGCATGCAAACACAGCAGGATCCAGAAAGGCAAATTAAACTCAAAACTTGGGTGGTCATGTTCAAAACAAATACAGAGCTACCTCTCTGAGATAAATCTCATGCATTCATCCTCAAGGAGCCCAAACTCTTGGCTTGAAAAATTTTTTAAAAAGTAGTGATGGTATTATACCCTGTAGCATTTGCTTAACACGGATGTTGATATTCTGTCCTCAGGGCTAGCTCAAAATAGGCCAGACTCAGAAGAAAGCGTGCATGTGAGATTGCATTGTGTCTTCCCAACTTATTGTAGATCAAGAATGAACAACCTGCTGACCATTCTCTGGGGGCTAATTTGTGTCTACAAATCATCTACAGGCCATTTTAGGCACATGCACAGAGTTAATGATAAACTTTTTCCTAACTGTTATGGCAGGGTCGCATCCTCCCCTACCTGTCATCACTTTTAATGAGCGCTGCTCTTTCAATAATTTCTTTAAAGTATGGCTTGTAGAACTGCTTTTAACATTTTAGCTGCAGTTTGACATGCATGTGCAAAATCTGTAACTTCTATCTGGCTAAAAAAACAACACTATGATACTGGATTTTGATCGGTGGATGAATGGATGGATAAAAATAATGTTTAAATGTGTGATTTTCTTGTTGAGAAAGAAAGAGAAGGAGCACTTAAGAAGCAGCACTTATGAGACCCAGTTAATGGGGTTCATGGTACATGGCCACCAGAGAGTCTCAGGAAGGATTGTGGCTTGGACTGGCAGATGGACTTCAGAAATGTGCCTGTAAATGTAGAAGTGAGTGGTATCAGGCACAGTTGATGGCTAAAAGGTGCAAGCATGGGATACAATAGAGAAAAGATCATTCAAGCTGCATGGAAAGAGTAACGCAAGATCTGAGAGGTGGCATTGGTATTAGAAGGTGGCTGAAGGCATCTAGTAAAACTTCTATATGGGAGCCAGGGAGAGACATTGTGTTTGATAATGCATTAAGCTACAAGCACCAGTGATGATAAAATGTCAGTTGAATTACACCACAAAAAATAAAATGAAGTTAAGGTCCACGAACATATTATTTTGTCAATAATCCATCCATTATCCAACCTGCTACATCCTAAATGCTGGGTCATAGGGGTCTGCTGGAGCCAATCCCAGCCAACAAACCCCAGGCAGGGCACCACCCCACCGCAGGGCAAGCACACACCCACCAACAACAATTTAGAATTGCCAATGCACCTAACCTGCATGTCTTTGGACTGTGGGAGGAAACTGGAGCACACCCACGCAGACAACATGCAAACTCCACACAGGGAGGACCCGGGAAGCGAACCGGGGTCTCCTAACTGTGAGGCAGCAGCACTACCCACTGTGCCACCATCCTGCCCATTTTGTCAATAGTGAAACCACTAAATAACAGTTTTAAAAGATATATCAACATCAAAATCAAATATTCAACAACAAAAGCAGAAATGATTGTGAATATTCATAAATTTCTATTTATTGGGCAATGAGTTTAAATGTACTGTATATAAGTAATTGATAATTTATGATAATAATGATGACTACTCCAAAACAGCGAGATGTAAATATTCAGGCACCTTATGAACTGCATCCCAAAAAAATCAACCACTTAAAAGGCCTTCAAGCCTGAAGGCAGAGCTGAAAGTTCACCACACAAGTGACCAAAGGTATAAAGAGAACACTTCATAGTCCAAAGGTCTGCCCAAGCACCCTGGAAACAGGCTAGTAAGCCGGGAAATTTCAAATAGTTCATTTTTTTTCCTATATAATAAATTGCATTCAGCATATCATGAAAAGTGAAATATTTCCTTATGATGACTTAGTTGAGTTTTCTATAAACATTTTAACAACACATCAAATCAGTGAGGTAAGTTTACTGCTTATTTAATTTTTTCACAACAATTCCATCTGCTAGGGGATGAAAGAGCACTGCCTCACCAGCCCTTAGGTGAGGGACACCACTTGACCTAAAAATAAAAGGAGATAAAAATAAAGCTCTACCCATTCATCCATTCATTTTGTGAACATGAAGCCTGTTCATCAAAAGGTAATGATAGCTGTCCATCCATCCATTATCTAATATACTAAATCCACTTCAGGGTCATTTGCGGTCTAACTCAACAGCACCAGGTGCAAGAAAGGGACCAAGCCTGGAGAATGCCAGTTCAACACAGGACACACTTATACACATACCTATGATGACACATACTGGGACAGTTGAATCTATTCCATTAACTTCACTTGCTCCCATCTGAGCAAATACACCACAGCAATGAGAGATTATTTTACTGTACATGGAGGGTAACAATAGCTCCTTTCAGTTGACAGCTGAAGTGTCACTTTGCTACACAAACACTATTACTCTCACTACTTCCTGATAATGTTGGTAGCGTTAATTAACAATGGTTGGATTTAACAGGAACAAAAGGGAGCATCCACACCGGGTTGCACCCTCATCACCACAAAGAAGGTCAAAGGTTGATGAGTTTCAACTGTTGTCTCCGTGTTCCATGAAAATTAAGGTGGATTCAAATGTAACTAGACTCTGAGACACGATACTGCTGGTTACCTGGTCACAATATATTGATGTGTCCACTTGTAGTAAGTCAAGCATGTCCTGTTTCTGCCTCTCTGTTACACTAAGTATTAGCTATCCAAACCAGGTGGGACCATAAAACATGCAAGGTGTGAGCTGGG
The DNA here is from genome assembly GCA_026402145.1 of Polypterus bichir lapradei. NCBI lineage: Eukaryota > Metazoa > Chordata > Cladistia > Polypteriformes > Polypteridae > Polypterus > Polypterus bichir. Next base: position 94,534,375 of record JANRMT010028174.1, read on the forward strand.
CTGGGTCTCATGTCAATACAGAGATTGGATTGAGGCTGATTTAGGATCCATCCATCTATTAGTTTTTATTTTTGCAGGGAGCTGTAAATACAAAACAGGAAACAGCTTCTGCTAAACTATATTCAGATTAGATATTAAATTCCAAGTATCCCTTCCTGTACTGCTTATTCCACTCATAGCTGCACTGCAGGTTTTATCACAATTCTGTTACAAAAAGAAATGGACGGCAACAGGTTATTACCCATATTTCCATGTAAATAGAGACAGACCATATAAAAATGACACCCCTGCTAAAGTTTGATAGACTGCCTGCCATTTCCTCTGCAATTCTCAAGTCAACCAAATTCACTTTCTGCCAGCAAGAAGTGCACAATGCCTAACACTTAGGGCAGAGTGGTTGGCTCTGAGGCTAGGGAGCTGCACTGGCAATTGGAAGGTTGCCCGTAAATGCCAAAAGGACTCTGCTCTGTTGGGCCCTTGAGCAAGGCCCTTAACCTGCATTTGCTGAGCGCTTTGAGTAGTGAGAAAAGCGCTATATAAATGCAAAGTATTATTATTAACACTCCTCTTTACAGCCTGTGGGGGAACTTTCAATGTAGCCAAGCAGCAGGTGAGCAACGGTTTAACCCCAAGTTCATTCTGAGCAGAGTTTGCATGTTCTAAGCTTGTCGTTAGGCTGATTTGTGAGTCCAAAGTGGCCAATGACAGTTAATATGGGATGTGCATGAACCTTCCAGTTTTGTATCTACAGCTCACAACATCCCTGTATTAGAAAGAGCAAAAAGAACAAATGGACGGATGAATCCCAAATCAACCTCAATCCAATCTCTGTGTTCCAACCTAGCATGCTTTATGATTCAACCAGGTTTGGGCAGCTGGCACTTAAGGTAACTAGTGTGACAGAGAAGCAGAAGCAGAATATGTCTGACTTACTACAAGTGGACACCGCAATATATTGAGATCAGATAATCCAGGGTACCTGGTTTTAGAATCTACAGTAATTATATTTGCATCCACGTTAATTTAGATGGAGCATAGAGATGACAGATGAACTTTTTAGACTTTGGTATACCTTGTTACACTGTCATGGCTTATATAAAAAGAGGATGCATTCATCACCAGCATGAGTTTGGAACCACATGAATAAGCAAGGAAGATTATATTCAGAAAACAAGGGATGACTGGTCTGTTTATCTCAAAATCTTATGATCTACATGTTGTCTGATGTATTTGGTAAGCATCTTAGCTATTCTATATCATATTTACTGTATATGTAAGTAGGAAATTTAATCTCTCTTGATAAATGAGCTCTTTAAGCACAGCCAGTATGAGCCTATACAAGCTACCTTATTACATGTGTTTAATATTGCTTTTGTAGCTGTCTTTATGAGGTAATAAAAATGTTTAAACCGCTAGTAGTGTACTTCCATCGGAGTATATCAGCCGTAAAGCTTCAATTCACCCATGGCTCTAAAATGTACGCTAGACTCCTTCAAAAATTCTCAAAGTGTTACCCACCTAAGGAGTCAAATTGGTAAAATCACAGTAAGAAAACCATAGCTTAGCTAATTCACAGTCTACATTATCCTTGCCACCACCTTGCACAAGTAACCCTTCCCTAGCAGCTTTAACTGTAACAAAATTAAAAAGACAAATCATTTTCTTTCAATAGCTATACTAGATTGCTATCCATTTAAAGCAACTCATCTGATCATTTCCATGTAGGCGTATGTGTTTGTCACCTACGCAGAACAGCCTCGAATTAACACCCCTCTATGCATTCGCAACAGACATCGCACCATGTAGTTGAAGAAAAGATTGCTTCAGATTTTCCAAACAGTTCTCACCTGGACCACTGGGAAACCAGATGTGACAGAGCAAGAGATACAGCACGCTGATAAGTGTAAAAGAGCCTGTAAAATAAGTACTTATAATAGTCAGAATAAAAGGTTCTGGTCCTTTGCAACATGTACAGTTCATAAAGACAAAATGTCTAGAAGTGCAGTTCTAAGGCAGAGAACAAATAAAATATGAAAAAACCTCAGCAACTGTGTTACAATGGCTTTGATCTGTCTTAGCGGAGAAGTCCACCTCCAGCCACACAAAAGTGACCGCAATATGCCAAATGTACAGAAGATTGGCCAAAAAAGAGGCCACAAATTTGCTTAAAAGGTGATGGCAAGGTTCTACTGTGTTACTCAGATTGAAAGCAGGAGCACAGACATTTATGATCAATCAAATAAAATGTTCTGTTTCAGGGAATTTAACCTTAATGTGTGATGTGACCTGAAAAATGTTGGGACCATATCCTAAAAAAAGTCCTGCAGAAAGAGTAGAGGGGTTATATACCGAAATCAAAACTCTCATCTCCATGTGCCATGGCATACCATAGGATACAAGGAGAGACTGTCTGTAGAGCATAGCTTACAGAACAAAACTGGAACACTTTGATAATTCCTCTTATAATTATATTATAGGACTTACACCATCTTATGGCTTTTCAGCACAATGCATGCACATTCTAGTTCTACTCTATACTTGCTCTTCTGGAACAATATTTGGTAAAGGACCATTTCACTTTTTTATAGGGTGTTGACAAGCTGCCATAAATGAGAACAAGGCAGGAACCAAATCTGGATGGGACACCAGTCTGTTACAGGGCACGCACATTCACCTTCACTCACCCATATGTGCCAGTTTAGAGCCACTTACAACACTAACACACGTGTCCTTGGGGATGACAGATAAAAACATGCAAGCAAATAACAGACATTGACCACAGTGGAATTCAATGCATGGACTATAGGCCTTTACAACAGCAGCGTTAAGCAATGTGCCACCTTTCTTTGTCACATAACTACAACAAATTTTGGAAAAGTGTTAAGTAGAAAGGATAAAATTGTGGAGCCTTATAATTTAAAGAAAATATGTAATTTCATTTATAAGAGATTAAAAAAAATGAGTTTGTAAATTGATTGTCTGGAACAATCTAGTTAACTGTGCTGTTGGACTGGAGTTAGCCCTTAGGGGTTTGTTCTTCATACTACTGATACAAACAAAATCTAAATTATGCTAAAAGTTAATCTATTCATTAACCAAAAAAAGGTCAATTAATTCTTATGAAGCTCAATTCCAATCTTAAGCCCTGTGAGCTAAATTATATTACAAATTTACTTAAAGCAAAACACAAAACTTACATTAAAAAAACACTGCTCAAGACACTATGTAATTTGAACATACACATTTATACACTGTATATATGTGTATAAAGATGTAGGCATAGTATACTATAGACATAGAGGTGTTGATATATCTTCCTTTTTAGAATAATTAGGTTATTAAAACTTTCAAATGGCAACGAAGAAAAACTCCTATAACATAAAAAGACAAAAAATGCAACACATACTTCAGATATGACTACTAAGTAAAACCTCTGATCAATATTACTCTTAATGCACAGCATACTTATATAGCCACTCATTACTTATTACCCAAGGAGCTGCAGCCTACCCTGGCAGCACTGGACACAAGGCAGGACCAGGCCCTGTATGGGATACCAGTCCATTGTAGGGTACACTCCTGCTCACACCCAAACATAATCCAATACAAATCTGCATTTATATGTATACAAGCTGTGTATTAAGTAATTAGTATAATCAGCACTTGCATTTTAACTGAGAATTGTTCACAGCGCTCTGCGCCTCCACTCACTGAAGAGCACTACGTAAAAAATAAGTTGTGTTGTGTTTTGTTGTATTGTAAATATTTAACCCAACTATTCTTGAATATGAACTTCTTTCTCATGAAATAAAATATTATATTTCTTATGAACACCCTAAATTAAGGTTATAACTTTTTTTTTTTTCATCTGGAACACAGGCAGGATAAAGTGATTTGGTCACACAATGGGTCAATGATGGAGATCAAATCAGCAACTTTGGGGATTAAAGGTCAAAGGATAGACAGATAGATAGATAGATAGATAGATAGATAGATAGATAGATAGATAGA
>JANRMT010028174.1:94538395-94560084 GCA_026402145.1 Polypterus bichir lapradei
GATAGATAGATAGATAGATAGATAGATAGATAGATAGATAGATAGATGATAGGCAGGCACAATAAGAATCATCTATATCAGGGTTTTCTTAAACCGTAATAGGTCATGAGTTGTTGCCATTGGGTCGCAGTAACTGTTGTATTTAATGGTATTGGGTCAAAGTTATTTTGTAAAGTGGATGGCAGTGGGTCACCGCAGGATGATTAAGCAATTGAAATTGCTCCGTCAAATACCCACTCCCCCTTCAAGAAGGATTGTCCACGATTCCTCAAGAGCGAAGTGCTAACAATCGCATTTGTTTGTTCAAGGGTAAAGCCTAACCTGCACTGACAATTGCTCGGGCATTCAGCAAGGAATGGGCCTGAAAGATACTATAAAGGGCAAGATGGAGTCTTGACAAGAAAAAGCTTAGTTAACCCTTATCTGTTTCTACAAGAATATTAACAGTGTAAGCATTTACGTTACAAGTATAAAATGATTAGAATTGCACCTAACCTTGTTAGTTACAGTTTCACAGTATTGATATTATACAGTATGTCAGTCATTGGCACAGTATATTGTACATCACTGTCTGTTAAGATGTGTGCTAGACCAGCACACTCCCATTCTATGTTGCAATTATGACATTTTTAGAATGATATACTGTATATACTGTAGATTGCATTTGGAGCTAAAAGATGTCATTTTAAAGCAATCAGTTTAAAAGTGGAAGTCATTAAAATGATTTCTAGGTTTTGATAATGTCCAAAGCAGCTACCAGAAAAAAGAGCTCCAAAGCAGTGAAGAAGTATTCAGTCTTTCAAAACCATAAACTGACAACAAAGCCACAGTTGGATAGCTACAGGATCAAAGGTAATGTACAATCATCCCCTTGGCCTCCCTGAAAAGAAACCTCACCCTAATCTATGTGAAATACTTAGGCATTCTGTTTATAAAAAATAATGAGGCTGTTTACCCATCTCAGGCCCAGTGTCTGCAGGGATAGCCTCTGGCTCACAGCAATCCTGCTCAAGACTGTTTGTGATAATGGATGAATGGATGGCTGAAATCTGCCATTTTAATTTGTGAGCAGATATGTTCTACATTTGTTCGTTAAAAAAATTAACAGCTGAATGATCCGGGAAGCTGGAACAGATGACGGCTCTCAGGATTTCACAGATCTGTGGATTTTTTTCTTCTTTGTCAGTAACACCTTATGTTACACAATACTACAGAGAGTGCCTCTGTGAATGTTTGCTTGAACCATTGTTAACAAGGATGTCTGAGCTTGAAGTTTAGATCCCTTAGCACAGCTCTTCAAAGCACATACTGTAAATAAACTCCAAGTAGAAACGCAGACCTCATGGAACCCCAGTTTGAAGGCTTTGGCAATAACTGACGAATACATCTTGGCTCTAGTTCCTAATTCTAAATGTTATTTTACTAAATGGAAGAAAATATTCAGATAAACAACATAGTAAATAACTACTATATAATAAAGTGCTACTGCTTTCCCAGTCCCTTCAAGCAATCTGATTTGTCAGTTTTGCTTTGCTTGCTCAACCACATATGATCAAGACAGATAGTGCCACACAAGGAAGGAGGAAGGAAAGCCACAGAGGAACCCTGAGAGTCACCTTCAAAGGTAGGAAATATTCCCAAGAATATGAATGATGTTTTCACGGCAGGTTATGGTTGGTCATCTTCCACTTGTGGTAGAAAAAAAGTGGGCAGGAGGTGAGCAAAACACCTTGAAATGACAGAGTCTGAGAAGCAGGCTTTATACAAATGCAATCAAGGGAGGCAAGAGAGGCTGAGACACATGAGGATATCAAGAAAGGGCATACGAGGAAATGAGGAAAGGCAAGAGACATCAAATAGCTAGTATCTTTACATTTATTCTACTAACATAGTTATTTATTAGCCATATTTAAAAAAATCAAAAATAAAGTAGGGATGCATGACAACTCTGTAGAAGGTTAACACAAACAAAGGACACACCCAGCAGTCCAGTGAGTGCTGCTCTCAGAATTACTCTGTTGTAGGTACTGAAAACAGTAAGGCCACACTGACAGGAGGGTGCCAATATATCAGACAAATCCAGCCTCTTTTAGAATTAAATTTAGAAAACTTGCAAAGGCATCCAGGGCCCTGACGACTTACAACTGGTTAAAAATTCAGACATGCCTGCACCATGGATACAACTTAGAAAAATTAGCGACAGACGCACAGCAGGCCAGAAAAGCTGTCAGTCTTGACAACAGCACAGAATGGCCATGCAGTATTGGCAGTTGGCAAAAAATATGGAGTGCCAATAAAGTTGGCAGAAATGACCAATAAATAGAAGCAGTAATACAGTCAGGCTGCCAGCTTTGTCCACTACCCTAAATGACTGCAGCTCTTAATGATATATACTTGGAAAGACATGGTTGCCCTTAGCCCACTGTTCATCCTTCCATTCACTTGCTGAACTGGAGTCGGAGCTAAAGAGCATCTGGGCACAAGCCCTGGTCGGGACCCCAGCTCACCAAATTGCATACACAAGAGCAGAGGCTCACGGGGGCCATATAGAGTCACCAGTTACATATGAAGGATGCCAGAGTATCCAAAGAAAAGCCAAGTAGACATTATGTAAACTGTAGCTGTGAGGTGGAAATGCTAATGACTGGGTCACGGTGTCGGCCACTTTACTTACGCACTAACTAATGTTTCTCATCATCTTTCATCCCAGCTGTTTTACTAGAACAACAGTCCCCTGTCTTTATTTCCATTTGTTCATCAACGTTGAGTTGGGCTTTCCCTTACCCGCACTAGGCGCCCTTCCTTTGGAAACCCGATCTTTACGTCTCTTGCTGCTCGGGCGCAGGTCTACTAAGTGAGCGCTGTGCTCCCAGGCGGCACGTGCCGGAGGCTGGGGGTGCGGGCATAAACAAAGAACTCACGCGGCCGCCTAATCCCGGGATTAGTAGTCAAGCGATCTGTCCACGAGCCTCCACAGAAAAGACCGGCAAGTACCTGAGGGGAAAAAAAATAATAATGCGTGGACCGCTGCAAAATCATGAAAAGATGGAGTGGATACGTTTTCGAAGCCGCGAGATTCTCCTCAATCCTCACTGTAGTTTACACACGAAGCGAATCAGATAACCGTTGTGAAGGCTGCGATTAGACGGCATTCACAAACCTGCTTAACCCAAATCCACGCCGCGACGGATCAAACTCAATGTTCGCAGTATCGAGAGCAATCCTCAACCTTGCCAAATTGAATTGGTGGTCGCTTCCGCCTCATGAGTGTTATAAACGTGTATCCCGTTTTCGGAGTTTGAGTACTTGCTTTGCTTTGAGTGTGTGATTTCCCTGCGCATGTGTGGGTTTCCTCCCCAACCCAAACACCTGCAGGTTAGGAAACTATATGAAGAAGTGGAGGCAAACGTGCCAGTCACCTCTGAACTCAAGAGGCTTCTCCACACTGTCTATGGGTTCACAGAATAAATAACAGACGAGAGGGACCCGTTTATTATTTTAATTAATACATGCCGTAGACATAAAAGTGTGTATTAGTGTGTGTGTGTTTTGCTTTGCTAATGATGACAGAATCTTTCATCACTGAATCTTGTTTCTCTACTATGCAAGTCTTAAAAATGATGAGTCGACCTCTTTTCTAGGACTGCAATACTGAATAATGAATTATTGAGCAAGTAGTTCAACAATCCAGAAAAGAAGCAATATTTTAACAAGCAAGTGAATCAATTAAGTGGAACTTAAACAAGGGTAACGGATGGAGGCCGGTGTACTTCCTGTGATGCCAATACAAAATTTCAAAGTTTCTTTTAAAAAGCCAGATACTCCGGATATGTATATTGAATAAAGGGGAAAATGTAAAACACCGACGCTCAGTTAATCAAGGCTATGTATTGAAATGAGGGGAAATAACAGAAGAGATGATTCGGACTGGAAACTGACAGCCGCTGCGTCTAAGTGGACAAATCTTCATGTGTCCGGACCTAAAATTAAAAAAAGTTAGTTTTTTACTGTCTCGCGGCAACTGGCTTATACTTTCCGAAAGTGCGGTTTCAAGATGAAATATTTATTTGTGTGGCGTGATGTGGATTCGATCTGTCATCGTGCACGTGCTTCACATCTCGGCAAATCTCTGCTTTAAAATACACCCTGGGTCATTTAGCTGTGGTGTGCCAGATTTATATACCTGAGCAGGGTAGATAAACGTCTTCCTTATAATAACGGGTTTGTGCATTACAGAGTGCAGTGTTAACAATGATTCCATGGTCCAGCCCAATGTGGATGACCAGAGTTTTTACATATTCACAACTATCTGTTTTTTTCTCATATCGCTCTTCCATTTTGCGAGAGGTTTGTTTCCAAACCCTAAAAATTCCTCAGACCCTTGCTAATCCAAGAATAACTCCTGCCGCTGACCACTTATGATCAGATCATAACATGATCGCGGTAACACAACAGGAGATACTCACGCAGAAACAGTTGGAAAGTTTAAAACCCTACAAGTCACACACCTACACAAGCTGGACAGAGGAAGGTCAGATATTTGATAAATTAATACCTACAACGGAGTTCATTTGCTGTAAAGCTACGAGCTAATAAGCCAGAGCACTCCATAAGAAAGTTTGCACAACGGAATCGGACTCTTTTGTGGCCTTACCTTGCGCACCCAAAAGCAATGAGAACCAAGCAATCCATAAATCCGAGTTGTGGAAGAAGGGCATCATTGAGGCTCGGTTTTCTCCGGTCCCCTGACGCCGCTTTCCAAATAGATAATAACTCTTCGGAAGAATGGGGTCACCTGCGGCTCTTTTTTGTAGTTTGTGGCCGAGTCTTTCCGAAAGGAGGAAAACTTGAGAGCAACAGCATGCAGGTGCTGGATCCACAAACTAGTAGCCTTTTAACGCCTCCTAGGAATGAATATTAAATCCCCACTAGAAAAGTGTAAGTTTTCTTTCCAAAAAAAAAAAAGCCGGAGTATCAGGTGAAAAGTTAACCGTTATGTCCGAGGAGCTCCCAATTGCCAATAGTCAGGAAGCAATGCTCAGTGTGCTGGCTCCTCGGTGCAGATTTTGCACTGCTAGCACTGTACAGCTCGGCGCTATCCTGGGATTTTTAGCAGCCTGCACACACGCACATACTGTACCAGCGCGCATGCATTCACGCACACACATACACACACACGCGCGCACGCCGCTGCTTCTTAAGCTTACAGTTGCCTAGTAACCGAAGACGCTGCCCAAAGCTTAAGCTCGAAGGTCCCTCTAGTGGACACCGAAGGGAGCGGAATGAAGATTCTTCGAAAAGCGTGGGTGCTCGTGTATGACAGGCTGCTAAACCTTTCCGTGTGAGTACAGTATCTGCAACGCTTATTGATCATCTATCTATCAAATTGTTTCATTACTTAATTTAATTTAACGTACTTCAAGTAAAAGAGTAAAATGTTCTCGTAATGTACACTGACAAGCTGATAATGTCAACTAAAAGTTCACTTGTATCAAAAACAGTCATATCAACTTAAAACCTGAAATCTGAGTGATCGGTCTCACCGCCGAAGTAATGATTTGGTGTAAAATAATGCCTTTTGGGACTGACAAAGCAGAGTCTAAGAAAATATCACTCAGCTGTTTGATTAAGCGGAGGAGGGCAACATTTTTTATTTGATATCAGCTTTTATCTTTTCAAGAGTTGCCTGGCATGGAATTAGTTGTTAAAAAATAATAAAATAAGCCAGTGCCAATGCGTATATTAAACATGAATAGCGATTGAAAAGCAGTAGCTTATTCATTCTTTTAATGGGAACCGTTCTGCTAGCTCAAGATTATGGGGTGCATATTCTGGCAGGATGCATCCTTGGGAGGCTACACTCAAGTCAAGTACTGGGAACCAAGGGTCCAAAATAAAGTTTATTGTATACATTAACAGCAGATGGTCTGGGTACATTAGCACTGAGCATATACCAGTAATAGGGGACAAGGTTCAAGTAAGTGAGACTGAGAAAGTGAGTGAATGTTTCCTGACCCCTTATAATCAAAAGCCTGAATAGTCTATCCATTCTCCCATCCTTCCATCTATTCATCCATCCATTATCTGTAACTGTTTTATAAAAAGAAGGGTCACTAAGAGCACTGGGTGCAAAGCAGTTATAGACAGGACACCAGTCCATCCCATGGCACACTTACACACAGTCTCTCACACCATTTAAGAGTTACAAATCAGCTTAATCTGCTTGATGAATTACAGCTCTGATAATCAATTGGATTAATTAGGTTTTACTTTAGTGCAACTATGTATGAAAGCTTCATTTTATTTAAGATTGGGAAACATCTGAGCTCTCTTCATAGGTGGGATTCACATAACCCAATATTTTACAGTTAAGCCCTTTGTATTGATGTCAGTCTTATATTTTTCACTACTTGGATAAGTAGCATTGGGAGATATCAATGATGAGGATGGACTCTGGATTTTCCAATCAATGAGTTGCTAATCTGACATTCTGTCACTGACTTTTTTCTTCTACTTTTTATTTATATCAGTCCCTAAAGAATGGAACATTCTTATATCATTTCCAGTTGGAATACTTCAGGTAAGTCCTATGCACCTTTCTACACATGCGCTGAAAATTCCCCAGAGTACTTAACATGTGGTCTACTATCTCCAGTCTTCTGACTTCAGTACTTTTCAGTAACACTTCTTATTTCCCTTATGAATTTTGACTCCTGTTCCCTTAAACCCTGTTTACTGGAGTTTTGTTTTTTTTTCTACAGAAGCCATAGCAGTTAAAATGGCTCCGTGCACATACTAGAAATCCACAGATGCTCTGTCTTTTAACCTTTCCATAGCCATCTTCCTTAATTTTACACTTCCTGAGCTTCCAACAGCAAAGATCAAACAGTAGTTAGGATCCAGTATTGCAAAATGACAGAAGTGGAACAACTAATGAAGACTGGGGTGGTTGGTGGCTGACTTTACTCTTGTGGTGTTTAAGTTATGGACAAGTGAGGCTTGCTGTAGAAGGGTCTTCAGTTCCATGCAGGTAGCTTTCCTTTTACTATGACAAGTTTCTTCCTCTGGACTGAGTTTGGGTGGGTTTCACCAGGTAAGTGGTGGAGGTTGTTGTCTTTATTTACAGTGTTGTTATTATTATAGTTTTTTCTTCTCTTGTTTGGACCCTAATGTCTCCTGACCATGACAGCATGCTAAGTCTGATTGTCCCTTGATTTTGGTTATCTTATATTAATATCACAGGTTTCTAAAGTTTTTCAGCACAGTTATTTATACCAAATGCTACCTTGACCAGAAAAACTTGTATGGATGACAAAGGAACAGAAAACATTTGAGAAATTAAAATAATTATTCATGATGGCACCAACCTTACAAAATCCCAATAGTATGTTCCCTCCAAATTAGAAGTCAATACCTCCAATATTGGAGTAGGAGTTATTTTTTCCTCAAAGAACTTGGTGGGAATTCATCCTTGTGTTAATTTTTCAATGAAGCTTTCATCAATGGACAAAAATGACCCTCGTGATATGATGGTTAGGAAAATCTTAAATTATTAGTAAAAAAAGTGCTTTGGAAGAACCCCTTTAGTATTATTCACAGATTGTAAAACTTTGCTTACAAAAAGGTAGTTAAACTTTTGAATGCACACCAGGCCATTGGGTACTATTTTGTAAATGCTCAAATTTATTTATTTTGTAAGGTATCTGGTCCTTGTTGATACTTCCATTCTGAATCAAAGGTAAAACATGCTCCTTGCATCCATTGTAGAAAACACAATTTCAACTATAATAGCTAATTTCCTTCCAGAGTCTAAAGACATGCTCTCTGGTTGACTAGTACATATAAAATGGATAATTCTGACATATTTATGAGATCCTGACTTTTGTTGATTGCTTCCTGGAAATTGTCAACCTTGTTTCTCATTACTAAAACAAGTCATCATTAGCAAGGGAATAGGGCCGTGAGGGTGCTGGAACACACTTTGTCGATGGAGTCATTAGTTCTGCCACTGCACAATTCCAGTGACCTGTTTTCAGTTTTCTTGTTGCTATCTGCATAACGTTTCCACATATCCCCAATGTCTGGATGAGTTTTCCAACTTCAGTCATGATTGTCTCACCACGCAGAAGTCATAACTAGATTTAGTTGTTTCTTGTGTCTGTCAGAATATTTTCACTTAAGTTACAATGGGCATTTTAATTAATTGAGTGTCAGAGATTTTAAGCAAAATCAAAATATGGTAAGGCAGGAGATTGATCATCAAGTCAAAGGAATTACATTAAGTTCAAAGTCAAAACTAGAATTTTCTAAAACAACAGTGCTTCAAACACTTTATTAAATGCAAAACTAATAAACAAACAAAACTGTGATTATGCCACAATAAATAGTTGTTTATAGTCCTCTCAGGTAACTGCGACCCAAATAACCATAGAACTTGAGAGCCTGAGATACCACCCCTGACAAATTATGCCATAATTGAAGGCCATTAGCAAATTCAGAGAATGGGGTGCAAAAGCATCAAAGAAAACAAAGACTAGGTGAAGGAACCCATGAAGTTCTGACAGCCATGAATAAACAAAAAGCCCAAAATGGTGGCAAATAAATGTAACAGAAATAACAATAACATAAATAAATGAATAAATAAGACAAACTTGAAACAATATTTGTTTTGACAGTTGTATGAGTGATAGTGCATGTCATTTACCCTTTTGGTGGACTCGCATGCCATGGAAGGATGGTTACTGCTTGGCTTTACAGAGCCACATACACTGTGTGCACAATTATTAGGCAAGTTGTATTTTTGGGATTAATTTTAATATGAAACAAATACAGTGCCATCAGTCAATCCTAAATGTTAATAAACCTGAAACCTGAATGTTATGCAAAGGAAATGTGAGCGTGAACATTATCAGGTGAATACATGTGTGTGCACAATTATTAGGCAACTATTAGTGTGCAGAATTATTATGCCAAAGTCAAAAACTTACATTTTACCAATCTCCCTTGTTTATTTTCATCTGTTAAAGTGAGAATAATAAACACACAACACATAATTTCCAAATAAACATTTCTGACATGAAAAAAAAACAGTGAACAATATAGCCACCCTTCTTTTCAATAACTGCAATAAGCCTTCCATTCATGGAATCTGTTAGTTTCTTGATCTGTTGCCGATCAACTTTTTGTGCAGCAGCAACCACAGCTTCCCAGACACTGTTCAGAGGGGTGTACTGTTTTTCTTCCCTGTAAATCTCCTGTTTAAGAAGTGCCCATAAGTTCTCAATATGGTTTAGGTCAGGTGAGGAAGGGGGCCATGTCATTATTTTGTCATCTTTAAGGCCTTTACTGGCTAGCCACGCAGTGGAGTACTTTGATGCATGTGATGGAGCATTGTCCTGCATAAAAATCATGGTCATCTTGAAAGATGCTGACTTTTTCCTGTACCACTGCTTGAAGAAAATGTCTTCTAAAAACTGGCAGTAGGTTTGGGAGTTGAATTTGAGTCCATCTTCAACCCAAAAAGGACTAACTAGCTCATCTTTAATAATACCAGCCCATACCAGTACTCCACCTCCACCTTGTTGGCATCTGAGTCAAAGTGGAGCTCTGTGCCCATTACTGACCCAGCCACGGGCCCATCCATCTGGTCCATCGAGTGTCACTGTCATCTCATCAGTCCATAAAACCTTTGAAAAATCTGTCTTCAGATACTCCTTGGCCCAGTCTTGACGTTTAAGTTTACATGTCTTGTTCAGTGGTGGTCGGGTTTCAGCTTTCCTTAACTTGGCCATGTCTCTGAGCACTGAACACCTTGTACTTCTAGGCACTACAGGTAGGTTGCAGTTCTGGAATATGACAGAACTGAAGGATAACGGGTTCCTGGTTGCTTCACGTTTGATTCTTCTCAAATCTGTGGCAGTTAATTTGCATCTTTTTTTCTCAACACGTTTCTTGTGACCCTGTTGAATATTTGCAACAAAACGCTTGATGGTTCTATGATCATGCCCCAATATCTTAGCAATTTGGAGAGTGCTGCATCCATCTGAAAGACTTTTTACAATTTTTGACTTTTCAGAGTCAGTTAAATCTCTTTTTGGCCCATTTTGCCTAGGGAAAATAAGCTGCCTAGTAATTATGCACACATTGATATAGGGTGTTGGTCTCCTTAGGCCACACCCTCCCTCATTACACAAATACATATCACCTGATATGCTTAAATCAAATAAGCATTCAATTTTATACATCTTGGAGATGGAATATATGCATGAAAATTATGATATGGTCAAAATACTCATTTGCCTAATAGTTGTGCACACAGTGTAGTGGAAAAGGAAAGTTCAGAAATTGATTGATAAATGTATAACTGAATAACAGCTGACAAAACTGGTGGAAGACTACATTTACTGTTTATTCATTACTTTTGCCAATCATAGTTTGTGATCACATCTACAGTAGCATTAACAGCTAGACCAGTTACAAACAACTGGCAGCCAGTCTGAAAAGTTATTCTTCCTCAAAATGTTATTGATTCAGCCAACTCTGATTATCTCAGGAGTAAATGAGCTTGAAACAAACATGCTTGATGGACTGAATTGTATCCTCTTGTTCATAAATTTTTTTATGCTCTTATGCTATTGGTATTAGGTTGGATACTGTGGTAAAGTTTTGCATGGTATACGCGTGCCAAAAATGTACCAGACTACCTAATTTTTAAAATTGTACTGGAAGTTAATGTGGTTGCGTACTGGCACATCATGCTTTAAGCACCACGAGATAAACTAGCCCCTAACCAGGTACTGCTTTTCAAAATATTAGTGCACACAAAACTCAAACAGGGACCACCCTTACTGCTATGCATTATACTATGCATATAGCAGCACACTTGAAACTCCAAGGGGAAAGTTTGATATATGAAATTATGAGCATTAGATGGACCCTGGTGAAAATGTGGGATGATGTGGCAGTTGGGTTTCCTCTGACCATGGATGAGTGGAGTGTGGTGAGTTGAATGGCCTGATGATTTCTGGAAAAAGATCCAGCTCCTCTGACCCTGCAGTGGATAAGAAGGTTATGCAAATGGATGTCTGCACAGATGGATTGTTAGTAAAAGGTTTAGTATACCTTGAATTGAGAACTTAATTTTCTGTTCTCATAAATCTCCATTAATTACACTAAAATCTGTTTTTTCAGTTTTACCTTGATACCAATTAATTAATGGGGATAGCCTACTAAATGAGCAAACCTTTTCACAAACCTTTTCACATACAACAGATGACAAAGTTTAGAAAAGATAAAACATCGACCATTCCTTGGATGAACCCACAAAGTTAAAACAATGATTTTCCATGTTGTGGAAATTAAACCTGAAGGTAAAATCAAAATCTAAAACAAGGACAACTCGAATCAAACCAGTATTCAAAATTATTTTAGACACCATGTGAAAAGTTCTGAAGGCTACGTCCCTCCAATAGCTGTGACTCTCCACAGCAAAATGATCTATTTTTTCTTCCCCCACACCCAATAGTATGTTTGGTGCATTATTTTACATTGGTAGGTTTGGGTTAGCAACTAGGTTGTCCCTTTTAATGTCCATGGAGAAAAAAAAACAAAACTAAAAGATGAATCACTCTCTAGCGTGTGTCCCGTACGTGAGCATTCAAAATAACTAAGCTTTTTCAGAAGGTTACAGTCGTTTCTAGCAGCGCAACGTCCACTGGGTTGCTCAGGCCAGATGCCCAGTTTGGCTTCTCTGCATTGTTGTTGAAAGAAGAAGATGACAAGGTTAGCAGCAGCACCCTCTCTCTTCATAGTAGGTTATTACATTCTCCAGATGAGACTGTGAGGAGGTCCTCAGTGTGTGTGATAATAAAAAATTCTTGCATCAAGACATGATTTTCTCAGAGACACTTTAACGTACTGCGATACAAGGAAGTGAGACAAAAGGACAACTGCTGTACAGGATTTTAAATGATCGATGCACAGAGCGAATGCAGATTATGCAGCATGGCACAAGCAGCAGCTGGCTTAAAGGACAGCTGCTGTACACGGCTTTTAAATGATCGACGTGCAGCGCGACATGCAAATCACACAGCACGGCACAAGCAGCAGCAGCAAGCCAGCTGATTGAGCAAAGAGGAGGTAAAAATTGTATTTGTTTCCCATTGTATCACCATTTAAGAGGGGGTTTCATCAGAGCAACCGGATCTCTTTAGTGTGCGTTCAGCCCCCCTCTTCACAATGCAAGAGACAGAGATACGAAGTGGCTGGCGCATAGCGCACCCCGAGGGGGAGGGTAAATAACTCATTCACTACATTTTTATTACTGCAAATATCAAGAAATAAAAATGAATGAAAATGAATGAAATGCAAATAACAATCTCTTTAAATTGTATATCCGGTTAACCAAACCTGGGGATGGGAAAGTGAAGCGAGCAGGGGGCAGAGCCTCCTAGTCTATTATATAAAAAAAATCTTAGGACGAAACGAGACTTTTTCAGAGAGATGAGACAAGACATTTTCAGAGAGATAATTTCATGTCCCACGAGATGAGACTTTGTGCCAAGAGATGAATTGAAAACCTAACAGGTCCAAGCGGGAGCGGAAATAAAAGACAAACATAAGAAGAAGAAAAGACAAAGAGTAGAAGACAAGGTAGAACATTGTAAAGAGGTTCAAAAACGTTGGCACAATACATATGCAGAGCAGGTTAGAGATTATGAAAGTACAAAAATTTAAAAGTCTCAAAAAACTGAAGGTAAAGATTGCATTAGCGCTAACAAACGGAAATTATTACTCGGTGAAATAACGGAACAGCAAAAAGAGATAGAATATATGGACATACAGGAGGTGATATGACAGAAGTATGTAGATATTGGTTGGCTTTAAAGTTTAAGTCAGAGACTTGTAGATCGTCTAATTCGTATTGCCATCATGGAAAAGTAGTGTTTCTTCCCAATGAAGAGACGTATTGGCAAGACATAAAAGATTTGTTATTTGGTGAAAGTGAAATCCACAAACACTACAGGCAAAATATCTGAATCTACAATAATCTGTTCACGTTCACATCATACAATGCTCAAAACGTAGATTTACACGATTCAGGACCATACACGATGAGAATCTGTGGACCCGCAACAATTAAATCTACTACAAGTTTAATTTCAAAGAAACCACAATTCAGTCAGGTTTATATTTATGATCACAGAGAAACGATGCAACATAGAATCGAAAGAGTTAAACAATAGGACTTATTAGAAATCCTACAGCCAATAATGGATACAAATCCAAACGTTCAAAAGTATCTTACTTTACACTAAATTTATCTGAAAAACACGGACAAAGAAGTTTTCTTGGATTTATACATGAATCCAAAAGATCAAGCTCGCATATATAATAAACCAACATGTGACGAATTGTCAGCAATAATAGTTTTGAAAGACGGAGATATCAAAGACAAAGTTGATATTCGTGTTTATCCAAAAGCACAGCACGATTTGTCGCAAGCAGCAGATCTGGGAGATGACTAGCATGTAGGTCCTGCACACAGGGGTTGGCAAGTGAAGCGAGCAGAGGGCAGAGCCCCCTACTATATATATAAAAAAAAAATTTGTGGCAATTGCCCAGTGTTCAATAGCTACATTTTACATTTTAATGCTGTCATACCTCTATTGTTATTTTATTTACTTTAGATTGTAACTCTAACTGATCCTCAGTGTATAATTCTCTGTGATTGTATACATTTTTAGAACTCTAATTAATCCTGTGTATTTAGTTCTTAAAGCCTGAGCGTCAGGTAGATCAGATATGCACACCCTCACATAATTGTTATGTCTAAATAAATATCGTGCATGGATAAGCCTCTGAACACAACCATAAAAATTAGTATTTGTGGAATTTTGCACTGTCGAAAATGTATAGGAAACCAAGACATTTTGGTAAGTTACTTGTCTTTTTAAATCATGTACAATGGTCTCTGGTTACAGATGAGTGTCCTTGGGCCTTTAATCTGAGCTGGGAATGGAAGTGTTTTGATGTCAGTGTCCTCCTTTCATGATGTTTCATGTTATCAGTCTTAATACGTATTTGAAGTTACCCAGTGATTCGTCCCTGTAGCTAGCTGTGTTCACTGTGTTGTTTCATTGTCAGTGAGACCTTTAAATCTCTCTTTTTGAGGTCATGCGAGCATAAAATATATTTGCAATAGCTTTCTTACAATGTACTTAAAAAGACAATATAAAGAAATATAAAAGTACTGAAATACCAGAGCTAAACAGTGATGATGTCATGACTTCTTTCTAAAATCATCAATTCATGCTACTGAAGGCAAGTTAAAAAATAACCAATGTATATTTGGTAGTGTGGTTTAAAATTTAAACAGAATGTGGTAATAGTAGTAAGTATTTCTTTTACATTTTCCTTTGTTTGTATTAGATAAGAATAATTCAGATATTTAATTTTATTGTTTCAATAGAGTTTTTGAAACACATTCAGTATATGGAAGACTCCACCAGATAATAAATTAAGTCAGTCTTTTTAAAGGATATTTAAATTCTTATAGAAAGATGTAATGATAGAGGCATTACACTCGAATTGTGTTACAGACACCACAAAACAAAGTGCTATCAATATACATCTTTATACCATTATAAAAAAAAATTAAAATAGGAATACTAGCTTGAAGGGGATTTTATTTAACTGAATATAAACTGTTAAAACTCCATGAAGAGTGGAGCATAGGAACAGGAGTTCATGGAAGGAATCACTGATTGTTTTACAGCCTACTACTAATTACATAATAATTGGAGTATAAATAATTTTTCACAATACTGGTGTGCTGTCATTTATCTCAGTCACTTCCTTAGATATATTTACTCATTTTAATATTAATATCTCCAAAAGGCTTACAGTATTGAATAATGAGCATTACTCAGTAAAATGTTAAGCGCCAAAATTTGTCATGTATGTCCACTTCTATGTGGAAGATAGTGATGTGTGATTCAAGAATGATTCAGAATTTTTGAACAACTCTTTTCAGTGAATAATATGAAATAATTCAAGAGCACTAACAAATCGATTCAGTGTAGCTCAATGGGAGTGTTTAAGTGCATGTGGGTCTTTCTTTCATGATGTCTTGAGCATCTTTCATTTCGCTGGCAGATGTTTAAATCTGCTTGAATCATGAGTCTTGATTTATTTGATTCATGAACAAATCGCTACCCAAGAATCAGCCTAACGTTGTTCATTTGATTCACAAACGAATCATTACGAGTTGAACAATTCTCACTCACTTGTGGTTCTCTAACAACATGTCTTATTTTAATTAGTCATCTTAAATATGTTATCGTGTACAGAAAAAGGACAATGACAAGTGAATTGTCATATTAAATATATAACAATTATATATTTGTATTCAATTAATTATTTATAAATTAATAAACAATATTTATATGTACACATTCATTCCATTTATATAGCACTTTTCTCAGTACACAAAGCGCTATCCACACAGGGAGCGAACCCACAATCACCTTACTGCAAAGTAGCAGCACTACCACTGCGCCACCTGTGAGGATATATATTAAAGTAATGCACACATTATTATATAAAAATATTAAAATAATGCACACATTATTAAATTAAGTATTTGTGATACAATCAAAGGGGACAAACCACCCATAGACATCCCAAAATGGGCGAGCTCTAAATGAATCAAACAAATCAGAAGAATGTATTCACTTAGACAGGCAGTTCGAAAGAATCAACTCAGTAAAATGAATTGAAATCCCTGTCAAGTTTGGGAAACCGCTCAGAAGAACAGAATATCTCCTCTACATTTTGACGACATGTTTATTACATTTACTGCAAAACTATTGTAATTGTGGTTTCAAAACCTTTTTTTTTTTGTTGACTTTGTATACAGTTTTACTCTGTTTTCCTAACAACACTATTTTATTATTATTCTGCTAACACCATGTTGTATTTTGTTTGTTGAATGCTCACCATTGTTTTGTGTCTATTTCTCTATGGTCATGGCCTTGTCGTTTTCTACATGATGCTGATGGCTGCTTGTTTTATCATAACTTGTCAATAAAAGATGGCAGCACCTAACTCCTGTTACCTTGAAGGATAAAGAAACAACCTTTTTAGTTTTAAAAATGTTTTTTAATCAGGAGTCTAGGAATGGATATTAGACCAGGGCTGCTGATAATGTTCAGTGGTTTTGGGACTTGGTTTTTATAAACTTATTAAAAGTTTTCATTTTCTGGTACATCTATTCTTGGCACCTTTTTGCTGTTTATTTATTTATTGTTATACCTACAGCTATTTTAACTACTAAAAATAAATTTTGTTTTTTGTCTTTTTTAACCTTTACGTAAAGTAACAGTAGAATGTTAATGAGGTGCAAGGGCCAAGAAATGAAGCATATCCAAAAGACAACTTGGGTCAAATAATAATGAGACAGAAATATAAGGTCATATATGTAATCAAGTATTTGTTAATTTAACAAAAAGAAAACCAAACACCAAAATCCAAATTATAAAACAAAGAACAGAGTCAAAAAATGCTTAACCAAACTGAGAAAGCCACATCACTCACTGGTTGTCATAGTATAGTAACCAGGGTGGAAACCATAAGAATGGCACAAAGAAAAACAAAGCAGTGACCCTAGTACACAAAATATGATGTGAAAAAATATCAACTGGTTCAAAACAAAACAAAAGATAAAAGAAAAGCTGAAATGGATTCCCATGCTGAAAAAGACCAACAATTCACACAAAATCTGAGAAGAAAGAATTAAAAATGTGTAATTATAACATTTATGAGTGAAGAGTACCAGTTCTGTTTCTATGTTTAATGAGGAGCCAGGGCATCCCAGGACTTAAGGACAAGTCGTACTTTTGACAGACTCAGAGATGTTCAGTCTGTTTATTCCTGAGCAGAAGATACTGTATGGGGACCTAATCCAGGTCTTCAACATTCTCAAAGGCATTGATAAAATATATCCAGCAGAATTCTTTCAACTTAATTGTGAATCACATACTCAAGAACACCATTGCATTAGCCATTAAGCCTGAAGCCAGGAAGCACTTCTTTATGCAAAGAGTTATGGGAATCTGGAACAAACTAACAAACTTTGAGAAGCTTCTAGATGAGTGATTGGAACGGCTTATCTATTAGCTAAACAAACAAGCTTGATGAACTGAATGGTCTCCTCTCTCCTTCAGATTTCTTATGTTGTTACATTCTAAATATAAGTACTTCTGAGGATTGCATATACATAACATAACATAACATTCTCAAAGTCCAATTCAGGGTCATCAGATAAGACAGGGGTCCTCAACTCCTGTCCTGGAGGGCCCCAGTGGCTGTAGGTTTTCATTCTAACCCTTTTCTTAATTAGTGACCTGTTTTTGCTCCTGTTTCTTTTTCCTTAATTAGCAGCCAAACAATAACGAGATACAAAATGAGCCAAAAACATGACCAGCAAACTGTGTCGATCATACAATATCCGAAAATAAAGAAAGGTGAAGGTCTCGCAAATGCTGATCTGCTCAGGTCCCCCAGACATTTTAACAGTGCACTTAGAAATGAGAAATTCAACAATTTCAGAAATGTATGCTATTGCGTAATGAGAGGAGCAAAAAGCCAAGTAAATAAAGAACGTGTTTAATTACCAACAAGACTTGGCGCCTAATTAAACAACTGGTTGGAGTTTAGGCCCTGACTTAGTTGGTCTTTCATTGGCTCACTCACTTCACATTTTATTTCTGTTTGGGTGCCATTTAAGCAAATAAATGGAGCAATTCAGGAGAACAAATCTTAAAAAAACAAGTCAATTAAAATGAATTTAAATGAAGTTAATTAGCAGCAAAAATGGGTCACTATTAAAGAAAACAGTTAAGAATGAAAACTTGCAGCTACTGGTGCCCTCCGGAACTGAATTTGGGGGAGCCTGTGGTAGAAGAAATCACAAATGATCAAGAAATAGAACATGGGGTTGTTCGCTGTTTAACACCAAAGAACCATATAGTTAAAATGGTAACTTAAAGTACTTACCCAGTAGCTAAAAAGAAAATGAAAAAATTCAGTACATGTAAACTACTTGTACATCAGCTTAATTTTAAAAATCCACATGCATTGAAACCATGGCTAATAGTGATGCCAATACCTTAATAAACTATGTAGCATCAGACTACTTCAGAAAAGGTTTTGTTAAATCACTGAGATCTTATTTCTCTCACACAACATTGTAGCATTGTACTGAGACAAATAAGAAAAAATCATTACTTTAATGAAAAGTGTCCATTTGTTCCTTCTAGCTTCAACTGTTTCTACAAATTTATTTTAAGAAAAATTGAAAAACGTCTCCAGAACTGAATTGTGTGACGACTGAAAACCTCACATCATAAACACAAATTGTGTTATACACCATACACGTGCTTTTATTTTAAATGATGATTTTGACTGTTTCCACATGTGTCACTGTGAGCCTCATGGCAGGCACATGCTACAATTTTTCTTCTGTCTGGCTCTCCAGTTTTCTCTCATCCTCCATCTGTTGTTACACCTCCACATCAATGTATTTTGGCTCATATAGTTAATGTTAGGCAGCAAGGCTGAACATTTCATCACAGTCACTTCCACACTTGGTTGTATAAGTGATAGTTTGCATAAGTGCTTTGAAAAAAAATCAGCTAAAAAAGGAAAATATTAAAATAAAGAAGCAGGGAAGTTACCTACCAGAATCTAAGCTGCTTCAGAAATAGAGAAACATATAGAGGTGGAAGGAAAACATAATGTGGAGATCCGACATTTTAAGAAAAACACAAAAACTCGGAATGTCTTAATGAAAACACTACCTTTACATGTTAAATAAATGCACCATTACAGGACATGAATTAATGAAAAAAATCATACTTTTTCAGCAATGCAGTTCTAAGGCTTTAATTTCACATTAGGGTAAGTATATTAAGAAATTATATTATTATGTTAAGTATATTAAGAAACAATCTACATAGCTTTAAACAGGGGTACATTTTCTGTCAATATGGTAGAATTGTAGGAGGAAGCAGCAAAACAATTTGATCAGAGTGGTACATATGACTTTATTTCATTCATATAATAATTCATTTAACTATACCGTTCTGCTGACTGTCCCGCTTCTTCTTAGACATGCTAAAACTGGGAAGTGTTTCTCAGTTTTTTCCACCTAGGCTGTGGAATAAGCTTCCTATGACCATCCAATCTGAAGTTATCTTGAAGACACGGCTGTTTGGAATGCATCTTGATACAACTTAAACTTCTCCATCTGGATATCTGTATTTATACTGGCTTAATTAATTGTTAAGAATTCAACATAACTCATTGTGGCAGGGTGCAGGAATGACAGGTTGCAACAAAGTAGAACAGTTAGGACACCCATCAGGTCGTCCCATTTAATACATCAGTCCAACTCAAACACCTTTCTGGCCTCAATGTGCAGCCCTCTTAGGGCAAAACAAAAAAGACACGACTGGATCATTGCCACAGTAAGTAGGGTCCTTCACAAGAGCTCCAACTGGCAGTCTGCTCAGTCTGTAAGAGACACCTCCTTCCAGGTGACCGGGCTTCTTATATTACATGGACTAGAAGGGACAGGGCTAAGTGCCCTCACTGGGCAGTTTCTCTGAGCTGCAGGGAGAAAACGAGAAGAAACTGTTAGCAACAGTGCCCCCTCTCACCCCGGTGGGTTATCACATAGTCTCGAATGAGCTACCAAGGAGATCCTCAGATGTGCATGTGTGGAGAGTACCTTGTGCTTAACTTTCAGTTTAGTTCTCTATTAATTGTTATCTTTGAACTTTGTAATCATTCAAATTGCATATTATGGTTCACTTTTATAAGTCTCCTTAAATAAAGAATTTTTCTAAATTAAGAGTAAAAATAGTAATATTTAATAATTTTTGACATGCTAATGAGCTGCTAGCAAGCAAACTAAAAAAGTCCTACTCTCGACCTCACTCCTCAGTGATTTATTCCATATGCCTATGTTTTTTTGTGCAAAAACAAAATATTTTAAAAGTTGTGCAAAATTTACCTTGAACAAGTCTCCCTGTGTTCTTTTTGAACAATTTACTTTAAACTAACAGCCAGGATCCACTGTTATAATTTTTTTCATAATTTTAAACACTTCAATAAAGTCATTTTCTAGATCACCATTAATAATAATTCTTTGCATTTATATAGCTCCTTTCTCACAAGTGCTCAGCAATTGCAGGTTAAGGGCCTTGCTCATGGGCCCAACAGAGCAGAGTCCCTTTTTTACATTTACAGGATTCGAACCGGCAATCTTCCGATTGGCAGTGGAGATCCCTAGCCTCAGAGCCACCACTTGCTTATACTAAAATGGTTCAACTCCTTCAGTCTTTCTTTATAACTCATACCTTTCAGTCCTGGAATCAGTCAGTCCTCTCTGGACTTTCTATAGTGCTGCTATGTCTTTTTGTAATATGGAAACAATAATTATAAATAGCTGTCAGGTGAAGCCTAACTATTGCATTATATAACTTAAGTATAACCTCTTGTGACTTGTACTCCACATATTGTGATACATAACCTAACAACCTTCTTGATCACTTCTGTACACTGTCTGGTTGCAGATAATGATGAGTCCACAATGACTCCTAGGTCCTTCTCATCTGGTGAATTCTCTGGTTTCAGATTTGCTATTATATATTCAAATCTATTGACCATATTGAATGCAATCACTGGACCATATATACCAATTTGATATAAGAATTTACACTAACTTTTCAGTCTCCAGTGTTTAAATTGTAGTTTCCCACTATATGAAATGGTTCATTTTTCCTAAATGCTTGTTTATAATTGCATTCCCATGTTTGTCATTTTTTATTCTGTTCATAGGTGTTCTTTACTTCATGTTGGTTAAACACGGTTGACATACACTATTAAAGGTGTACTAGGCACCTGCATAGTGTCTCAATGCATTATGGAAATATGCTGTTCGCTATCTATTCATTTCCAAAACCACTTAATCTAATTTATGGACATGTAGGGGAGGGAGATATCCCAGAAGCATTAGGCACAAGGTAAGACTAAAACCTGAAAAGGATACCAATCCATAGATAGATAGTATTTATTTATTTATTTGTTTATTGTCTCAAGGTGAAAATTCAAAAGCCCAGGAAACCTTACTTTAATATATAACAACAACCCACTCAAATACATACAGGAATTACACAAAAGAACAAAACACCTCACTTTGCTAAAAAATAAAAGAGCAGTCACAGCGAGGCATTATGCAGGCGTACAGTGGAACCTCGGTTCACGAACAACTTGGAACACATACAAATCGGTTTACGACCAAAAAGTTCGCCAAACTTTTGAATCTGTTCACGACCACACACTCGGTATACGAACAAGCCAGTTTCCCTTTCGGTTTGTGCACGCCGATGATTTCCGTACGTGTTCAGTCTCTCCTTGTGCATTCCCTGTGCAGCGAGAGAGCGAAAGAGCAAGAGCGAGAGAGACACACACACACAGGCATGCGAAAGAGACACACACACACACAGGCGCGCGAGAGAGAGACACACACACACAGGCGCGCGAGAGAGAGACACACACACACACACAGGCGCGCGAGAGAGAGACACACACACACACAGGCGCGCGCGAGAGAGACACACACA
>JANRMT010028174.1:94560094-94571312 GCA_026402145.1 Polypterus bichir lapradei
ACACACACACACACAGGCGCGCGCGAGAGAGACACACACACACAGGCGCACGAGAGAGATACACACACACACACATGTGCGCACATGTGCGAGAGACAGCAAGAGAGAGGGCTGGACGCATAAGGCAGAGAAGGCAGTTAAAGAATGCACCGGGCTTGTTTTTGTTTTCACTTCTGTTTACAGCGATTGGTTCGTAGTGTGCATTGTTGCAATATTACTTTTCTTGGTGGTTTATTAAGTTAGGGATTTTTCAAATGTTCATTTTTTCCCTGTACTTAAAACTCATTAAAAAAAAGTGTTTTCAGTGAGCGGTTCGTAGCGCTATAGCGCGAACTCTTGCAGTGTTAGTTTTCTCTGTTGTTCAAGGTTTTCTCAGTGTTAGTCAATGTTTTTACATTTAGTTTACTATTACGCTGTGCATTCTATGGTATAATTAACTATTTTTGTACTTAAAAATGTTAAAAAAAATATTTACATACAATTTGTACAGTCTGGAACAGATTAATTGTATTTACATACAGTCCTATGAGGGAAATTACTTCGGTTCAAGACCAAATCGGGTTACGACCAGTTGTCAGAGAGAGGATGTGTAGCATTGTTCATAAAGGCCTTCAGTCTTGTGTTCATTTTCTACTCCACTACTACCTCCAGGGAGAAAACAGTGCACCCCATAACTGAGCCTGCTGTTACAGTGCTAAAGTTGGTGGCGCAGTGGTGGCGCTGCTGCCTCGCAGTAAGGAGACCTGGGTTTGCTTCCCGGGTCCTCCCTGCGTGGAGTTCGCATGTTCTCCCCTTGTCTACGTGGGTTTCCTCCGGGTGATCTGGTTTCCTCTTACAGTCCAAAGACATGCAGGTTAGGTGCATTTGAGATCCTAAATTGTCCCTAGTGTGTGCTTGGTGTGTGGGTGTGTGTGTGCCCTGCGGTGGGCTGGCGCCCTGCCTGGGGATTTGTTTCTGCCTTGACCCTGTGTTGGCTGGGATTGGCTCCTGCAGACCTCCGTGACCCTGTGTAGGATATAGCAGATTGGAGAATGACTGACTGACAGTTCTAAAGGTGTGCAGTCTCCCAGTTCCACTGTGTTATGAGACCAGTCCAGCCTGTCATTGATGTAGACCCTCAAGTACTTATACCATCATAGGATACATTCACCCACACATGCACACTCGCTCACGCACTCACAATTAGTGTGTCCAATAAGCTTCAAATTCATATCTTTAGGAAATGGAGATAAAGCTCAAGTCCTCAAAAACACCCACAGATGCAGGAAGAATAAGGTGCTTGATGCTATGAAATAAAACCTTTCACTCCAAGTGCTACTTGTCATATTAGTACCAGAATAGGTTTTCCAGTTTATTGTAAGGCATTGCTTTGCTTCATATTGCAAATATACTAAGTTAAATAGAAAGGAAAATGGTTTGATATTTGAAGACATAAATCCTTTTAGTATAGTTAAAAAAATCAAACATCTTTTTTGCACTTATGGCTGATTAGAAGTCCAATGTGCAGCTTTGGTTTTTGGAAATTCTGGGTCAAGTTCCTCTTAATTGTATACCTTCTTAGTGATTTCTGTTGAAATGAATGCTGTTTTCTATGCATGTTAGCCAATACTTTCCTACATTTAATCTCTGGAGAGCATTTGTGCCTGAGAGAAATAATTTTTCACTGAGCAGTACTTCACACATCATTGAGTTGTTTTTTTTGGTGATTGTTTTGGTGATTGCTTATAAGAGCGAAAGAGGTCTCCCTTGCAGGCCTCTCAAAAGAAGAGAAGCATACTAAGGTCACATCCAGCCCTCTTGTTACTAAATACCTTATAGTTTAATCAGTAAAGAACAGCCAGATAACAGCAGATGTGCAGGCAAAAGAGGGCCAAGAAAGGTTTTCAAATGCCATCTTCGGGGTAGAGCATAGCTCTGTAGTGAGGTCCCCAGAAATGATTACTTCAGTGGCACAGAGCAGGAATGTAGCAAATGGGGGGCATTTCATAAATTAAAGCAAGCTGCCCTGGTCCAATAGTTGGCATTATGGATGGCAGTTACAGTAGATGTGGCCACTTGTCATGTAATAAAGTGGCGAGGCTTCCTGATGGTTTTTTAACTGTTTAACTGTTGGCTGTAGGTTCTAAAAAAATGGCCCCAGATGGGACTGGATTTAGACACAGTGAGGCCCTAAGCTATTGGAAGTAGGAAAGGACCTATTGGCATGCATTAATAAAAAATCACGTGTAACTACTGAACGTGATAGGAATGCCATTAAGATGCATAATAAACTGTGTGGAGTCAGGGGTTGCTTCATTAGAATTAAAAAAAAAACAAGTAAAATTGACAAATTAAATAAATTCTGAGACGTTACCTCAAATTGTGGTGCCCTAAACCTCCAACCATCTATCCTTCTAACCCATTCATCTAAGGCAGGGTCACGGAATAGCTGGATCCCATCACAGCACACATTGGGCGCAAGGCAGGAACCATTCCTGCACAGAACGGCAGTCCATCATAGGGTGAACACACACAAACACACACTAAGGTTAATTTAGCAAAGACGATGCACTTAACTGGCACGTCTTTGGACTGTAAGAGGAAACTAAACCACTGATATCGTAAACCATAGTTCTTAATTTAGATTTTTTAACTTATGTCTAACTTCAGCCATGGCCCCAGGAGTTCCAGATTCAGGGCTGTCCAGTGTTCCAGTAAGTTTGGGATCAGGAGGTAAGTCAAAGTAAGTGTTCACTAAGTGGCAATAGGCCGGATAGTATTGTCAGGAGAGTACAAAAGGTAAGATAAGAGCTTGTAATAGTACAATTAATCATGTTTATATTTTTTGTTTGTTGTCTTAATGCTTTGAGTTACTAGTGTTCATCTATCCCTGCATTTAGTTTAAAAATCTTTAAAAATGCTTAACTTTGGCTCACCCTTCATCAGTCACAAAGTGCACTCTCTTCTTGCACGGCAAACAAGTCTCTGATTAACTCCCTGAGCCAATTTATCACTGACTACATGCAAATACTTTCACACTGGGAAAAGTCAGACATTCAGAAAAATCTAATGGTGTGTAATAATCCTTAAACGTAGCCTACTACACTTCTTGACCAAACAACCAGGCCATCCATTTTCAAATGTGCTTAATCCAGTTGGTACTCCCCTACAAAACAAAACTCACTTCCATGGGGCAAATGAGAGTGAACAACAATCAGGTTAAAATGTTTGTCTTTAATAGAGAACTCTCAGAAGAGTAAAATAGACATGAGCATGTGTGAATACTCTAATTAATTCTGTATGTCACCCAACTCATTACTTACTTAAAAAATAATCAACTGGATATTCAATCATTATCTCCAAAGTGAACATTAGTGACCTGACCTCTGTCCCTCACAAAAACACATAAATTCAGAATTCCTGATATAATACTGTTATAAACTTTAATGTAAATTCACCTTTTGGCATAAAAACATAAAGCCACCTCTTGACCAAAGATCAGCAGGGCTTTAAATTCACACATCCTATGAGAAAAGCTGGAACCTAACCACCAGACCACTGAAAGAGATGCATGAGAGCAACATACCCCTTTTGATTTTTAAAGCATTACATATCCTGTCAAGACACATAACACACACACATCCACTTAGATTTTTACAAGTTGACCATACACCAAAAAGAAGCTTGCTACACCAATGAAAGTTGTATAAAATATATTTCTATATAAATTTAGTAAGTTTTAAAGATTTTCTTTTCATGTTGGACATCAGTATCTTTTACCTCCATTACAAATCACAAGAGCAGGCTACGTCATTTTTGAATTGTATGATTCATGTAAAAAAGTAATACATGCCATGACTGTGAAGAAACAAGTCTGACTTGAAAAATATCAAACTTATCATTAAATAACTATACTTGGAGATGTAATAAAAGCATTCTATGAAAAATCCATTGTAATACCCTACACTAATTGCATGAAGATTTGTTTTGCTCTACTAAAAGAATCCTAATCCACCCTGTATAACTCAATGGATGTCCAACAGAGACAAAACCACCACGGCTTGAAGTGGAACGGGATACACCGGATACCCATTTTTCACTGTTAATGGTGTGTACCAGCAGTAAATGTTTGCATGCAGGCAAATCCTACTGTCTGATGTAATGTTTGAATATCACTTTAATCAAAACTCCAAGGGGAGCATCTTGCTCAATTAAGAAATCAGGTAAAAGAAACACATCAGGAAGAGAACCAAGAAGCCGACAAAAAAGAGAATACCAGACCTTTTTGTTTCCACTTTATCCACTGAAAAACACCATCATGTGACTGCAGACATTTTGCTTAAAACCACAGCAAACTACCTTTTCTGCTGCAAGTTTTACTCAGGTGAGCCACGATAAAATGCATTTGAACTCTGGACCTATACTCACATACATAGCAGTGCCATCGAGACCCTTATCTCGAGGGAGATGGACACAGCCTAGGTACACAATCCTGGCAAGATGAGGTGTTTGTGTAAATTTTGCATAATTAAAGGTTTTTGGACATCACACAGTCTGGAACCGCACATGGGCCATTTGACATAAAGAACAGATTTTCTGGAGATGAGAAAGAGAGACCATCCATCTGGACATTGGAAGACTTCATCCATCCTTCAACCTACCTCTAAATCAAAATGAGCCACCCAGAAGATGTTTCCCTCTGTGCTACTCTTCAGCTTTCATTTCTTTATGGAAAGTGTCATTTAGGCTTTTGTAGTTTGATACAAGGGTTTTTATTTGGTCTTTATATCTGGACATCGCCATTCATTTATATTTTCTGCTGTAATTGAAATAGATTATTGTGGCTTATAGCTGCTGGTGAGTAAGGCAGGATCAAGCATGGGTGAAACACGTGCCGAAAGAAATCTCTTTGTCCAAAAGTTCGTTTTAAAAGATTTACTGAAAAATTCAAAGCAAACAGTCCACACAAGAATAAAGAAAAAAAGTCGTTACACACGTGGAATAAAAGGTGAAAAATTGGAAAAAATGTCTTTTTTTCTAAACTTAGCTTTTCTTGTCAAACTTCAGCTGTTTCTAAACTTAAAGATGCTTTACTTTGCCTTCAGTACGTTCTAAACGTACGGCACTGCACGTTCAATAGAGCATGTTGCTTTTCATACTATTAGGCCCTCCATGCTTTACTGTTGGCAAAGCAGGTCACTAACTGAGACTAATCTATGGTCAGAGAGCCAAGAAATAGTTAGAATATACCAATTCAGTTCAGCTTGTACGGGTTATAAGAACCTCCCATAAACTATGGACTAATATAGGCAAACATTTAATATGATTTAAATAACTAGTAAATGGCTCTTACATGGCTTTAAGGTTAAAGTTTATTTTTATCAAGCAGACGGATATTAGGGTGGCCGGCCTTTGCTTTTTGTGTATAACCAATAAGTGAAGGAGGCAGCATTGTTCAGGAAGTTATTGTTAACTGCTATCACGTTGCAATAAAACTTGCGGAAATCAGACCAAAAATGACTACTGACGTTATTACATTTTTGATGAGAAGGATAAATGTGAAGATCAGTAAGTGCGGTTTCAGTGGAAATGTTCAAGTGACACATAATGGCAGTGCTCAGCTTGGCTGGTGAGTTTGTGGAGGAAAATGAGGACTGGACAGGGTACATGGAGTGAATGGGACATTTTGTCTCAGCTAATGAAATTACAGATGTAGCTAAAATGTATTCCATTGTTTTGAGTGTTTGTGGTGCAAAGTCCTACAAATGTAGATATTTAGCTGCATCGTGGAACCATCCCATCCCAAAATCACCTGTCTCTGAATTACATCAATTTATCAGAGCACTGCAAATTCAGAGTAGAATTGGAGGTTATGTTAAGTGACAGATCGGTGTGTGGGATCTGAAGTGATGCAATACACATTTAAAAGACTGGAAATTGCACAAGCTATGGAAACTGCAAAAGACAAGGCAAATGAAAAAAGCTACAGTAATGTGTATCTGGCAAATAAGTCTTGGAAAATAAAACAATAGACTGTTATAGGTGTGGGGGAGTTTATTTTGCAATTACTTGCAAATTCAAAGACAGTTTTTGTCAAAATTGCAAGAAGAAGGGCCATTTGGCCAAGAAATGCAAGGTAGCTAAAAATAAAATAGAAACTACAAGACTTGAACAAGTAAAAGCCAGCCACACATCACCTGGCAGATTCTGATAATGAGGAGGAAGAGTGCAACTATACAATGTTTAAAATGAATGAGTCACTAACGGATCCTTTTTATGTTGCTGTCACTGTCAATGGGAAGACCATCAAGATAGAAATTGACACAGAATCATCAGCTTCAGTCATAAGTGAAGAAACACATAACAAAATATGGACTGCTGGGCAGGCATACGTTCTTTGAAGCTATTTCACCAAACTATGGACATATACTGGAAAGGCAATTTTCTGCTAGGAACACTGCAAGCCTTTCAGGAGAAGATTGGCTTAGGGAAATTAATTTAGACCGGAGGGAAGTTAAGCATCTAAGGGGACTGTCAGTATCCGAGTTGGTATTAAAGTTTTCAGATGTGTTCAAGGAAGAACTGGGCACTTTGGAAGGCATGGCTCTGAGGCATAGGACAGATCCTCAAGCTACACCAATATCCTTCAAGCCCAGAACAGTGTCTTATGCCATGAAAAGTAAGATAGAGAAAGAACTTGAACAGATGAATCAGCTAGACCCTATCATACCTGTTCAGTATTTACAGTGGGCCACGCCCATAGTTCCAGTGTTGAAAAGTGATGATACAGTTTGAATTTGCGGTTATTTAAAACTGACTGTTAGCCAGGTCTCCTCTCTTGAGGAATACCCTATTCCAAATCTGGTGGACTTGTTAGCTACACTGAGGGCCAAACATTCACAAAGCTGGACATGTGCCATGCTTATTAGCAGTTAATGCTGGATGAGAAATCCAAAGAGTATGTTACCATTAATACATGCAAAGTCCTTTTCAAATATAATAGGCTAGTCTTTGGGGTGTTTTCCAGCCCAGCAATCTTTGAGAGAACAAGGAATTCCCCAGGTGCAGGTTATCTGGATTGCATACTCATCACAGGTGCAACTTAGCAAGAATACTTGAACATCTTAGATCAAGTGTTGCAGAGGATGCCTGAGGCCAGGCTGTGGCAGAAAAGAAGTTAAGTGCGTTTTTCAGACACTGCAGATGACATTTTTGGGACATCAAATCACAGCATAGGGACTGCATCCTGTTGCAGAAAAGGTCAGGGTCATTAAAGAGACCCCCCCTGCAAATCTGCAACTGAACTCAAGTCCTACTTAGGGATGGTTAATTATTATGGGAAGTTGTTACCTGACTTAGCTCAATATCCAACCCCTCTGTTAAAATTTCAAAAGTCAATGGAAATGGGGAGCGGCACAGGAAGCTCCTTTCAATGAAGTGAAAGGGCTTTTGCAGTCAGTTGCTTTGTTAGTGTATTTTAACCCAGATAAAGAACTTTTTCTTTCATGTAATGCTTCACCATATGGGATTGGAGGAGTGGTTTCCCACTTGTTGAAAGATGGATCAGAAAACCTCATTGGGTTTGCATCATGCACCTTATCCAAGGCTGAAAAGGGCTATTCACAGATAAATAGAGAAGCATTTGCTGTTGTGTTTGCTGTGAAGAGTTTCCACCAATATCTTTACAATCGTCTTTTCTCAATTTTTACTGACCACGTGACAGTCTATTAAGGGAAACCTGGTGCATTTCGACCATGACCTCTGCCAGAATCTAGAGGTGGCCTCTCACACAGTCAGATTATCAGTATCAAATTATGTACAGAGCTGGGAGGATGAGTGCCCATCAAATGTGATGCTTTAAGTCCTGATGAACCATATGCACCACTTCCTTCATTTGATACTGTATTTGTGTTGAAGAAACTGGCTAGTTCATCATTGAATACAAGACAGATAAACTTATAGACTGAGAGAGATTCAGTTTTGTCTTAAGTTAAAAGGTTTTTGGATACAGGGTTGGCAATTATCAGGGGAGAATATTGAGCTGATGCCATTTAAAAGGTCTGAGTATGAACGTAGTGTTCAAGATAGCTGCATTCTTTAAGGTTCTAGGGTTGTGGTTCCTTTTGCAGGCCATAACAAAGTAGCAAAGGAACTCCATGAAGCTCATCCAATAGTTGCTTGCATGAAAAGTCTGTCAAGATCCTATGTATGATGGCCTACTATTGACCAAGTCAAATTTTGTATAGAGTGTCAAAAGTCACAGAAAATGTCACCTCCAGCTCCCTTGCAGACATGTTAGTGACCATTCAAATCATGGTCTAGATTGCAATTGGACATTGCAGGGCCCTTTTCGTATAGATACACTTTACAAATGGCTGGTTCATATCATGACCGATACTACTGCTCCTGTGACAGTCAACACTTTACGTTACATTTCTACTAATCGCGTACATTATCATAACTGATAATTGTCCAGCTTTTACTGGTGATGTGTTCAGAACGTTTGTCACTAAAAATGGGATATGTCAAACACATGAAATGTTTTGTGGAAATGGGAGTGGTAGTTTTCACATGATGGTTGAACAGACAGACAGACAGACAGAAACTCAACTTTAAATACTGTATATACAGTATAAACATTCATACATACATACATATACAGTGGTACCTCGGTATACGTCTGCTTTGGAATAAATCCAACTTGGCATACGTCCTGTTTGGACACGAAAAATTTTGCTTGGTATACAACCCTTGTTTGGAATACGACTCGCATGCTACCCTTGTTTACCTCTCTCGAGACAAAGCCACGACTGCCCTCGAGCGTCAGTGCGCCAGTTGCTAGCATTCAGTGAACAACCCGTGCTATAACTCTCTGTGAATTTTCACGTGTGTGGTACAGCGGGTCCACAGATCCTGTCAAAGGCCAGCTTTAAAATAAATAATCACCGCGGTCGCGGCTTGGTGACGGGGCGTGATGGTTGTGTGGCTGAAGGTTTTCAGGGCAATTCGCGATGTGGGCGTTTCTCACCGAAGTGCAGAGGTGAGAGACCATCCGCATTCGTGATTGTTCCTGGGGCTGCTTATCTTGATAAATAGAAGCGCGAGTCGGCTAGAAGGGGAGGAAAAAGAAAGAACGGACGGGAGGTTGAGAGCGCGAGCGAGAAGTAACTGAAGTAGGCAGAGTTAAGGTCAGCTGCAAGTAGGGCGACTCCCCTGTTGGGAAGCAGGCCGCCAGGTAAAAAGGCACCGGGCTTCTTGTTTTTTTTTTTTTTTTTAAAGAATGCGTCATGCTGTATTTTAACCTCGTTGTTTTTAAGAAGACTTTTTTCTATTGTTTTTAACCTCCACATTTCACTTCTGATTTTATGGATTATTTATTGGAACTTTGGAGACTGTACTTTAATTTGAACACCTTGTCTTGTTGATTGTTTTAATAAAAGCACTTTGCACTTTTTCACCATCCCCTTGCTTTGTTGTTACCGATGAGCTTAGCAGTGAGGCACATTACCGACGGTGTAGGGTTCAAGGGCTCCCCGACAGCAGATGGGAGCATACAGCAAACCCGCATCGTCACAACGTGATTTTGTGTTTTTTCACGTAAATTTGAATTGATTGTTGAAAAGTATGAAGGTGGCATGTGTATCCGGGACATGCCTGTTGCATACCGTTTGCTGAGAACGACGGTATCTACAATTGTGAAAAGCGGACGTTATTAAAAAGTAAAGTGAGGTAAAATTTTCATTTATTTCATCTAATTGCTTTTGTATTTATGTATTTTAGTATTAAGCAGTGTTTAAATTATTTTATACAACCCCATCAATGTATAATATGCCAATAGCAATAGGATTTTTTTCATGGGAACGGATTAATCATTTTCCCATTATTTCTTATGGGAAAAATGAGTTTGGTATACGTCCTGTTTGGTATAAGTCCAAGGACCTGGGGCCTCATGTATAACGCCGTGCGTAGAACTCACACTATAACATGGCGTAAGCACAAAAGCCGAAATGTGCTTACGTACAGAAAAATCTAGATGCAGGAATCTGTGCGTACTCCAACTTCCACATTCTTCCGCTACATAAATCCCGATCACCGTGAAAAGTAACGCTCGTGCATGCGCTTTATGTAACGCCCCAACTCCTCCCAGGATTACGCTTCTTTGAATATGCAAATGAATATAAATCGCCCTTAAACTCAGCCTTCTGTGAAAAGACAATGGGAAAAGCACGGGGGAAAATATAAGAATTTCAGCGAATACCAAGTGGAGGCAAAGGAAAAACATACTATTTGTTCAAATAAACCGTGGTATAATCAACAAAAGGAAGTTGATCGAGTGACATAGCGTGTTGGAGAATCTTGAAAGCTCACGTTCACAAAATCGCACAGTGCCGGAAATAAAAAAGAAGTCACATATCAAAGTCGCCGTGAAGAGGCGAGTTGTAGCCCACTGTCTGAATGTCATATGAAAGCTTATTAGGGTACAGAGAAAAAAGGCACACAGTGGGGGAAAAGCACGAAATCTCAACTTCAATCTCGACATTTCCACTTTAATCACGTAGTTTATTTTGTCATTAAAGTAGAACATCATAAACTTCATCTTAAAATCGTTTAATTAACCAGTTTCTCAAATCACATCGTAATTAAAGTAGCACGTTAAATGCTTTGTTTTGTATTTGATCTTCTATGTGCTCTATGTGTGTGAATTACTACTTGCTTCTTAAACCGGCTCTCTTCCTCCAACTGGACACAGAATCCATTACATCTATACTAATAAACGGCAAAGCCCTCACTCACTGACTGACTGACTGACTGACTGACTGACTCATCACTAATTCTCCAACTTCCCGTGTAGGTAGAAGGCTGAAATTTGGCAGGCTTATTCCTTACAGCTTCCTTACAAAAGTTGGGCAGGTTTCATTTTTCGAAATTCTACGCGTAATGGTCATAACTGGAAGCTGTTTTTTCTCCATTTACTGTAATGGAGATGAGCTTGAAACCCGTGTGGGCGGAGTTTCGTCTGACATCATCACGCCTCCCACGTAATCACGCAGTACGTAGAAAACCAGGAAGAGGCCCAAAAAGCGCTTTAGAAAACATGCATTATATAATTGAGAAGGCAGCGAAACAATAAGAAGCGAGCGAGTGATATATACAACCATATTCATGAGTTCTGCTACTTCGGAAACAAAGCACAGTGTAAACCTACACTTTAAATTAAGTTCATAGACAGGCTGCCGCT